>QRFJ01003099.1:140458-213613 GCA_006176705.1 Cocos nucifera | reverse complement strand
AAAGGCAATTGAATTCTCTATGCCCCAAGGCTGTTTGTCTCTCCTTCCTCATCCAAGCCCATTCTTACCTCTCCTCTCCATGCCTAAAGCAGTTTGGATTTGTTGGTACAACATTTCTAGGAATCATGAGAGAAGGCAGATAGAAAGCTAAGAAGGCTAGCTACTGCAAAGGACAACTGCTGATCATTTGAACGATGTTTTGTGAATGATCCTTCAAATCAGACAGAATCTAATTTTGGAGATGATATAGAAGATAGGATCTCTAGATCGCAAGTCTGATGATATGGTAAAGGCAGGCACTTCTCTGTGGCTAGATCCAGGACCTTTCCGTGCTTTTATAATTCAACGGATAGATAGGATTATCCTATTCAGATTAAATTAAATTTAATTTAATTTATTTCTAAATTTATTTTAATTATTAAAATAATAAAGTTAGATCTAAAACATCTCAAATCTGTGATCTGGGATAAGAAAATTTTTTTTTGAAATATTCTCTTGATCCGTCAGAATCTAACGAATTTGAACCGAAAAATCAGGATTTTTTCCTTTAAATGGTATCAGAGCCCAAGGTTTAAGTATAGATCTGATTAAATTTTAATTAATTAAAAGATAAAGTTGTTTCAAGATGTCAATGAGACATGATAGATCTTAAAATTAGCAAAATTAAAATTAAGTGATATCGGATCTAAAGATTAGAAATATGCATGACTATTTAAAATAGAATTATTCTCTATAGAATAGTCTCCATATTTTCAATTTAATATTGATTAATCATATTTAGATCTAAATATATTTACATTTTTTTGGATTATTATAATTATTATAATAAAATTTAAAAATAGTAAATAAAAAATTATTTAATTTAACGATCATATGAGATATGATTGAATGCATGTCTAGACTAGTTGTAAGAATATTCTATATAGTTGTCTTAGATTTAGATGTTTATTTGATAGATCAATTTAAATTAATTTTTTTAGATTATTTATAAAATAATTTAGAGTATGGAAACATCATGATATCAATACAATGGAGATGTATGCATAAATGAACGATAGATCTATATTTGTATATGAGATATATGAATATTGATCTAAAAACTATATTGTTAGTATTACATGTTTCTGATTAAGACGTTCTCTTGGCATCCGGTATAAGATGAAGAAAGGGTTTAAGGCCCTCTCCCCATTCCGATGGCGTGTTCTTATGACGTGTTGGGGTGCTGCAACATTCGTCCTTAATTAGAAACCCAACTAACTTTTTGCAAATCCTAGATCCTGAAAATCCTAAGATTACTATTTAGCATGAATTTTATTTTATTGCAAACTACTATTAATTAAGAATTTAAGATTATGAAAATTAATTAGGTCCTAAAATTAAGAATTTTAGATTAAGACATATTCATGAATACTGTGTTTCGGCTTGGGCGTAGCTCAATTAGGTTCTAAGTGGTTGAAGTTATCCAAACCGAATTCAAGAGTTGGTTTAGATGGGATCAAAGATTGCTTAAATTGAGAGACCTATAGGATTAAGTCTGGTCAAGATTAGAGTTACGATAAGCAAGACCTAATTAGGCTCAGAGGTAGAGTCTGGATTGTATGGCAACCAATTGGTTCTTGATCACAACTTGGTGTTAAGGATAATATATGGCACATACGACAACTAGTTTTAATTGGGAGCTACTACGATCTGAATGGTTTTTGTATGAGTTAATGCTAATCCTTCACCAGTCTCACTTATGGCCATATCTTCAACTTCAGTTCTAATTTGAGGTGGTCATATCCTGAGTAACCATGCCACTAGGTTAGTTCCAAATTGTTTATGGACTATGACAAGTTCCTAGTTTATGACGATCTGAAATCAATTCTCCCTAAGAAAGATTAAGAATCTGAGGTCTTTGCCACCATATTGTGAGATGATGCAGTGCCCTTTTCGAGGTTGATTGTTCTCGGGATGATACCAGTGGCTAGTTGCACCGAGAAGATGCAACCATGTCTATTATGCATTGGTGCTATGGCTGAGGATAGTTAGGCCTCAATATTTTGGAATACAATAGAGGATCAATTAGGAATATAGTCTATGCAAAATGGTGGGTCCTGACTTAACTAAGGAAGTGGAAATATTCTAGAGTAATGAGTGAGATACTGAATTAGAACAGACGTTTTGGGTGACCCATGATTTAGAAGATAATCGTTGAACAGAATGTTGTTTCAACTCTATTGTCTACCCATCACCAATAATATTAGGGTGAGGTGATGAGTCACCCATTTGGTGAGACGAACCACCACTAAAAATTATAATCCGTGGATTTTTGATCTCCATTATAGAGATAAGTAATAGGGTCGTGAGAAAATAGTGGAAGCTTAATTTGTTTAAAAATAAGAATTTTTTAAAACAAATTGGTCAAGGTGATAATACGTATCTTAATGAATTTTTGACATCTCAATATAGAAAAATATTGCGCTCTAAATCCATATGGCACGTATTCCGGAACGCACATAGACTGACCAAAACCCAATTATAAAAGATTGGTCATGAACTACAAAAATCATTTTTGGTTTTGAGAAGTTAACACCATAGGTATTGGGATCAGGACTCCGTCCTGACCTACTAGCATCTACCAACTGAACAGAGAGCATACTCTGGAAAAATGGATAGACGAAAGATAATAAAGACCCAGATATTACATGTTTGGGCTCGATGTCTGATGAAGCTCCAGCCGCCACTTGAAGATATCGGGACTGCTCGCCAATGTTTGGCTCACCTGCAAGAGATGTTTTAGTGAAACAGAGTCGCACAGCCAAGTTATCAGTCATGAAAACGACTTTTTAAGGCTTAAAGATGCGTGATGGCAGTTAATCAAGATTCCACTGTCTTGATGATGATCAAGGACTTGGAGAAGTTGAGAAGTTCGATCAGAAGTTAGACTTGATGCTACATTAATGATGTTATTATGCAATCTTACTGATGCATTGGGGCAATTCATCGATGAATTACTCGCTCACACTTCAAAGTTCCTTGGCCGAATTAATGAACATGTTGGTCACAGCTGAGCTTTCTAGAAAGGTTCTAAGGCTCAGTTCTTTGCTTATGGAATGGACTTCTTTTCAAAAACAAAGTCTTTCTAAAAAGAAAAATCTACAAAAAAGTTAAAAGGTGGAAGGAGGAAGAGAAGAAGGCAGAGTCGAAGATTGAAAGCCGTTGTCAAAGAAAAAGTGTTTCCATTGCAAACACGCGTCCGGCCACTAGAAGCAAACATGCTCCTATTACTTGGCCACCTGGTAAGAAACAAGAAGGAAGGTCCTTCTGGAGATATGCTCATTATTGCAGTCTAACCTTACGGTTTCTTCTGCACTCTATTAATGGGTGCTTTGACTCTGGTCCCTAGTGCGTCATCTGTGCACTTCCATGCAGGTCTTGATGATAGCAGAGGATTGAGGGGATGGAAACATTGATCTACGCATCGGTAATGGAACAAGAGTTGCAGATGCTAATGGGGTAGTATGGACATGACCCTCTTCGATTACCATCTAGTTAGACTTAGTTTTGAAAGACTTTTATTAATGTGTGCTAGCGCTAGTAGGAATTAGATTTCTGTGTCATGCTTAGCACTAAAAGGCTACGTGAATTACCTTCTTTAAGGACCCATTGTAAAACATTCTTTATGGAAAGAAAGATTGCAAATGGCTCTTCCTTATTAACGAATCTTTATCAGCTACATATATAGATTGTATCAATATTTAGAACTAATCGAGCAAAACATTGAATGCCCAAAATGACTTAGGATAGTCCCCAAACGGATAAATACTATGGACCTTGAGATTAGATTTAGCAGAAGATAGGATCAACAAATTGGAGAAAAATGGGCTATGAGTTCGTTGACTTTCGAGTCATATCCAACTTGCGGAATCTGTCTTCAAGGAAAAATGACTAAATCCCTTTTAGGACATGGGAAGGGCCATAGATCTTCTTGCCCTAGTTCATTCTGATGTGTGACGGCCCATTTGATGTGCGACTAGAGGGCAATTTTATCTTACTTCATTACCTTTACCGATTGATCTATCTAGGTATGCGGTATGTGTATCATTATGAGACACAAGTCTGAAGCTTTTGAAAAGTTTAAGATTCAGACCATGAAAGTAGAAAAACAAACTGAAAAACCCTTTAAAGGTTCTTCGATCAGATCGAGGAGTGTGAATACCTTAGCTGGGAATTCCTCTAGACTATCTCAAGAAAAATGCATAGTCTCTTATAGACTCCATCAGGAATACCCTCAACTCAAATGGGATTTCAGAATGGAGGAAAATCGAACTATATTTGGATATGGTACGATCCATGATAAGCTTCACAGACCTTTCTGATTTTTTTTGGGGACACTCATTGTTAACTTTAATTTATCTACTGAATAGGGTTTTCATATAAAAACCATTCCTACCACACTGTATGAGATTATTGGGCACGGTAGAGAAACCCACGTCTGAGTTCATTCAGATTTGGGGTTGTCTGAACTTCATGTCAAAGACAACAAGCAGATACAAGTTAGAGTTATGTCCCTTCAGTAGCTCGTTCATAGGATATCCTAAGAGTTCATTAGGATACTATTTCTACATTCCATAAGAAATTAATGTGATTGTGAGTCGACATGCATCTTTTCTTAAAAAATAGTTTATTTAAGAATTAGTGGCATTGAAAGCAGATTAAGTATGAGGAAAGTCTCACAAGTACAATGAGCAAGGCCTTTGGAACCAAATCAGTTGAGCAATAAGAACACTACCGTCCTCCACCTCGTAGATCGAAAAGAATTTTTTTGTTACCCCTGAAAATACTTAGGTATGTGTGTTCAGAGAAGCATAGCGCAAAGTGTTCCTCGTAGGTAATGGTGCACATGGTTGATGATCCCAAAACCTACAATGAGGGCGATATCAGATATCACTCTGAGAAATGGGCTAAAGCAATGCAGTCAGAAATTGACTCGATGCACTTAACTAAGTCTGAACCTTCGGTAGATCGCGCTATGTCCTATGGTGGTAAATGGGAGAGAAGATTGTCAGTTGTAATGTTGAGCATACAAGGCTAGACTAGTGTGCCAAAAGGGTTATAGTCAACACGAAGGCACTTGACTATCAGGATAACCTTTTTCTTCAATGGCATATGCTAAAATCCATCCGCACTTGCTTGTCCGTTTCTGTAGCCTATGTAATCGATTATTGAAATATGGCAAATGGACATGAAACGATGTTCTTAATGAATATTCTTAAGGAAGATATCTATATGGAATAGCGCTAGCGTTTCCATTCCAGTTGATACTGATCACAGGTTTGCAAGCTGGCAAAGATCCATTATGGACTTAAGCAGCATCTCGAAGCTGGAACACTCATTTTAATGATGTGTCCAGAAAAGTTTTATTCATCAAAAATGGAAGAGGAATCATGTGTCTTCAAAAAAGTGTCAGTGAGAGTGCTAGTTGTCTTCCTGTATTGTACGTGGATGACATTACCTCCCTATTGGGATGATATTCCCATGTTGGACGAAGTCAAAATATGGTTTGTTCATAAGGAAATTTTCCTCCCATGGAAAAGCCTAGTAAAGCTCCTTTATTTTAGAAATTAAGGTCTACTAGGCGATAGACTGAACTGGATGCTAGGACTTTCATAGAGATGTACCATAGATTGAAGTACTAAAGAGTTTTAGTATGGAACTCTAAGGGGATTAATATCCTGTGAATGGTATTCATCTTTCAGAAGATGTGCCTAGACACTAAGGAAATAGAAGCATGAGCCAAGATCCCTTATTGCTTCAGCCAATAGGGTGTTATTGCCATGCTATGTACACGACCTGAATAGCCTATTTGCTGTGGAGTTTCACAAGTATGTATCAGTCAAATCTAGGTGCAAAAACACTGGACTTCTGTAAATGTATCCATAAAGTACTAAGAGAACTAAGGATATGATTGGTCTTTTGGTAATGGAGAACCTTCCAAGTCCAGGCATATACAGACTTGGATTTTTATGTTCGGATGTATATGATTCGAAAGTCGACATCTAGAGTCTATTTGTGTGCAATGGTGGTGCTATCAGCTGGAAGAGTTCCAAGCAAATAGTGATAGTAGATTCCACCATAGAGCAGAATATAATCGCTGCAATCAGAGCTGCCAAAGAAGCATTCTTTGGTACAAGAAGTTTGCTACAAATCAGTAGTAATGCCAATCAGATGCCATTATCTATACTGCCGACAACAAATGCACCATAGTCTTTGCTAAGAAGCTGAGGTCTCACCAGAAATCCAAGCACATTGAGCAGCGATACCACCTCATCCGCGATTACCTCGAGAAGGGTTACGTCAGGTCAGAAGGTCGACTTCGCAGGACAATGTAGGCGACCACTTACAAAGCCTTTGGAATGACAAAAATTCGAAGCCCACCTTGAGAAGATGGTGTTAGATATATGCGCCCTAGAAGCCAGAATTGGCTGACACTTGTAATACACTTCTAGGGGCAAAATTGTAATTTTAACTATAATTAATGAAATGGGTTATTTTCTATCACACATGTGTATTTAGTGTCTGGAACATCCTTTGAGTTAATGGTAATGATTATTCATATTTTTCAAGAGTTGAAAATTTAAGACATGAATAATCATTATTAACTCATAAACAGCCTCCCGACCATCGGATCATCACGAGGATGGTGATGATCTGGAAGGTTGGTGTACGATTCGCTTCTCTTTAGTAGATGAGTCTTGAGTCTACGGTTGGAGGACCGGAGCGAGATCGGTTACTCGTTAGAAACGATGGGCACTGAGCTTGGACCACCTCGATAGTCATTAGGGAGTCTACTTTCTCATCAATGACTGACTCGATGCTGCAGGTGTTGTGTCTGGTCTTTTACCTGAGAATGCATCGGGCAGTTCACTTGAGGGTGTATGTTTGACTACACCATTACTCGGTTCCTAGCATTATGGAACCCTGATGTGTATGTTTGGCTATTTAGCATGTTCATTGTAAGAACTGGATTGCATCAGATGGGATCTATCATACCTCGGTGGTAGAGGAGTAGCCCTATGATGATCATTTGAGAATCAAGTCCAGAAATCCATGCCATGGTTAGAAGTGAAATAATAGAAAGAGTTTCTATTTAATTTTTCACATTTGACTCGAATCGAATGCTTAACATTCATATGACAGGACCTCGCGTTTTTGACAGAGTTCGACTATACGCTGCTTAACTCTGTGCGTGCGGTCAAGGTGCTCACGCGCAACCTTTAATCACACAGGTAGCTGCACCAAGGGTTCGCATCAGCTCTGATGGGTTGCCACCATATACTGCAGGTGTCCTGGTGGATTTGGGAGCAATTAGAATGATTTAGATGATCGATCATTCTAGTGTTCGAATCAGAAGAGTTCTGATCCATCGAAAGGGTAGTTTGATTGATGTCTATGATATAGATTCATGACATATCCCTTACCTACCAGAACTGAACCTAACTGGGTACACAACAGGTTTGAATCTGGTGATCTTCCAATTGAACTCATCTATTTCAATTGATCTGAATGAGATTCAATTAGGTTCAAGGATCGTGGCTAGCGCTCGATTAAACCCTAACGTTCTTTTTTACTACATAATAAGATTGTCCTGACTGAGCCAAAGGACGTTTGCGCTCATCAGAGGCCTTCATATGGTCTGTACTGAGAGGTTGTCAAGTCAGATAGGTTGTCTTATTTGTAAGAATTACCTGCCATTTTTTGGTCACCTGCCATTTCTTGTTCTTTGACTTTGGTCAAACTACCTTTGACTGGTCAAACATTGACCATTCACCCTTTGACTTTTGACCACATGTCATGCACCTATTGAGAGCTAGTGGGGGCTGTCCCCCTGCCAGAACCTGGCAAGGAGAAGGCGCACGCAAGGTGGCGTGAGCCAAGTAGGAGGCGCCTAGGAGTACCTTGTTGGACAAGGACTCCACCTCCCTTCTTGGATTCCAATCAGAGTTCACTAAGAATCCAGTTTGACTGGTCTTAGGCACCCTCTAAGGAAGGAATCCAGGGGTCTCTTTCCAACCAATCAGATTTAGATCTGATTCACAAAGGGGTTGTGATTGTTGAGAGGAAGATGGAGTGATCACAAGAGTCTATAAATAACTCCTGCGCCAACCTAATTCTAATGAGATTTCCCATGCCCCAAGGCTGCCTCTCCCCTCCTTCTCCACGCCATAGTCTCTTCTCCCTTTCTCTTCCACGTCCAAAGTGTTTTGGATTTAGTTTGGTGCGATTCAGATCAAGGAATGCGATTTCAAAAGCAAGAAGGCTGCTAGCTTGCTACAAAAGGGACGACTGCCAGGATCTTCAAAAAAGAGTTTTGAAGATCCATCCAGATCAGATCAGATCTGATTTTTGGAGTTGCGATAGAGAAGAAGATGTTCTCTAGATTCCAACCTTGAGTGATCCAGTAGAAGGGCCAGGCGCTTGCGTGGTAAGATCCAGAATCCTTCCGCTGCAATCAGGATCATTCTTACAGGGTAATAGGATTATCTCTGAGTTGGGCGCAGGGTCTTATTTATAGACTATGCGTGATCCAACTCCTCTTCTTCCCAACCAATCACAATCCTTTGTGAAATCAGATCTAAATTTGATTGGTGGGAATAGAGTCCCTTGGATTCATCCTTAGATGGTGCCTAAGACTAGTCAAAGTTGGTTCTTAGGAGGAGTCTAATCGGAATCCAAAAGGAGATCGAGTCCCTATTGGATAGGGACTCCTGGGCGCCTCCAGCTTGGGCACACGCCAAGGGTGGCGTGCGCCCTCCTCCTTGCTAGGTTTTGGCTGGGGGACAAGCCCCCACTAGCTCTCTAATAGGTGCATGACATGTGGATAGAAGTCAAAGTATCAATGGTCAACATTTGACCAGTCAAAGGTCAACTTTTGACTAAAGTCAAAGGATGAGAAATGATAGGTGACCAAAAATGGTAGGTATTATCTTACAAAATAAGACAACCCTTTTCTAACCTGAATAGGCTCCAGTTAGACCAAGTGAAGGCCTCTGATTGAGCACAAACTCCTTTGGCTCAGTCAGGACAACTATTTATGATAGTAAAAGAAGAACGTTTAGGTTCAATCGAGTGCTAGCACGATTTCCTTGAACCTAATTGAATCTCATTCAGATCAATTGAACTGGATCAGTTCAATTGATGATCACCAGATTCAAACCCTTGTTTGTGTGACCCAGTTAGGTTCAGTTCTATATGGTAATGGGATATGTCATGATCTCTATCATCGACATCATCGAAACTTCTTTCGATGGATCAGAACTCTTCTGATTCGAACAGCTAGAATGATCGATCATCTAAATCATTCTAATTACTCCCAAAATCCACCAGTGACACCTAGCAGTATATGGTGGCAACCCATCAGAGCTGAATGCGAACCTCTTGGTGTAGCTACCTATGTGATTAAGTTCTTCTATCTTGAGCCCCGATCAGATTAGGGTTAAGGTGAACTCGTCAAACCCTAGTCTCTGTCATATGATGTAATCATTCGATTCGAGTCCAATGAAAATCTAAATAGAAACTCTTTCTATTATTTCACTCTGCCATGGCCATGGGCTTCTGGACTTGATTCTCATGATCATCATAGGGCTACTCCTCTACCACCGAGGTAGATAGATCCCATCTTGATGCAATCCAGTTCCTACAATGAACATGCTATAGCCAACATACACCTCAAGGTTCCATATGGCTAGGAGACCGAGTAATGGTGTAGTCAAACTATAACACCCTCAAGGTGAACTGCCGATGCATCTCAGGTCAAAGAACCAGACACACTACTGCAGCATCGAGTCAGTCATTGACGAGAAGGTAGACTTTCTAATGACTACTCGAGGTGGTCACGCTCAGTGCCCTCATTCTCTAACGAGTATCTATACTCTCGCTTTGGTATCTCCACACCATAGACTTAAGACTCATCTACTAAAGAGAAGCGATTGTACACCAATCTTTTGGATCAATCACCATCCTTGTGATGATCCTATGGTCGGAAGCATTTTATGAGTTAATAATGATTATTCATGTCTTAAATTTTTAACTCTTGAAAATATGAATTATCATTACCATTAACTCAAAGGATGTATCACAGACACTAAATACAGATATGTGATAGAAAATAACCCATTTTATTTATTATAGTCAAAATTATAATTTTGCCTCTAGGTCAAAATTATCTAGAGGCAACTTTGATAGAAAACTATAATTTTGACTCTTTAGGATATGTGATAGAAAATAACCCATTTTATTTACAAGTGTTTGCCAATTCTGGCTTTTAGGGCACATATATCTAACATTTGATGTGCCAGCTAGAGGCAACTTTGGCAACTTCATAACCTTTACCGATGATTTATCTTGGTATGGATATATATATCTTATGAGATACAAGTTTGAAGTCTTTGAAAAGTTGAAGAAATTCAGACATGAAGTTGAAAAGCAAACTAAAAAATCCATTAAGGTTCTTCGATCAGATCGAGGAGGTGAATACCTTAGTTGAAAATTCTTGGACTATCTCAAGCAAAATGGCATAGTCTCTCAATGGACACCAACTAGAATACCTCAACTCAATGGGATATCAAAATGGAGGAACCGAACCCTATTAGATATGGTCCGATCTATGACGAGCTTTACAGACCTTCCTAATTTTCTATGGGGACATAGTCTGTTAACTACTATATATTTACTGAATAGGATTCCCTCTAAAATCGTTCCTATGACACCGTATGAGATATGGCATGGTAAAAAATCAAGTCTGAGTCATCTCAGAATTTGGATTGTCCGGCTCATATCAAAAGAAAATAAGCAGATAAGTTAGACTATAGGTCCTTTAGAGCTCGATTCATAGGATATCCTAAAGAGTCATTAGGATATTATTTCTACATTCCTAAAGATCATAATGTGATTGTGAGTCGGCATGCCATTTTTCTTGAAAAATAGTTTATTCAAGATGGTGGCATTGTAAAGCAGATCAAGCTCGAGAGAAAAGTCTCACAAAAGCAACGAGCTAAGGATCCTATGGAACCAAATCAGGTTGAGCCAATACAATCACTCCCTCCTCCACCTCGTTAATCGAAAAGAATTTTCCATCCTCGTGAGAGATACTTAGATACTATTTTAGAGAAAGTAGAGAAAATGTTCCTCGTAGGTAATGGGGTTTATGGTGATGATCCCAAAATCTATGATGAGGTGATATCGAATATCGACTCTGAGAAATGGTTAGAGACAATGAAGTCAAAAATTGACTCAATGCACTCAAACCAAGTCTGGACCTTGGTAGATACACCATAAGGTATAATGCCTATTGGATGTAAATGGATCTACAAGAGAAAGATTGGTGCAAATGAAAATGTGGATACATTCAAAGTTAGATTAGTAGCAAAAGGGTATAGTCAGCATGAAGGAATTGACTATCAGAATACCTTTTCGCCAGTGGCCATGCTAAAATCCATCCGCACATTGCTTGTTGTTGCAGCCTATTTTGATTATGAAATATGGCAAATAGACATAAAAATGGTGTTCTTAAATGGATACCTTAAGGAAGATATCAATATGGAACAGCCACTAGATTTCACATCCAGTGATGCTGATCATAAAGTATGCAAGCTGCAAAGTTCCATATATGAACTTAAGCAGACATCTCGAAGCTGGAATACTCGTTTTAATAATATGATCAAATTATTTGATTTCATCAATAATGAGGAGGAACCATGTGTTTTCAAAAAGGTCAGTGGGAGCGCTATTGTCTTTCTCATACTCTACGTGGATGATATCCTCCTTATTTGGAATAATATTTTCATGTTGACCATAGTTAAAATATGGTTATCTAAAAAATTTTTTATGAAAGACCTAGGAGAAGCATCCTTTATTCTAAAAATTAAGATTTATAGAGATAGACTGAATAGGATGCTAGGTCTTTCATAGAAGATATACATAGAGGAAGTGCTAAAGAGGTTTAGCATAAAAAACACCAAGAGAGAATTGGAACCCTTCAGACATGGCATCATCTCTTCAAGAAAATGTGTCCCAACACACCTGAGGAGATTGAACACATGAGCAAGATCCCTTATGCTCAACAATAGGGAGCCGCATGTATGCCATGTTATGTACACGATCTGATATAGCCCATACTGTGAGAGTCATGAGCAAATATTAGTCGAATCCAGATGAAGATCACTGGACTTCTGTGAAATGTATCCTTAAGTACATGAGAAGAACTAAGGATATGATGTTGGTTTTTGGTAATTCAGAACTCCAAGTCCAGGGGTATATGGACTCAGATTTTATATTCGATATAGATGATCGAAAATCGACATCTGAAAGTCTATTTTTGTGTAATGGTGGTGCTATCAGTTGGAAGAGTTTCAAGCAGACAGTGATAGCAGATTCCACCATGGAAGCAGAGTACATCATAGCATCAGAAGCTATGAAGGAGGCATTCTGGTACAAAAAGTTTGCTACAAAGATTGGAGTGACGCCATCAGATGCCATCCTCTGTATTGCAACAATAATGGCACCATAGCCCTTGCTAAGGAGCCGAGGTCTCACCAGAAATTCAAGCAAATCAAGTGGCGATACCACCTCATCCGCGATTACCATGAGAAAGGTTCGTCAAGGTCAAGAGAGTCGACTCCGTAGATAATGTGGCAGACCCACTTATCAAACTGTTGGGCCAATAGAAGGTCGAAGCCCACCTTGAAAAGATGGGACTTAGATTTATAGCCAATTGGCTTTAGGTCAAGTGGGAGTATGTTAAATATATGTGTCCTAGAAGCTAGATTGGCTGACACCTGTAATACACTTTTAAGGATAAAATTATAATTTTAACTATAAATAATAAATTATTTTATATCACAGTATGAATTTGAAAGTTTCTGTTATATATCTCTTGAGTTAATGGTAATGATAGTTCATGTTTTCAAGAGTTGAAAATTTAAGTCATGAATTTTCATTATTAACTCATAAAATGCTTTCGACCGTAGGATTATCATGAGGATGGTGATTGATCTGGAAGGTTGGTGTACGATCGCTTCTTTTGGATAGATGAGTCTTGAGTCTATGGTATAGAGACACCGGAGTAAGAGTATAGGTACTCATTAGAGAACAAGGGCACTGAGCGTGACCACCTCGAGCAGTCATGAGGATGTCTACCTTCTCATCGATGACTGGCTCGAAGCTGCAGTAGTGTATCTGGTTCTTTGACTCAAGGTGCCTTGATAGTTCACCTTGAGGGTGTTATAATTTGACAATATAATAACTCAGTCTCCTAGCCATTAGAAACCCTCAGGTGTATGTTGGCTATAGCATGTTCATTGTAGGAATTGGATTGCACCAATAGGGGATCTATCTATCTCGATAGATGAGGAGCAGCCCTATGATGATCATGAGAATCAAGTCCATAAGCCCATGCCCATGGTAGAGTGAAATAATAGAAAGAGTTTCTATTAGGATTTTCACATTGGACTTGAATCGAATGATTAATTCATATGATGAAAATTAGGATTTGACGAGATCACCTTAACCCTAATCCGATCGAAGCTCAAGATAGAGGAACTTAGTCACACAGATAACTGCACCGAGAGGTTCACTTTCAGTTCTGATGGTTTGCCACCATATGCTGCTAGGTATCACTGATTAATTTTGGGAGCAATTAGAATGATGTGGATGATCGATCATATTAGTTGTCTGAATCAGAAAAGTTCTGATCCATCAAAAGGTGTTTCAATGATGTTGATGATAGAGATCATGACATATTTTATTACCATATGAAACTGAACCTAACTAGATCATACAAACAAAGATTTGGATCTAGATATCATCAATTGGACTAATCTAATTTAATTGATTTGAATAAGATTCAATTAGGTTCAAGAAAATTATGTCGGCACATGATTGAGCGTAATGTTCTTCTTTAACAATTATTAAAGTTTGTCTCGACTAAACCCAATGTATTTGGGCTCACTTAAAAATCTTTACTTGGTCTGACTAGAGCTTGTCCTGATTAGAAAAGGGTTATCTTAATTTATGAGATAAATTTGAGACAACACTTGCCATTTTTCGTCACTTGCTAAATCTTGTCTTCAGATATTGGTCAAATGTTGACCCTGGACACTTAGACCTCTACCCATGTGTCATGCAGCCATAGGAGAGTACCTAAAGACTTGTCCCCCTGCTAAAAAGTAGATAGGAAGGGGGTGCATGCCTAGGGAGGCGTGCACCTCATGAGAATAAAAGATGGAGTCCCATATAGATGGGACTCTAGGTTGCTTCAGGGGATTAAACTGTGGCTCCAAGAAGTCTTATTTGACCCAGTCTTGGCACCACCTAAGTAGTGTTTTGAGGGTCTCTCATCTGATTGGATCAGATGATGTCATTCCATCAATCAGATTTAGATCTGATTATACAAAGGGCCGTGATTGCCTAGGATGATGTGGCACTGCATGGCGCAGCAGGGTCTATATAAACTCTCTCTACATCTAGAATTCAATTCTTCTACCTTTAGCCCATGCCACATAGCCCCACTCTCCTTCTCCATGCCACCCTCTGGTCCTCTCTCTCCTCTCCATGCCCAAGGACTTTTAGGCACGAACAAGGTGCGATCCAAGCAAGTGAAAGGCACCAGGAAAAGAAGAAGGCAACACTACTATAAAAGATAATGATTATTCTTCAAAAGCAGTTTTGAAGACCTTCAAGATCAGATCTAGATCTGATTTTTCGAGGATTGATTGAGAAGAAGAAGATCTTCAGATCCTATCCAAGTGGATATCAGTAGAGGTCAGGCACTTGCATGGCTACATCCAAAACCTCAGGCAAACATCGGGATCATCATAGAGTAATTGGATTATCCAAAACAAAAATATAATTAAATTAAATTAAATTTTAATTTTAATTTTTATTATTAGATCAACAAGATTAGATCTGAGGAGTCATATATCTGATTAGAATCTTAGAGAAATTTTTTTTTGAAATATCCCTCCTAGTCCAATCAGATCTGAATGAATCTGATTCGAAAAATAGGTTTTTCCCTTCAACTATATCAGAAGACATAGAGAAAATGTTCCTCACCAAAAATGGAGTTTATGGTGATGATCTCAAAACTTATGATGAGATGATATCAGATATTAACTCCTAGAAATGGTTAGAGATAATGAAGTGAGAGATTGACTCAATGCATTCGAATCAAGTTTGTATCTTGGTAGTTCCACCTGAAGGTATAGTACCTATTGGATGTAAATAGATCTTCAAAAGAAAGATAGGTGCTGATAGAAATGTGGAGACATTCAAAGCAAGGCTCATAGTGAAAGAATATAGTCAGCATGAAGGCATTGACTATCAGGATACTTTTTTTCTAGTAGTCATGCTTAAATCCATCCACACATTGCTTGCTGTTGTAGCCTATTTTGATTATGAAATATGGTAGATGAATGTAAAAATGGCATTCTTAAATGGATATCTTGAGAAAGATATCTATATGGAACAACTGCTAGATTTCACATCCAGTGATAATGATCATAAGGTATGCAAGCTGCAAAGATCCATAATGGACTTAAGCAAGGATCTCGGAGCTAGAATGCTTGTTTCAATGATGTAATCAAATCATTTGGATTCATCAAGAATAAGGAGGAGTCTTGTATTTTAAAAAAGATCAGTGGGAGCACTGTTGTCTTTCTCGTACTATATGTGGATGACATCCTTCTAATTGGGAATGATATTCCCATGTTGACTACAGTCAAAATATGATTGTCTAAGGAATTCTCTATGAAAGATCTAGGAGAGGCATCCTTTTTTCTAAGAATTAAGGTCTATAGGGATATACCAAATAGGATGTTAGATCTCTCATAGAAAATATACATGAGGAGGTGCTGAAGAGGTTTGGCATGAAAAACTCCAAGAGGGGTTTAGTTTCCTTCAGATATGGCATTCATCTCTTCAAGAAGATGTGCCCTAGCACACCTGAGGAGATTGAATGCATGTGTAAGATTTTTTATGCTTCAGCAATAGGGAGCCTCATGTATGCTATGCTATGTATACGATCTGATATTGCCCATGCTGTGTGTATCACGAGCAGGTATCAGTCAAATCTAGGCAAAGAGCACAGGACTTCTGTGAAATGTATCCTTAAGTACTTGAGAAGGACTAAGGATATGTTTGTAGTCTTTGGTAATGGAGAACTTCGGGTCTAGAGGTATATAGACTTGAATTTTATATCTGATATTGATGATCAAAAGTCGACATCTAAAAGTTTGTTTATTTATAATGGTGGAGCTATCAGTTGGAGGAGTTCCAAGCAGACGGTGATAGCAATCTCAATCATGGAAATAGAGTACATCGCTACGTCAGAAGCTACTAAGGAGGCATTCTGGTATAAGAAGTTCATCGTAGAGCTTGAAGTGATGCCATCAGATACCATCCTTCTGTACTGCAACAACAATGGTGCCATAGCCCTAGGTAAGGAGCCGAGGTCTCACCAGAAATTCAAGCACATCGAGCGGCAATACCACCTCATCCACGATTATCTTGAGAAGAGATACATCGAGGTTAAGAGAGTCAACACTACAGATAATGCGGCTGACCTATCAATAAAGCTATTGAGCCAGCAGAAGATCGAAGCCCACCTTGAGAAGATGGAACTTAGATTTGTAGCCAATTGGCTTTAGGTCAAGTGGGAGTTTGTTAGATGTGTGCCCTAGAAGCTAGATTGGCTGACACTTGTAATACACTTATAAGGATAATTTTATAATTTTGACTATAAATTAATAAAAGAATTGTGTTCTATCATTATTTATATTTAAAGTATTTGTGATACATCCTTTGAGTTAATGGCAATGATAATTCATATTTTCAAAGAGTTAAAAATTTAAGATATGAATTTTCATAATTAACTCATAAATTGCTTTCGATCGTAGGATCATCATGAGGACGGTGAATGATCTGAAAGATTAGTGTATGATCACTTTCCTAGGATAGATGTGTCTTGAGTCTATGGTGTGGAGATACTAGAGCAAGAGTACTTGTACTCGTTAGAAAATGAGGGTACTGAGCATGACCACCTCGAGCAGTCATAAGAAAATCTACCTTCTCATCGATGACTGACTCAATGCTACAGTGGTGTGTCTGGTTCTTTGACTTGAGGTGCATCGGTAGTTAACCATGAGGATGTTATAGTTTGACTACACCATAACTTGATCTCCTAGCCATTTGGAACCCTGAGGTGTATGTTGGCTATAGCATGTTCATTACAGAAATTGGATTGCACCAATAAGGGATCTATCAATCTTAGTAGATGAGGAGTAACCCTATGATAATCATGAGATTAAGTCCTTAAGCCCATGGTGAAGATGATAGAAAGAGTTTCTATTAGAGTTTCACATTAGACTCGAATCGAATGATTAGTTCATATGATGGATATTGGGTTTGATGAGTTCACCTTAATCCTAATCCTGTCGGGTTTCAACATAGAAGAATTGAATCACACAAGTAGCTGCACCGAGAGGTTTGCTTTTGGTTCTAATGGGTTGCCTCCATATATTGATAGGTGTCACTAGTAGATTTTAAAAGTAATTAGAATGATTTAGATAATCAATCATTTTAATTGTATGAATAAAAAAAGTTCTGGTCCATCGAAAGATGTTTCGATGATGTCGATGATAAAGATCGTGACATATCTCATTATCATATGGAACTGAACCTAACTGATTACACAAACAAGGGTTTGGATTTGGATGTCATCAATTGTACTAACCCAATTTAATTGATTTGAATTAGATCCAATTAGGTTCAAGAAAATCGTGCTAGTACACAATTGAGCCTAACATTCTCCTTTTCGTAATCATTTTGGTTCATCTCAATTGAGCCAAATTTATTTGGCCTCACTCAGGAACCTTATCTTAATCTTACTGAAGCTTATCCAAATTAAAAAAGGATTGTCTTAATTTATTAGATGGATTTAAAATAACACCTACCAATTTCTATCACCTGCTAATTCCTATTTTTGGACAATGGTCAACAGTTGACCCTAGACACCCGAACATAGGGCCATGTGTAATGTGCCTATAGGAGAGCACCTAGGGCTCTTGTCCCCCTACTAAAAAAGATAAGAGTGAGGGTGCATGCCACCCTAGGCGTGGACCCCATGTGGATAAGGGATGGAGTCCCATACAGATGGGACTCCAGGGTTTCATGATGGATTTAAATACCTAGGCACCAAAGACTCTTGCTTTATCTAGTCTTGGCGCTACCTATGTGGACTTTTAAAGGACTCTCATCTAATTAGATCAAATGACATCATCCCACCAATCAAATTTAGATCTGATTGAATGAAAGTCTCTGATTTTTCGAAATGATGTGGCACTGCATAGCGCAATAGGGTCTATTTAAAGCCCATCTACACCTAGAATTTGAGGTTTTTTTTTCTTACCATGCCGCAAGGCTACCCTCCTCTCTTCTATGCCTCCCTCGGATTCTCTCTCTCCTCTCCATGCCTAAGGAGTTGTGCACAGGTTCAAGTACCATCCAAGGAATAAAGGCACCCAGATCAAGAAGAAGGTAGCACTACTGAAAGAGACGACCGCTGCTTCTTCAAAAGAAATTCTGAAGAACTTCAAGATCAGATCCATATTTGATTTTTGAAGAAATGATTTAGAAGGAGAAAATCTCTAAATTCTACTCGAATGGATACTGGTAGAGGCCAGGCACATGCATGGCTCCTTCCAGAACTTCAGGATCAATCAAGATCATCATAGGATAATCTGATTACCCAAATATAAGCTATGAAATTAAATAAGATTTAATTTTATTTTTATTTTAATATTAGATCTTTAGGATCAGACCTAAGATGTCTCAAATTTAATTAGGATCATAGAAAAAAATTTTTGAAATATTTCTTCAGATCCAATCTGAATGAACTTATGCAAGGAAAATAGGATTTTTCCTTCATCAAGCACACAACTGAATGTAGAAGAAATCATTAGGTTCATCTCAATAATGGGCATACCTTCAAAAGGTCCACCTTCCCGCTTGTTCTTCAAGTTGGCTAGGTACGCAGGGCAGTTTCGCTTCCAATGGCCATCAGAATTGTAGTGAAAATACTTTTCTTTCTACATGGTCTTCTTCTTTGAATCTCCCTTCTTATCCTTCTTCTTCCCCTCAGTCTTCTGCTTCTTTGCAGACTTCTTCTTCTTTCCAGAGAACTTTCTCTAGGAAGAAGTTTGCTCCACAGCATGCACTAAGCCCCTTGAACTATTCAAGGTCCCTTCAGTAGTAACCAGCAAATTCAACTACTTGGCCAGGGTGCACCAAATCTTATTCATATAGAAGTTCATAATGAACTATCCATATGAATTAGTTAAGGACCGTAGGATCAAATTAATCTACATGTCCTTATCTATCAATATTTTGAACTTCTCAAGCTCCTCTAAATCCTTGATCATTGATAAGCAATGATCATGGACCGATTGCCCATCACGCATCTATGCCTTGAAGAGCCTCTTTAACACTTTGTAGTGCACTATGCGACTCTGCTCACTATACAACTCTTATAAATGGGCCAACATTTGGCTTGCAGTCTTCATATTCTCGTGTTGGTGCTATAATTTGTCAGACATCGAGGACAACATGTAGCACCTGATCTTATTGTCATCATCCAACCACTTCTCATGAGATGCTCTCTGATCAATGGTCAGACAGGCTGGGAGAGGAGGAAGTTCTTGGTCTAAGACATAAGTCAACTTTGCAAAACTCAAAATGATCTTCAAGTTCTGAAGCCAATACTTGAAATTAGGTTTGGTCAATCAATGGGTTTCTAGGATCCTAACTAGGTGTTGGATGCGGACATTTTTCTATAGAGAGTTAAAGTTTCTAGTTAGACTTATAATTGACTTAACCAATTTATTTAGAGGTTTCATTTTTAAACAAATTTTAGGCTCCAACTATTTTTTTTGGATCCCTACACTCCCTTGACAAAGATGCAAAAGTCTCCATGATCATAGACTTTTAATGGGTGGTGCGGTCCCACCGATTGGCTCACCACCTCACCTAATAGTTATTGATGATGAGTCAGTTGATGAGTGGATAACTCTTGTCCAATATTTCTCTAAACATGTTGCACCCAGTCAGGTCTCTAATTCATGAAGCTCACCATACCCAAAATATTGCTCCACTCCTTAGTTAAATCAGACCTACCATTTGCATGAATTGAATTCATGACTAGGACCCTCACTGTATCCGTAATATTGAGCCCAACCAATCCTCCAATCCATAGCATCCAATACTTAATAGCTCTGGTTGCATCTTTCTGGTGTAACTGAACCACTGTATCCAGTCAAGAACAATCAAACCTAAGAATGTCCCGCACAACTACAATGGGGGAAGACCAATTGACTTAATATTTTCTTAGAAATATTTTAATTTAGGCCTTTTTAATCTTTAATTAGTCATAACAGTTTGACTAACCTAGTGGTATGGGTTAGCTTGAATTGTTAGCCACCATAATACAGAACTGGATCGATCCAAATGGTCAGGTAAGTAAGATTGATGGGAGGGATATGCCATTAACTCACCATGGATGCATCAAGGTTGAGTAGCTCCCAATTAAAAATCACTGGTCGAAACTGTTGGACTTACCTTAGACATCAATTTGTTGGACCAAAACTGAACGAGTTAGCCTATAATCCAGGCTAGAATCGTGGAGCTAGATTAAGTCTTGAGTTGATCGACCACATATAGCTATGACTCAACCTTGACCAAACTTACAACTATTGGGCTGGTCAATTTTAAGCACTCTTGATCCCATCTAACTCTTGATTCGATTTGATTAACCGCTCGAGCTAGACCTAATCAAGCTATCCATACCTTGAACCAATGTTTTATGAAGGTGTCTTAGATCTAAAAATTCTTAATTTTTAGATCTAATTAGTTTCATAACTTAATTCTTAATTAAATCTAGAGATGGTTCAAAATATAAAGTATGTATTTATATCCTAGGATTTTTGGATCTAGGATTTTGCAGAAAGGTATGTTTTACCTTTCTGATTGAGGACATACGTGCAGCACCCCTACACCTCATAAGAGCACCCCATCGAATAGGAAGTGAGGGCCTTTAAATCTTTCTTACTCTTATGACCGATTGGCCAAGGAGAATGCCCCAATTAAAAAAATAAACTATGCTACAAAACTAGATCTAGCACATATATCACATATATGATAATAGATCTATTCAACACATGCTTTGCATACATCTCATATATCAAAATTTAAAATATGCATATCATGCATCAGATCTGATTATATCTCATATAAAATAAAAAATTAAATGATCTTATCAAAATTAATTTTTAGATCTAATCTAATCTAGATCTAGAACTATAAATGTAGCTTAGATATCAGTTGAAGAAACTGCCACAGGATTAGCCTAATCGGATCAGATCATGCAATAAATTTTTTTAAAAAAATTATGATTGATCAGATTAGATCTAAGAGTTCTTAGATCTAATTAGATTGATCTAAAAATAAAATATAAAATTTTGATATCAAATATCACCCGATTTGGGTGAAAAGTTTACTTGCAGCGATGATCCGAATGCTGATGGAGGTTCTGATTGTAGCTGTGCACGTGCTTGGCCTCTACTAGCATCCACTCTAGTCATATTTGAATGTCTTCTCCTTTTGAATCTGATCTTAGAAAATCAGATCTGGAACTTTGAGGATGCACCTTCGATCCAATCTCCGACAGTAGGTTGATCGTCACACGAATGGGATCTCTTTGACTTGATCTTGCAGGATCAGCACTTCAACAATTGGGGCACTGAATGGGCATGGAGAAGAGGGAGAAGAGGAGGGAGGGGAGGCATTGAGGACGGTGGGAGAAATAGAGTCTGGGCATGGCGCAATTGGATAGCCAAACCTTTTTGGTCATGAGGTCTATTTATAGACTATGCACAACCCTAGAGTGTTAGGGCTTTAAGCAATCAATTTGCTTAAAGCAGAAGGACTCTCCCTATAACCCCATGCCTACTTTAGATTTTTGTGAATATTTTGTTACACAAAAACTAATGGAAAAGTGCACCATTCACTAAACTGTGCAAGGGTGTTGGTGTTGGAAACTGTATCCCAAAGCCAATCGTCGGTCTATTGATGATTGTGCTACATTATAATTATAATTGATTTATTAATTAATCAAATATATTTTTGATATTTTCATTATAAAGTATTCATCTTGTAACGAACTCCATTGTTGTGATGAAATTCTTAGGACTATTTAGCTTCGACAAAGAGAGGATTTATCGATTAGTCCTTAAATCTATTTCCAACCAAATGATAGGCTGTTAATTAGGATGACAGCATCTATAGAGCATAGGTCGCTATATGCCATATAGGTTAGTTGTCCTCTTAACCAAGGAGTATGGAGACACTGATATGGTATACAGGAGAGATGTATAGGTACATCATCATTAAACATGACCAACTTCAGAGCATTCTGCTGTTAAGAATGTCATTGATGAGATATAGGTATAAGTATCCCTTAGACCTGAGGTCACCTCAGTGACTTGCAAGCAACTCACTATATTTTGGTATCAGACTAACTAAATTTTTAATTTAATAATTAAAGGCTTTTAGGCATAGTCAAGTACTTGTGAAGTCAGTGGATGATTAAGATGGGATTGACCACTCCAAGAGTTGGAGAAGAATGTATCACTGTATTTCAATATAGCAAAATCTTGGCCTGGGTAATCCATTAGATTGATTTGATATTTTGAAATACAATGTGGATAGCCTGATTAGAGTTGATAGTTGAACTTGAAGGTGTCGCACTAGCATTTTGGTCAATGGGATGAATTATTTGAAAACCATATCCACATGGGTTCTAATGATGTTGTTCTACACATTTGACCTATCTGACCGTCGGGCATCATTACAAGATAGTTACATTGATTGGTATAGAAATTTATTTCTATGCTATTAGCTTAGGTTCAAACCTATGAGGTCATACACATTAGAGCTTATGATCTAATTGGATGGTTGATCAATGATTAAGAATTGTTCTAAGGTTAAACTATCAATAAGATTGATGTTTAACCTAATTAAAGTATTGCAGGAGGATTGATTAGCAATTAGAGAGCTAATTAGATTAATTTAATTATGCCAGAGGGCTGAGATTTAGTTTAATTAAATATGATTTAGTTAGGTTTAGTTTGGGCTTAATTGGATCAAGTCCAATTGGCTTATTGGATAAGCCAAGTGCAAGGAAGAACTAGTCCTAATTCAACTAAGACTTGGATCAACCCAATTTTCTAATTTGATTAAAAATTAAATTAAAATTAAATCTAATTTAATCTAATTTAATTAAATTCTTAATTGGGTTAGGGTCTAATTTAATTTGGTTGAATTGATTTTGGTTTAATTTGGTTTGAGAAACTATTTTGACCAAGTCATAAATGGAATCCTAGTAAGACAAGGATTCCATCTTGCGCCACCTTAGCCCCCCATTCCCCATGCCCTCTTTCTCTCTTAATTTGTGTGATAAAAATCTCTCTCCAAGGCCTTCTCATGCATGCCCTTCTCTCCTCTCTTTCTCATATGAAAATTAGATAGTGGAATAGGTCAAAGAAAGGAATTGGTTTTGGTTTCAAATCCTATGAGATAGTGTTTTGAAAAACCAAAATTCCTCCTCCCATGTGTGTCGCCCTCCTCCGTATTTTCTCTCTATTTTTTATGGTAAGAACAAGAATATTTTGGGAAATTTTTTTTGATGGTCCATGCCAAAAATATTCGAGGGGGTGCCCAAGAGTTGGGTGCCCCTTGTCTTGCCTAAATTGGAAATTCCTTGTCTAGGTATTTGACCTAGACAAGAACTCCTCTTTTACTATATATTTATGATGAATTTTGGGCTGATTTTTTATGATATTATAGATCATTGAGAGAGAATTGGGGTGTGTGAAAATAAAGGAGAGAAAGTCCTTAGGCATTGGGGTTTCATAGACATCAAACTAGGTGTCTTGGTGAGAGCAAAGAGAAGAAGAAGAGGGTCTTCTTCTAGGGTTGCTATGATCACCTCTTTTCTTCCTCCTTCTTTAAGGTTTCTATGAGTATCTCACATCTAAAACCTCATCCCTTCCTTCTCTTTAGAAGAGTCCAAATCTAGAAGAAGGAGGCATTTGATCGATCGTCAAAGAAAGATCAGTATAGTACTAGTATACTGTGCTAATTTCCTACATCAAGACATTTGATCGTGATTCGTGGGCTCATATAGATGACTCCTAGAGGCCGGATGTGTGTGTGACTCACAATTTCATTCTCAAGCTTGAATCAGCAAGTTAGAATATCTAACTTGCATAGGTAATAGATCTGATCTATTATTTTCATACCTGCATTAGATGTAGTATATATACATATTGATGTGATCAACATGTTTAAGTTTCTTTATTATATTTTAATTTTTGATTTAATGGCATGCCATGATTATGTAATAGGTTGTTAGATCTAGAGTATTTTCTAATATTAAAAATTAATTTTGATTAATTTTAGTCTTTCGCTGTCTGATCTTAAAAAAGTTTCAAGATCTAGCCCCAAAACCTTAGATCTGGTTTCTTCAATTGGTATCAGAGCCTAGATTGATTATTACATGATTATATGTGCATGTTTAGATTATTTTTAGATTAAATTTAATTTATAATCTTATTATTAAATCTAAAATAAAAAATTTTGATCACATGAACTGCTATAAGGTTGTACTGCTGTAAGATTTATCCTATATAGTGGAGAGGTTGTCCTAGTTCATGTTGATCTACTTCTTATCATAAATTTGATAGATATGATCTAATTTTATTTATAATTTATTAAATTTAAAATAATTTTATATCTAAAAATAAAAAATTTTAGATTGTACGGACTGCTATAAAATTATCCTGCTGTAAAATTTATCCCTTATAGTGGAGAGATTGTCCTAGTACGTACTGATTAGAAACATTGATCATAAAATTTTAGATTAGATCTAAAAGATTTTATGATCTGATTAAAAATATTTTAATCTAATTTTAATCATCATAAATATGTTAGATTTGATATAAGATAATTTATAATTTATTGTAGTTAAAACTATTTTAATTATATGAACCTGTTTAAATTAGATCTAAAGTAGTTTCATGCTTATCTTACATGCATATTGATTACGAATCAAACATGCAACTTGGTTGGTAAAACTATGTTGTAAAAATATTTTACAAATATAAAAATTATTTTTGAAAAGCCAAACTCCAACCCTCAGTCTAAAACTTAATTAAGAATTAAGAAGTTGTTTGATTAGGATGAATTGAAGATCCTAAGAAAGAAATCATAATACATTGGGTTAAATGGGTTAGTGGAGATTAGGTCCATTAATTGGGTTAGACCTAGGGTTAGATTAAAGAATAAACTTAATTAGAGAATTAACTAAATCTAATCAATTATTATCTTAGATTAGATCAATGATTCTCTAGATCAATTACGATAGTTGTAGTTGGTCAAGTCCATATCTTTAATGAGACCCAAGATAGACTTGATTCTTGGCTATGCGGTCTAGTACGAACTGTTAGGTTGATCTAATTAAGACTGATTAAACCAGCTGGTATCTAAGGTAAACCAAACTAGTGGTCTTTAATTGGCAGCCTACTTACCTGGCCATTTCTAATGGTGTCTAAGGCATGCTTTGGCAGATTCTTCCACTGATCAAACTTACCTAGCCTCTTGGTAAAATTATGTTTTGATCTAATCACTTGACTATTCAAGCTAACCCTTGTCAGCTAGGTAAATCAGTATGACTAATTTAGGTTCTCCTAGACCAGTCTATCAATGGTCTTTCTTAAGTTGACTTGGTGAAGCCAGAGTGAGGATCATGATAAGCTGGTTCATCTGACCTTCCCTCATCTTCAAATTAAATCATCTAAAATTATTAGATCTCTAAAATAAGATAATTATTATGATAACTAGATTATAACCTCCTATTAAGTGGATGATAATGGGTTCAATAGTTGGATAATCATTGGAGGCCCAAAGGCCTAATGTTTATCGGCTAATGAAATTATCATTCATTATATAATTTCTTCGCTGCATCTTTCTAAATGGTGGTTAGGTTAACCAACCAATGTTGGGTCTAATCATTCATTGATTTGATGGGCCAAGTATGGTCATGTTAATTGTTGGATCTAACTAGACCTTTTTAGTGGAGGCCAAAGTCTACTGATTATGGATTGGGGCAAAATTTAATTATTAAAAATTATTTAGAAAAATAATTGATTATGAACCTATTCTTAGATGTACATGGGTTGGCCAACCAAAGTTTGGCTCATGTGCAGTCTATGTGGATTCTAGTATCCACTAAGAAATTAGGATAATTTCTCAAATTGGAGGTAGAGGTTATCAATTCGAATAAAATAATACAAAAATCTTTTGATTAAAGTCCAAATTTTTAGGTTTACTGAATCAATTACTAATTAGGTTATGATTTTTCTGTGTAGATATGGCCACTTTTCTATTGCTTCGATCATTGTTGGACAATGATAAGTTAGTAGGACCCAACTTCAATAGCTGGTACCGAAAGTTGAAGATAGTCGTGGAGCATGAATGGATCATATATGTATTAACAGATCCTGCACCTGAGAAGTCAGCTGTTAGTGCATGTGAAACAGTTATAGATACTTACCAGAAGTGGCTCAATGACTAAACTATGGTAAGCTGCATTATGCTGGCTACCATGAGCGACGAGTTCAGTCACAGATTTGAGATGGCTTAGCTAAAAGATATGCTTCAGGTGTTGGAGGATTCTTTTGGCACACCCGATGATGTTGAATGGTACAAGACTAGTTGTACTATTTCAACATCAAGATGTGGGATGGTGCCTCTATCATTGATCATGTATTGTATATGATCGAGTTGATAGAGCGATTGAGCAAGCTCGGCTTTTTCTTGCATAAATAACTTGGAAAGGATGCAATACTAAACTCGTAGCCTATCTTTTCTCTCATTTCTCACTCATTTTAGAATGACAAAGCCTGAAGTAGAATGCCATGGATTACTGGGGTTGCTTCAGAACTTTGAGAAGGACCACCAACTCTACAAGGAGTTGGTGAACTTAGTGGAAGGTTCATCTTCTGGTTCTCGATCCTTTAGGAAGGAAAAGAAGAACAAGAAAAAAAAAGCTAAGAAAGTGCAAGCTCAGGCTGGGACATCTATGCAGGGCCAGACCAGGAAGATCAAGCCTGATAAGAGTCAAGCTGAATGCTTCTTTCACAAGAAGCGGAGGCATTGAAAGAGGAACTGTCCTCAGTACATTGCCTCTCTAGATCCAAATAGATAGAGAAAGAAGCAAGCTATTACTAGACAAGGTATTTATATGGTAACTCCTTGTAATTTCTCTATTTGTGATATTACTGACTGGGTATTGGATACCGATAGCACTTACCATATTTGCAATTCATTGCAGGAGTTGTAGGTCAGTAGAAGATTCGAGCATGGCAAAAGATTTTTGAACGTTGGAGATGAAAGATCAGTTCCAGTTCTAGCTTTAGGAATTCTGAAACTTGTATTTGAGTCCCATACCATTGTTTTTAGTGATTTTCATTTTTGTCCAAGTTTCTTTTTAAATGTTATTTTTGTAGACCTTCTGGCCAAAAATTATTATGAAATTTTAATAAAGAAATAAGTTTATAATATCATTATGAATGGTGTTACTGTTTTCTATGGATATTTGAACAATGGTGTGTATATGTTATCGCAACCTATTAACATAGTATATTCAACTGGCAAGCATCCTAGATTAGAGAGTATGTCATATATCTATTTATGGCACTATAAGTTAGGTCATATAAACAAGAATAGGATAAATAGGTTGACTCGAGAGAAAATCCTCGAAGTCAGTGATTGTGAATCACTTCCAATCTGTGAGTCATGTCTTCTTAATAAAATGACCAAATCACCTTTTACTGAAAATGATGAGAGAGCCACTAAGCTCTTATGTCTAGTATATACTATTGTATGTGGACCAATGAGCATAAGTGCTAGAGGTGGATATTTCTACTTCATCACTTTCATAGATGATCTGTTCAGATATGGATATGTCTATCTGATGAAACACAAGTTGGATTCATTTAAAATATTCAAATGATTCCAAAGTGAAGTAGAAAAACAAACTAGGAAGAGTATTAAAACTCTTTGATCTGATCGAGAAAGATAATACCTTTCTGGTGAGTTTCTCACATAACTAGGAGAGAATGGAATTCTCTCCCAATGGACTCCTTCAGAAATACCACGGCATAATGGTGTGTCTGAAAGGAGAAATTGGACTCTATTAGATATGGTCCAATCCATGATGGATTTTGCCTGCTTGCCGATATCCTTCTAGGGATATTCACTCGAATAAGCTTGTTATCTATTAAATAAGATTCCAAGTAAGTCCATAGTTAAGACTTTATATGAGATATGGATAGGACGTAAGCTAGCACTTTCATATCTTAGGATTTGGAGGTATCCAACTTTTGTCAAATGGTTAGTTACAGATAAACTTAGACCTAGGTCGGACAAGTGCACATTTATAAGATACCCAAAAGAGACCAAAGAATACTATTTCTACCATATTAATGAACAAAAAAAATTCCTCAGCCTTAAGACAACCTTTTTGGAAAAGGAGTTCCTTGGTGAAGGAACTATTGCCTCTATGGTTGAACTTGATGAAGTTCAACAAATAGAAAAATCAACACCTATAGCTGAACCTGAGTCAGATTTAATTAGATCAGATCTAGAGGCTAGTGTACCTACATCATTAAAATGATCTGATAGAGTACCACATCATCTGGATAGATACTATGATTTCTTGATCTGGGATGGTGATCCAATTGAAATTGATGAAAATGATGAGGATCTGATCACTTATATGGATGCTATGCAGATATCTGGTTTTGAGAAAAAGCTTAAGGTCATGAAATTCGAAATAGAGTCCATGAAGATCAATGATGTGTGGACATTTGTTGAACCACCCAAAGGGGTTAAATCCATTGGGTGTAAATGGATCTTCAAAAGAAATGGCATAGACAGAAAGGTGGAGACCTATAAAGCCTGTCTGGTTGCCAAGGGATATCGTCAACGTTATGGTATTGACTATAATGAGATATTCTCTCCGATAGCAATGCTCAAATCCATTCGGATAATGCTTGCAATAGCTGTCCATCTAGACTATAAGATCTGGCAGATGAATGTGAAGACAGCTTT
Organism: Cocos nucifera; assembly: GCA_006176705.1. NCBI lineage: Eukaryota > Viridiplantae > Streptophyta > Magnoliopsida > Arecales > Arecaceae > Cocos > Cocos nucifera. The sequence goes on along the minus strand of QRFJ01003099.1, from coordinate 184,351 downwards.
TCTAAATGAGAAACTGACCAAAGAGGTGTATATGATACAACCTGAGGGGTTCACATCCATAGATGAGTCCAAGGTGTGCAAGCTTCAAAGATCCATTTATGGATTGAAGTAGGCATCTTGAAGTTGAAACATGCATTTTGATAAGGTGATCAAAATGTATGACTTCGTTAAGAATGGAGAAGAGACCTACATTTAAAAATTGGCAAATGGTCCAGTAGTGAAATTTCTTATCCTGTACGTGGATGGCATTCTCTTAATCGAGAATGACATCCAGGGAATAAAAGTCTGATTGTCATCACAGTTCTCCATGAAGGACTTGGGTAAAGCATCCTACATCCTAGGGATGAAGATCTATAGGGATAGATCTAAAGGAATGCTTGGGTTATCCCAGTCCATGTACATAGATACTATGCTAAAGAGGTTCAGCATGGAGAATTCTAAAAAGGGCTATCTCCCAATAGGCCATAGAATTTTTCTCTCCAAGAAGGATTGTTCGATAACTCCTGAGGAGAGAGAGCAAATAAGTAGAGTCCCATATGCTTAGCAGTAGGATCTATCATGTACGTCTTGACATATATGAGATCAGACGTGGCATACTCACTAGGAGTAGTGAGTAGATACAAGTTTGCCCTAGAAAAAATCACTAGAAAGTGGTTAAAGCCATCCTTAAGTATTTAAAAAATACTAAGGATTAATGGTTGGTTTATGATGAGTCAGATCTAAAACTTATGAGATTTATAGACTCCAACTTTCAATCTGACCATGATGACAGTAGAAGCATGTTGGGATATATCTTTACTCTAAATGATGGAGCCATATGTTGGAAGAGTTTCAAGCAGCATACTATGGCAGACTTTGTTTGTGAAGTAGAGTACATCACAGCATTAGATGCCATGAAGAAAGCTATGTGGCTAAGAAAGTTTATTACTGAGCTTGGAGTAGCACCCTTCTTAGATGGTTTAATCCTACTCTACTACGATAGCATTGGTGCCATAGCTCAGATGAAGGAACCAAAGGCACACAAGTAGATGAAGCACATCCTGCACCACTTCCACCTGGTCTGAAAGATCATGGATTGAGGTGACGTCAACCTTCAGACGATCGATGAAAAAGAAAACCTGGCCGACCCCTTCACTAAAGCCCTAGCGATAAAGGAGTTCGACAGCCACAAGTTAAAGATGGATATTAGATACTATACGGAGTGGCTTTAGGACAAGTGGGAGTTGTTGAAAAATGTGTTCCAAAATCAATCGTTAGTTTGTTGATGGTTGTGCTACATTATAATTATAATTAATTTATTAATTAATAAAATATATTTTTGATATTTTCATCATAAAGTATTCATCTTCTAACGAACTCTATTATTCTGATGAAGTTCTTAGGACTATTTAACTTCAATAAAGAGAGGATTTATCGATTAGTCCTTAAATCTATTTACGATCAAATGATAGGTTGTTAATTAGGATGATAACGTCTATCGAGCATAGATTACTGTATGCCATATAGGTTGGTTGTCCTCTTAATCAAGAAGTGTGGAAACACTGGTATGGCATACAGATGAGATGTATAGGTACATCATCATTGAACATAACCAACTCTAGAGCATTCTACTATCGAAAATGTCTTTGATGGAATATAGGTATAAGTGTCCCTTAGACCTTAGATCACCTCAGTGACTTGCAAGCAACTCACTATGCTTTGGTACTGGACTAACTAAATTTTTAATTCAGTAATAAAAGGCTTCTAGGTACAATCAAGTACTAGCAAAGTCAGTGTATGATCAAGAAAGGATTGACCACTCTAAGAGTTGGAGAAGAATGCATCACTATATTTCAATATAACAAAATCTTGGCCAGGATAATCTATCAAATGGATTTGATATTTTGAAATATAATGTGGATAGCCTGATCAGAGTTGACAGTGGAACTTTGAGATGTCCTACTTGCATTTTGGTCAAGGGGATAAATTTTATGGAAACTATATCCACATAGGTTCTAAGGATATTGTTCTACACATTCGACCTATCCGGCTATCGGATATCATTGCTAGATGGTTACTTCAATTGGTATAAAAATCTATTCCTATGCTATTGGCCTAGGTTTAGATCTATGAGGTCACATATATTAGAGTTCATGATCTGATTGAATGGTTGATCAATGATTAAGAATCGTTCTATGATTAAACGATCAATACGATTGATGTTTAACCTAATGCAAGTATTGCAGGAGCATTGATTAGCAATTAGAATGCTAATTAGCTTAATTTGATTAAGCTAGAGGGTTGAGATTAAGTTTAATTAAATATAATTTAGTTACATTTAGTTTTGTTTTGATTGGATCAAGTTCAATTGGCTTATTGGATAAGCCAAGTGCAAGGAAGAACCAGTCCTAGTTCAACTAGGACTTAGGTCAACTCAATTTTTTAGTTTGATTAAAAAATTAAATTAAAATTAAATCTAGTTTAGTTAAATTTTTAAATAGGTTAGGGTCTAATTTAATTTGGTTGAATTGATTTTGGTTTAATTTGGTTTGAGAAACTATTTTGACCATGTCATAAATGGAATCCTAGTAATACTAGGATTCCACCTAGCGCCACCTTAGCCCCCATGCCCCACGCCCTCTTTCTCTCTTAATTTGTGCAACAAAAATATCTCCCCCTGGCCTTCTCATCCATGCCTTCCTCTCCTCTCTTTCTCATATGGAAATTAGGTAGTGGACTAAGTCAAAGAAAGGAATTGGTTTTGGTTTCAAATCCTATGAGATAGTATTTTTAAAAACCAAAATTCCTCCCCCCAAGTGTGTCACCCTCCTCCCTATTTTTGCTCTATTTTTCATGATAGAAAGGAAAAGGTTTTGGGTGACTTTCTCAGTTAGTCGATGCCAAAAATATTGGAGGGGGAGCCTAAGACTTGGGTGCCCCTTTTCTTGCCCAAATTGGACATTCCTTGTCTAGGTATTTGACCTAGACAAGTACTCCTCTTTTCCTATATATTTAGGATAAATTTTATGCTGATATTTTATGAGGTTACAAACCATTGAGATAGCTTTGGGGTGTGTGAAAACTAGGAGAGAGAGTCCTTGGGAATTAGGGTTTCATAGACACCAAACTAGGTGTCTAGGTGAGAGCAAAGAGATGAAGAAGAGGGTCTTCTTCTAGGGTTGCTGTGTTCACCTCTTCCCTTCCTCCTTCTTTGAGTTTTCTAAGGGTGTCCCACATCTAAAACCTCCTCTCCTCCTTCTCCTCTTTGGAAGAATCCAAATCCAGAAGAAGGAGGCATCTGATCGATCGTTAAAGAAGGATCAGCATAGTACTAGCATATTGAGCTGATTTTCTGCATTAGGACTTCTGATCGTCATGTGGATGATTTCTAGAGGTCAGACCCATGTGCAGCTCACAACTTCATCCTCAATCCTGGAACAGCAAGTTAGAATATTTAATTTGCATAGGTAATAGATCTGATCTATTATTTTTATACCTACATTCGATGTAATGTATATACATACTGATGTGATCAACATGTTTTAGTTTTTTCATTATATTTTAATTTTTGATTTAATGACATGCCATGATCATGCAATAGATTGCTAGATCTAGATATTTTTTGATATTTAAAATTAATTTTAATTAATTTTAGTCTTTCGCTATCTAATCTTAAAAAAGTTTTAAGATCTAGTTCCGAAATCCTAGATCTGGTTCCTTCAGTTGGCAAAGATAATTATCTCTAGGAAGTTTGAAGTTTTCAAAGTTCCTTGACCCATTCAAACTCTTTTGAATTCCAGCCTCCCAAGTTTATCCACTAGGGGTGCATGCCAGGAGGGGTGTGCACCTTCCTCACTCATGAAATTCATCTGAGGGCATGCTCCCCAAGATAAACTCTAGGGGGTGCGCACGTCCTCTCTTCCTTCCTACAAAGATTGGGTCAAACGAACCTTTATCCTAATGCCCCTTGCATGAGATTAAGATAAGCCCTGATCAGACTAGGACAAGCTCTAATTTGACCAGGACAAGATTCAGTCAGACTAGGACAAATCCATATAGGATTCTTGGATGAGCCAAATCAAATTTGATTGAGTCTAGATCAACTAAGAAGTCCATAGAAGGAGAATGTTAGGTCCAATCATGTACAAGCATGATTTTATTGAACCTAATTAAATCTAATCCAAATCAATCAAACCATGTTAGCCTAATTAATGATATCCAAATCCAAATCCTTGTTTGTGTGACCTAGTTAGATTTAATTCTATATGGTAATGGGACTTTTCATGATCTATATCATCGATATCATTAAAATATCTTTTGATGGATCAGTACTCTTTCTAATTCACTCATTTAGAATCGTTGATCATCAAGACAACTCTAATTGATCCCAAAATCCACCAGTAACACCTAGCAGTATTGTTAGATATGTATGCCCTAGAAGCAAGATTGGCTGATACTTGTAATATACTTCTAAGGGCAAAATTATAATTTTGATTATAAAAAGTAAAATTGTTTATTTTCTATTGTAGTGTGTATTTGAAAGTGTTTATAATACATCCCTTGAGTTAATGGTAATGATAGTTCATGTTTTCAAGAGATGAAAATTTAAGACATAAATTTTCATTATTAACTCATTAAATGCTCTCGACCATAGGATCATCATAAGGATGGTGATTGATCTGGAAGGTTGGTGTACGATCGCTTCTTTAGGATAGATGAGTCTTGAGTCTATGGTGTAGAGACATCGGAGCGAGAGTACAGGTACTCGTTAGAGAATGAGGGCACTGAGCGTGACCATCTCGAGCAGTCATTAGAAAGTCTACATTCTCATCGATGATTGGCTCGAAGCTACAGTGGTGTGTCTGATTCTTTGACCTGAGGTGCATCGATAGTTCACCTTGAGGGTGTTATGAAGGGAAATCCTGATTTCCCGGTCCAGGTTCGTCCAGATCTGATTAGATTAAGAGATATATTTCAAAAATTTTCTTTTGATCTTAATCAGATCTTGATATGTTTCAGATCTTATTCTTATTATTTTAATAAATAAAATAAAACAAGATAAATAAATCAAATTCAATTTACCTGATTTGGGTAATCCTATTACCCTGTAGATGATCCTGATTGCAGCGGAAGGTTCTGGATCTTAGCCACGCAAGCGCCTGGCCTCTACCGGTATCCACTCGGGTTGGATCTGGAGATCCTCTTCTTCTCTATCACACCTCCAAAAATCAGATCTGGATCTGATCTGGAGGATCTTCAAAACTCTTTTGAAGATCTGCAGTCGTCCTTTTGCAGCAGCGCAGCCTTCTTGCTTTTGATCGCCTTTCCTTGATCTGAATCGCACCAAACTAAGTCCAAAACACCTTTTGGACGTGGAGAGCAAGGGGAGAAGAGACTATGGCATGGAGAAGGAGGGGAGAGGCAGCCTTGGGGCGTGGGAAATCTCTATTGAATTAGGGTTGGGCGCAGGGTCTTATTTATAGACCTCTTGTGATCCAACTCCTCTTCCTCTCAACCAATCACAACCCTTTGTGAAATCAGATCTAAATCTGATTGGTTGGAATAGAGACCCCTGGATTCCTCCTTAGAGGGCGCCTAAGACCAGTCAAACTGGATTCTTAGTAGAACTCTGATTGGAATCCAAAAGGGAGGTGGAGTCCTTGTCCAACAAGGACTCCTAGGCGCCTCCTACTTGGGCTCACGCCACCCTTGGCGTGCGCCCTTCTCCTTGCCAGGTTCTGGCAGGGGGACAGGCCCCCACCAGCTCTCCAATAGGTGCATGACATGTGGTCAAAAGTCAAAGGGTGAATGGTCAACGTTTGACCAGTCAAAGGTAGACTTTTGACCAAAGTCAAAGAACAAGAAATGGCAGGTGACCAAAAATGGCAGGTAATGTCTTACAAATAAGACAACCTATTCTGACTTGGACAACCTCCAGTCAGACCATATGAAGGCCTCTGATTGAGCACAAACTCCTTTGGCTCAGTCAGGACAACTTATTTATGATAGTAAAAGAAGAACGTTAGGTTCAATCGAGTGCTAGCACGATTTCCTTGAACCTAATTGAATCTCATTCAGATCAATTGAACTAGATCAGTTCAATTGATGATCACCAGATTCAAACCCTTGTTTGTGTGACCCAGTTAGGTTCAGTTCTGTATGGTAATGGGATATGTCATGATCTCTATCATAGACATCATCGAAACTCCTTTCGATGGATCAGAACTCTTCTGATTCGAACAGCTAGAATGATCGATCATCTAAATCATTCTAATTGCTCCCAAAATCCACCAGTGACACCTAGCAGTATATGGTGGCAACCCATCAGAGCTGAATGCGAACCTCTTGGTGCAGCTACCTGTGTGATTAAGTTCTTCTATCTTGAGCCCCGATCAGATTAGGGTTAAGGTGAACTCGTCAAACCCTAGTCTCTGTCATATGATGTAATCATTCGATTCGAGTCCAATGTGAAAATCTAAATAGAAACTCTTTCTATTATTTCACTCTACCATGGCCATGGGCTTTCTGGACTTGATTCTCATGATCATCATAGGGCTACTCCTCTACCACCGAGGTAGATAGATCCCATCTTGATGCAATCCAGTTCCTACAATGAACATGTCATAGCCAACATACACCTCAGGGTTCCATATGGCTAGGAGACCGAGTAATGGTGTAGTCAAACTATAACACCCTCAAGGTGAACTGCCGATGCATCTCAGGTCAAAGAACCAGACACACTACTGCAGCATCGAGTCAGTCATTGACGAGAAGGTAGACTTCCTAATGACTACTCGAGGTGGTCACGCTCAGTGCCCTCGTTCTCTAACGAGTACCTGTACTCTCGCTCCGGTGTCTCCACACCGTAGACTCAAGACTCATCTACTAAAGAGAAGCGATCGTACACCAACCTTCCGGATCAATCACCATCCTCGTGATGATCCTATGGTCGGGAGCTGTTTATGAGTTAATAATGATTATTCATGTCTTAAATTTTCAACTCTTGAAAATATGAATTATCATTACCATTAACTCAAAGGATGTATCACAGACACTAAATACACATGTGTGATAGAAAATAACCCATTTCATTAATTATAGTCAAAATTATAATTTTGCCCCTAGAAGTGTATTACAAGTGTCAGCCAATTCTGGCTTCTAGGGCACATATATCTAACAATCTCCCACTTGTCCTAAAGCCAATTGGCTACAAGTCTAAGTCCCATCTTCTCAAGGTGGGCTTCGATCTTCTGCTGGCCCAACGGCTTTGTAAGTGGGTCTGCCACATTATCTGTGGAGTTGACTCTCTTGACCTCAACGTAACCTTTCTCAAGGTAATCGCGGATGAGATGGTATCACCGTTTGCTTGGAACTCTTCCAGCACAAACAGTCTGCCAGATGTCGACTTTCGATCATCTATATCGGACATGAAGTCCGAGTCTGTGTATCCCTGGAACTTGGAGTTCTCCGTTACCAAAGACCAACATCATATCCTTAGTTCTTCTCAAGTACTTAAGGATACATTTCACAGAAGTCCAGTGTTCTTCACCTGGATTTGACTGATATCTGCTTGTGACACTCACAGCATGGGCTATATCAGGTCGTGTACATAGCATGGCATACATGAGGCTCCCTATTGCAGAAGCATAAGGGATCTTGCTCATGCGTTCTATTTCCTCAGGTGTGCTGGGGCACATCTTCTTGGAAAGATGAATACCATGTCTGAAGGGTATTAATCCCCTCTTAGAGTTTTCCATACTAAACCTCTTTAGTACTTCCTCTATGTACATCTTCTGTGAAAGTCCTAGCATCCTATTCGGTCTATCCCTATAGACCTTAATTCCTAGAATAAAGGATGCTTCACCTAGGTCTTTCATGGAGAATTCCTTGGACAACCACATCTTGACTGATGTCAACATGGGAATATCATTCCCAATAAGGAGGATGTCATCCACGTACAATACGAGGAAGACAACAGCGCTCCCACTGACCCTTTTGAAAACACATGGTTCCTCTTCATTTTTGATGAAACCAAACTTTTTGATCACATCATTGAAACGAGTGTTCCAGCTCCGAGATGCTTGCTTAAGTCCATATATGGACCTTTGCAGCTTGCAAACCTTGTGATCAGTATCACTGGATGTGAAACCTAGCGGCTGTTCCATATAGATATCTTCCTCAAGATATCCATTTAGGAATGCCGTTTTCACGTCCATTTGCCATATTTCATAATCGAAATAGGCTGCAACAGCAAGCAATGTGCGGATGGATTTTAGCATAGCTACCGGGGAAAAGGTATCCTGATAGTCAATGCCTTCACGTTGACTATAACCTTTTGCCACCAGTCTAGCCTTGAATGTCTCCACATTCCCATCTGCACCAATCTTTCTCTTGAAGATCCATTTACACCCAATAGGTACTATACCTTCTGGTGGATCTACCAAGGTCCAGACTTGGTTTGAGTGCATCGAGTCGAATCTCTGACTTCATTGCCTCAAGCCATTTCTCGGAGTCGATATCTGATATCGCCTCGTTGTAGGTTTTGGGATCATCACCATGAGCACCATTACCTATGAGGAACATTTCCTCTACGTCCTCTGAAATAATACCTAAGTATCTTTCAGGGGGACGGGAAACTCTTTCCGATCTACGAGGTGGAGGAGGTAGTGTTCTTATTGGCTCAACCTGATTTGGTTCCACTTGGTCCTTAGCTCGTTTCTGCTTGTGAGACTTTCTCATCAAGCTTAATCTGCTTTCCAATGCCACTATCTTGAATAAACTATTTTTCAAGAAATATGGCATGTCGACTCACAATCACATTGTGGTCTTCTGGAATGTAGAAATAGTATCCTAATGACTCTTTAGGATATCCTATGAATCGAGCTCTAAAGGACCTAAACTCTAACTTGTCCGCTTGTTGTCTTTTGACATAAGCCGGACAACCCCAAATTCTGAGATGACTCAGACTTGGTTTCTTACCGTGCCATATCTCATACGGTGTGGTAGGAACGGTTTTAGAGGGAACCCTATTCAGTAAATAGATTGAAGTTAATAATGAATGTCCCCAAAGAAAATCTGGGAGGTCTGTGAAGCTCATCATGGATCGAACCATATCCAATAGAGTCCGATTTCTCCGTTCTGAAACCCCGTTGAGTTGAGGTGTTCCTGGTGGAGTCCATTGAGAGACTATGCCATTTTCCTTAAGATAGTCTAGGAATTCCCGGCTAAGGTATTCACCTCCTCGATCTGATCGAAGAACCTTAATGGGTTTTCCAGTTTGTTTTTCTACTTCATGTCTGAATTCTTTGAACTTTTCAAAGGCTTCAGACTTATGTCTCATAAGATACACATACCCATACCTAGACAGATCATCGGTAAAGGTAATGAAGTAGACAAAATTGCCTCTAGCCGGCACATCGAATGGGCCGCACACATCAGTATGTACTAGGGCAAGGAGATCTGTGGCCCTCTCCCCATGTCCAACAAAAGGGAGTTTAGTCATTTTGCCTTGAAGACAAGATTCACAAGTTGGATATGACTCAAAAGTCAATGGACTCAATAGCCCATTTTTCTCCAATTTGTTAATCCTATCTTCTGCTATATGACCTAATCTCAGGTGCCATAGATATCTGTCGTTTGGACTATCCCTAGGTCGTTTGGCATTCACGTTTTGCTCGATAGTTAAAACAGGTACATCAATATGCAACTGATAAAGACCATTAACAAGGAAACCATTTGCAATTTTATTTCTTTCATAAAGAATGTTACAATGGTCCTTAAAGAAGGTGATCACATAACCTTCTTGTGCTAAGCATGAAACAGAAATCAAATTCCTGCTAGCTGCAGGCACATAATAACAGTCTTTTAAAACTAAGTCTAAACCAGATGGTAATCGCAGAGGGTATGTTCCCACGGCTACTGCAGCAACTCTTGCTCCATTACCGACGCGTAGGATCATGTCTCCATCCCTCAGCCTCCTGCTATCCTCAAGACCCTGCATAGAAGTGCACAGATGAGCACTAGAACCAGAGTCAAGCACCCAACTGGATGCAGAAGAAACCGTAAGGTTAGACTCAATAACGAGCATACCTCCAGAAGGACCTTCCTTCTTGTTCTTCAGGGTGGCCAGGTAAGTAGGGCAGTTCCGCTTCCAATGGCCGTCGCTGTTGCAATGGAAACACTTTCCTTTGCCATCGACCTTCTTCTTCGGTTCTGCCTTCTTCTTCTTTGATCCTTCTACCTTTTGCTTTTTCACAGACTTCTTTTTCTTTCCATAAGACTTTCTTTTGGAAGAAGTCCGTTCCATAGCAAGAACTGAGCCTTTAGAACCTTTCATAGAAAGCTCAGCGGTAACCAGCATATTCATCAACTCGGCCAAGGAATTTTGAAGTTTATGCATGTGGTAATTCATGATGAATTGCCCATATGCATCAGTCAAGGATTGCAGAATAATATCGTTCTGCAAGTCCAAGTCCAACTTCACACCGAGCTTCTCAAGCTCTTCCATGTCCTTGATCATTGTCAGACAGTGATCTTGGACTGACTGCCCATCACGCATCTTAGCCTTAAAAAGTCATTTCGTGACTTGATATTTGGCTGCGCGACTCTGTTCACCAAACATCTCCTGCAGGTGAGCCAACATTTGGCGAGCAGTCCCGATATCTTCATGTTGGCGCTGGAGCTCATCAGACATCGAGCCCAACATGTAGTATCTGGCCTTATTGTCTTCGTCAATCCATTTTTCCAGAGACGCTCTCTGTTCAGTGGATGGACGAGCTGGTAAGGTGGGAGGGTCCTGGTCCAAAACATGTGTTAACTTCTCTGAACCCAAAACAATTTTGTAGTTCCTGAGCCAATCTTTATAATTGGGTCCAGTCAGTCTATGTGTGTCTAGGATACGTGCCAGTGGGTTGGACGCAGACATTTTCCTGTAGAGAGTCAAAGATTCTAGTTAGATACTGTAATTTTGACTTGACCAATTTGTTTAGGGATTTTATTTTTAAACAAATTAGCTCCCACTATTTTCTCGGATCCCTACACTCCCTCTGTAGAGATGCGAAAATCTCCGCGATTGATGATTTCTAGTGGGTGGTGCGGTCTCACCAACTGACTCATCACCTCACCTAACAGTTATTGGTGATGGGTTAGCCAATGAGTGAACAACTCTTGTTCAATGATTCTCTAATCATGGTGCACCCAAACTTGGTCTCTAATTCATGAATCTCACCGTATCCGGAATATTGATCCACTCCTTAGTTAAGTCAGACCCACCATTTGCATAGACTGGGTTCCTAATTGGGTCTCTCACCGTATCCGGAATATTGAGCCCAACTCATCCTCCAGCCCATAGCATCCAATGCCTAATAGACATGGTTGCGTCTTCCCGGTGCAACTGAGCCACTGTATCCAGCCGAGAACAATCAACCCCGGGAAGGGCCCGCACGTCTACAATGGTGGAAGACCTCGGACTTAATCTTTTCTTAGGGAGAATTGATTCAGGTCTCATTAAACTAGACTTGGCTTAGTCATAACAATTATGACTAACCTAGTGGCATGGGTCAGCTCGGATTATTGACCACCTCAGATCAGAACTGTGTCAACAGATATGGCCAGGTAAGTGAGACCGGTGGAAGGAATATGCCGTTAACTCGCACAAGAACGCATTCAGGTCGAGTAGCTTCCAATTAAAAACCAGTCGGTCGTCTGTGCCAAACTTACCTTAGACACCAAATTGTTGAGTCAGAACCAATTGGGTTAGCCTACAATCCAGACTCTAACCTCTGAGCCTAATTAGGTCTTGCTTGATCGTGACTCGATCTTGACCCAGACTTAATCCTATTAGGCTGGTCAATTTAAGCATTGTTGATCCCATCTAACCAACTCTTGATTCGGTTTGATCAACCGCTTAGACCTAATTGAGCTACCCAAGCCCGAACCCAGTATTATGAATATGTCTTAGATCTGAAATTCTCAATTTTAGACCTAATTAATATTCCATAAACTTAATTCTTAATTAAGTTGGGTTCATAAACAAAATATGCACAATAAATCCTAGGGTTTCAGGATCTAGGGTTTTGCAGAAAGTAAGTTTTGGGTTTCTGATTAAGGACGAACACGCAGCACCCCTACACGTCATAAGAACACCCCATCGAATGGGAAGAGAGGGCCTTTAAACCCTTCTTCGTTCTTATGACCGGACGGCCAAGAGGAACGCCTTAATCAGGAACATGTAAATCTACAAAACAGTTATAGATCTATATCATATATCTCATATACAAATTTAGATCTAATCAAGGCATATTTTGCATACATCTCATGTATCAAATCATGCATGTTTTCAGATCTAAATTATCACATAATAATCTAAAAAATTAGATTTAAATTGATCTAATCAAAATAAATTCTAATCTAGACAATTATGTAGAACTATTCTACAACTAGTCTAGTCATGCATCTATCATATCTCATATGATATTTAAAATTAAATAATTTTTATTTGCTGTTTATCAGATGTTATTATAACACTTATAATATCAGAAAATAGTAAATAAGAAGATCTAAAATATGATTTAATCAGATTAAATCAAAGACATGCAAAACTATTCTATAGAACTATTCTATTCTAGAACTAGTCATGCATATCTTCATGTTCTTAGATCCAAATCATTTAATTTTAATTTTTCTGATTTCAGATCTGATCACATCTCATGTGACATCTGAAATCACTTTATTTTCTAATTAAAATAAAATTAAAATCAGATCTAAACAATTTAGAACCATGGCTCTGATACCAGTTGAAGGGAAATCCTGATTTCCCGGTCCAGGTTCGTCCAGATCTGATTAGATCAAGAGATATATTTCAAAAATTTTCTCTTGATCTCAATCAGATCTTGATATGTTTCAGATCTGATTCTTATTATTTTAATAAATAAAATAAAATAAGATAAATTAAATCAAATTTAATTTACCTGATTTGGGTAATCCTATTACCCTGTAGATGATCCTGATTGCAGCGGAAGGTTCTGGATCTTAGCCACGCAAGCGCCTGGCCTCTACCGGTATCCACTCGGGTTGGATCTGGAGATCCTCTTCTTCTCTATCACACCTCCAAAAATCAGATCTGGATCTGATCTGGAGGATCTTCAAAACTCTTTTGAAGATCTGCAGTCGTCCTTTTGCAGCAGCGCAGCCTTCTTGCTTTTGATCGCCTTTCCTTGATCTGAATCGCACCAAACTAAGTCCAAAACACCTTTTGGACGTGGAGAGCAAGGGGAGAAGAGACTATGGCATGGAGAAGGAGGGGAGAGGCAGCCTTGGGGCGTGGGAAATCTCATTGGAATTAGGGTTGGGCGCAGGGTCTTATTTATAGACCTCTTGTGATCCAACTCCTCTTCCTCTCAACCAATCACAACCCTTTGTGAAATCAGATCTAAATCTGATTGGTTGGAATAGAGACCCCTGGATTCCTCCTTAGAGGGCGCCTAAGACCAGTCAAACTGGATTCTTAGTAGAACTCTGATTGGAATCCAAAAGGGAGGTGGAGTCCTTGTCCAACAAGGACTCCTAGGCGCCTCCTACTTGGGCTCACGCCACCCTTGGCGTGCGCCCTTCTCCTTGCCAGGTTCTGGCAGGGGGACAGGCCCCCACCAGCTCTCCAATAGGTGCATGACATGTGGTCAAAAGTCAAAGGGTCAATGGTCAACGTTTGACCAGTCAAAGGTAGACTTTTGACCAAAGTCAAAGAACAAGAAATGGCAGGTGACCAAAAATGGCAGGTAATGTCTTACAAATAAGACAACCTATTCTGACTTGGACAACCTCCAGTCAGACCATATGAAGGCCTCTGATTGAGCACAAACTCCTTTGGCTCAGTCAGGACAACTTATTTATGATAGTAAAAGAAGAACGTTAGGTTCAATCGAGTGCTAGCACGATTTCCTTGAACCTAATTGAATCTCATTCAGATCAATTGAACTAGATCAGTTCAATTGATGATCACCAGATTCAAACCCTTGTTTGTGTGACCCAGTTAGGTTCAGTTCTGTATGGTAATGGGATATGTCATGATCTCTATCATAGACATCATCGAAACTCCTTTCGATGGATCAGAACTCTTCTGATTCGAACAGCTAGAATGATCGATCATCTAAATCATTCTAATTGCTCCCAAAATCCACCAGTGACACCTAGCAGTATATGGTGGCAACCCATCAGAGCTGAATGCGAACCTCTTGGTGCAGCTACCTGTGTGATTAAGTTCTTCTATCTTGAGCCCCGATCAGATTAGGGTTAAGGTGAACTCGTCAAACCCTAGTCTCTGTCATATGATGTAATCATTCGATTCGAGTCCAATGTGAAAATCTAAATAGAAACTCTTTCTATTATTTCACTCTGCCATGGCCATGGGCTTCAGGACTTGATTCTCATGATCATCATAGGGCTACTCCTCTACCACCGAGGTAGATAGATCCCATCTTGATGCAATCCAGTTCCTACAATGAACATGCTATAGCCAACATACACCTCAGGGTTCCATATGGCTAGGAGACCGAGTAATGGTGTAGTCAAACTATAACACCCTCAAGGTGAACTGCCGATGCATCTCAGGTCAAAGAACCAGACACACTACTGCAGCATCGAGTCAGTCATTGACGAGAAGGTAGACTTCCTAATGACTACTCGAGGTGGTCACGCTCAGTGCCCTCGTTCTCTAACGAGTACCTGTACTCTCGCTCCGGTGTCTCCACACCGTAGACTCAAGACTCATCTACTAAAGAGAAGCGATCGTACACCAACCTTCCGGATCAATCACCATCCTCGTGATGATACTATGGTCGGGAGCTGTTTATGAGTTAATAATGATTATTCATGTCTTAAATTTTCAACTCTTGAAAATATGAATTATCATTACCATTAACTCAAAGGATGTATCACAGACACTAAATACACATGTGTGATAGAAAATAACCCATTTCATTAATTATAGTCAAAATTTCAATTTTGCCCCTAGAAGTGTATTACAAGTGTCAGCCAATTCTGGCTTCTAGGGCACATATATCTAACATGTTATAGTTTTACTATACCATAACTCGATCTCCTAGCCATTTGAAATCCTGAGGTGTATATTGGCTATAGCATGTTCATTGTAGGAATTTGATTGCACCGATAGGCGATCTATCTACCTTGGTAGATGAGGAGCGGCCCTATGATGATCATCAGAATCAAGTCCATAAGCCCATGGCCATGGCAGGGTGAAACAATAGAAAAAGTTTTTATTAGATTTTTCATATTGGACTTGAATCGAATGATTAATTCATATGATGAAAATTAGGGTTTGACGAGATCACCTTAATCCTAATCCGATCGGGGCTCAAGATAGATGAACTAAATCACATAGGTAACTACATCGAGAGATTCATTTTTAGTTTTGATGGGTTACCACCATACGCTGCTAGGTCTGTTAGGTGTCACTGGTGGAGTTTGGGAGTAATTAGAATAATTTGGATGATCAATCATACTAGTTGTCTGAATCAAAAAAGTTTTGATCGATCGGAAGGTAATTCGATGATGTCGATGATAGAGATCGCGACATATCCCATTACCACATGAAACTAAACCTAATTGGATCATACAAATAAGGGTTTAGATTTGGATATCATCAATTGGACTAACCTAGTTCAATTGATTTGAATAAGATTCAATTAGGTTCAAGAAAATCGTGCTAGCACATGATTGAGCCTAATATTCTCCTTCAACAATCATTAAAGCTTGACTTGACTGAGCCAAATGTATTTGGGCTCACTCAAGAACCTTTACTTGGTCTGACTAGAGCTTGTCCAAGTCAGAAAAGGATTGTCTTAATTTATGAGATGAATTTGAGACAACATCTGCCATTTTTCATTACCTGCTAAATCTTGTCCTTGGACCTTGATCAAATATTGACCTTTGACACTTAGACATCTCCCCATATGTCATGCATCTATAGGAGAGAACATGGGACTTTGTCCCTCTAGTAAAAAGTAGAAAGGGAGGGGGTGCACACCTAGGGAGGCATGCGCCCCATGAGGATCATGCCTAGAGTGCCATACAGATGGGACTCCAGGTTGCTTCTTGTTTCAACTTAGGTGGCACCAAGGAGTCCTATTTGACCAGTCTTGGCACCACCTAAGGAGGTTTATGAGGGACTCTAATATGATTGAATTGAGTGATGTCATCTCACCAATCAAGTTGAGATCTGATTGCATAAAGAGCTATGATTGGCCGGGATGATGTGGCACTGCATGGTGCAGTAGGGTCTATATAAACCCTATCTGCACCTAGAATTAAGAGCTTCTATCTTTTGCCCATGCCACCTTTAGGTCCTCTCTCTCTCCATGCCACCTTTAGGTCCTCTCTCTCCTGTCCATGTCCAAGAGTTCTTGGGCTCGAGTTTGGGGCGATCCAAGCAAGAGAAGGACGACAAGAAAGGAACAAGGCAGCACTGCTGCAAGAGATAACGACTGATCTTCAAAAGCCATTTTGAACACCTTCAAGATCAGACCCAGATCTAATTTTTAGAGAATAGATTGAGAAGAAGGAGATCTCTAGATCTTGCATGAGTGGATACAGGTAGAGGTCAGGCACTTGCGTGGCTATATCCAGAACCTCAGGCAAACATCGGGATCATCATAGGATAATAGGATTACCCATAACAAAAGTATGGTTA
This sequence comes from Cocos nucifera, assembly GCA_006176705.1. Classification (NCBI taxonomy): domain Eukaryota; kingdom Viridiplantae; phylum Streptophyta; class Magnoliopsida; order Arecales; family Arecaceae; genus Cocos; species Cocos nucifera. Next base: position 167,667 of record QRFJ01003099.1, on the reverse strand, counting down.
AATTAGATTTAATTTTATTTTATTTTTATTTTGTTAGATCAATAATATTAGATCTGAAGAGTCTTAGATCTGATTAAGATATTAGAAAAAAAAAAATTGAAATATCCCTCTTGATCCAAATAGATCTGAACAAACCTGCATCGAGAAAATAGGATTTCTCCCTTCAACTGGTATCAGAGCCAGATTTCATAATTAATTAGATCTAATTTTAATGTATTTTTTATCTAATAATTAGATAATTTTAGATGTTATATTATATGTGATTAGATCTAAAATTAAAAATTAAGAAAATTAAATAATCTAGATCTAACATGTATGAGATGCATGACTAGACTAGGAATCGAATTATTCTATGTATAGTCTAACATGATCATAATTTTAATTTAATTAATTATGATTTTTAGATCTATTTATTTATTATTTTTTGATATTATAAATATTATAATTAAATTTTAAAAATAAAAAATAAATTTATTTAATTTTATTCATATGAGATATGATTGATGCATGTTTAGACTAGTTGTAGAATAGATCTACAAAGTTATCTTGAATAAATTTAATTTGATATGATCAAATTTAAATTTTATTTTTTAGATATTTATGAGATAATTTAGATCTAAAAATATGCATGATATGATACATGAGATGTATGCAAAATATGTTTTTAAGTTAGATCAATTTTTCTATACGATATATGATGCAGATCTAACTAGTTTTGTAGATTCATCATGTTTCTGATTAGGACATTCTCCTTGGTCGTCTGGTCATAAGAATAAAGAAGGATTTAAAGGCCCTCTCCTCCCATTCGATGGGACGTTCTTATGATGTGTAGGGGTGCTGCACGTTCATCCATAATCGAAAATCAGAAACTTATTTTCTACAAAACCCTAGATCCTGAAGCCTTAGAATTTTATTTACATGTTTTGTTTATGAACCCTAAACTTAATTAAAAATTATGATTATAAAATATATTGGATCTAAAATTGAGAATTTTTAGATCTAAGATATATTCATAAAATTGGGTTCGAGCTTGGGTAGCTCAATTAGGTCTAGCGATTGATCAAATGGAATCAAGAGTTGATTAGATGGGATCAAAAGTACTTAAATTGACCAGCCTAAAAGGATTAAGTCTTGGTCAAGGTCGAGTCACATCAGTGATTGATCAAGTTAAGATCTAATTAGGCTTAGTGGTTAAAGTCTGGATTATAGGCTAACCCAACTAGTTTTGGCTCAATAATTTGGTGTCTAAGGTAAGTTTGGCAAATACGATCGACTGATTTTTAATTGGGAGCTACTCGACTTGAATGCATTCTTATCGAGTTAATGGCATATCTCTTTCACTGGTCTCACTTATCTTACCATATTTGTCGACTCAGTGCTGATCTAAGGTGGCTAATGATCCAAGCTAACCCATGCCACTAGGTTAGTCATAAAGGTTATGGCTATGTCAAGTCAAGTTTAAAGAGACCTAAATCAAATCTCCCTAAGAAAAGATTAAGTCTAAGATCTTCCACCATTGTAGATATGTGGGCTCTTCTCAGGGTTGATTGTTCTTGGCTGGTTACAGTGGTTCAGTTGCACCGAAAAGATGCAACCATGTCTATTAGGAATTGGATGCGGGTTGGAGGATGGATTGGGCTCAATATTCTGGATATGATGAGAGACCCAATTAGAAATTCAATCTGTGCAAATGATGGGTCTAACTTAACTAAGGAATGGATCAATATTTTGGGCATGGTGAGATTTATGAATTAGGGATCAAGCCTGAGTGCACCATGATTAGAGGTTCATTGAATAAGAGTTGTTCACTCATTGGCTAACCCATCATCAACAACTGTTAGGTGAGGTAATGAGTCAGTTTGTGGGACTGCACCACCCACTAGAAATCAATAATCTTGGAGATTTTTGCATCTCTACAAAGCGAGTATAAGAATTTGAAAAAATAGTGAGAGCTAATTTGTTTAAAAAATAAAATCTCTAAATAAATTGGTCAAGTCTTAATTACAAAATCTAACTAGAAACTCGGACTCTCTATAGAAAAAAAAGAATGTCTGCATCCAAACCACTAGCCCGTATCCTGGACACCCATAGACTGATCAAACCCAATTACAAGAATTAGCTTCGAAACTTCAAAATCATTTTGGGTTTCAAAAAGTTAACTCATGTATTAGACCAGGATCCCCCCACCTTACCAGCCCATTTGTCCACTGAACAGAGAGCATCTCTTAACAAATGGATGAATGAAGATAACAAGGTCAAATACTACATGTTGGGCTCAATGTCTGATGAGCTTCGGCACCAACATGAAGATATCAAGACTGCCCGCCAAATGTTAGGTTGCATGCAAGAGTTGTTTGGTGAATAGAGTCATGCAACCAAATATCAGATCATTAAATGACTGTTTAAGGCTAAAATGCATGATGGGCAGTCAGTCAAAGATCATTATCTGATGATGATCAAAAACTTGGAAGAGCTTGAGAAGCTCAGGATGAAGTTAGATCAGGATCTACAGAATGATATAATACTACAATCCTTGACTGATGCATATGGGCAGTTCATCATGAACTACCATATGCATAAACTTCAGAATACTCTAGCCGAGCTTATGAATATGCTGATTATTACTGAGCTTTCTATGAAAGGTTCTAAAGGCTCAGTACTTGCTATGGAATGGACTTCTTCCAAGAGAAGGTCTTTTGGAAAGAAGAAGAGGTCTGTGAAAAGATAGAAGGTGGAAGGTGGAAAGAAAAAGGAGGCAGAGCTGAAGAAGAAGGCCGCTGACAAAGAAAAGTATTTCCATTGTAATACTGATGACCACTGAAAGTGGAACTGCCCTACATAACTGGCCACCCTGAAGAATAAGGAGATAGGTCCTTCTAGAGGTATGTTCGTTATTGAATCTAATCATATGATTTCTTCTACATCCAGTTGGATGCTTGACTCTGGTTCTAGTGCTCATTTGTGCACTTCCATGCAGGGTCTTGAGAATAACAGGAGGCTAAGGGATGGTGAGATGATCCTACGTATTGAAAATAGAGCAAGGATTGCTGCTATGGCAATAGAAACCTACCCTCTTCGACTATCATCTAACTTAGATTTAGTACTTAGGGATTGTTATTATGTGCCTGCTGCAAGCAGAAATTTGATTTCTATTTCATGTTTAGCACAAGAAGGCTATGTAATTAGTTTTCTTAAGGACCATTATAATATTCTTTATGAAAGAAATAAAATTATAAGTGATTTTCTCATTAATACTCTCTACCAGTTTCATATTGATGTATCTGTCTTTAATATCGAGCGAAATATGAATGCCATAAGATCACAATGACCTAGGGATAGTCCAAATGATAGGTATCTATGGCACCTAAGGCTAGGTCATATAGCAGAAGATAAGATTAACAAATTAGAGAAAATCGAACTATTGAGTCCATTGACTTCCGAGTCATATCCAATTTGTGAATCATGTCTTCATGGCAAAATGACTAAGCTCCCTTTTGTAGGACATGAGGAATGGGCCACGGATCTACTAGCCCTAGTACATACTGATTTGTGTGGCCCATTTGATGTGTCGGATAGAGGCAACTTTAATTACTTCATAACATTTACCGATGATTTATCTCAATATGGATACGTGTATCTTATGAGACACAAGTCTGAAGCCTTTAAAAAGTTTAAGGAATTCAGACATGAAGTCAAAAAGCAAACTAGAAAATCCATTAAGATTCTTCAATCAAATCGAGAAGGTGAATACCTTAGTCAAAAATTCTTGGACTATCTCAGGCAAAATGGCATAGTCTCTCAATGGATTCTACCTGAAATATCTCAACTCAACAAAGTTTTAGAATGAAAAAATTGGATCCTATTAGATATGGTCCGATCCATGATGAGCTTCACAGATCTTTCTAATTTTCTTTGGGGACATAGACTGTTAACTGCAATATATTTACTAAGTAGGAATTCGTTTAAAATCATTCCTACCACACCATATGAGATATGGCATGGTAAGAAACCAAGTTTGAGTCATCTCAAAATTTGGGGTTGTCTGGCTCATGTCAAAAGACAACAAGCGGACAAGTTAGACTATAGATCCTTTAGAGTTTGATTTATATGATATCCTAAAAAAATATTAGGATATTATTTCTACATTCTAGAAGACCATGATGTGATTGTGAGTCAGCATGCCATTTTTCTTGAAAAATAGTTTATTCAAGATAGCGACATTGAAAAGCAGATCAAGCTCGAGGAGAAAGTCTCATAAGAGCAATGAGCTAAGGACCCCATGGGACCAAATCAGGTTAAGCCAATACAATCACTACCTCCTCCACCTCATAGATCGAAAAGAATTTCCCATCCTCCAGAGAGGTACTTAAGTACTATTTTAGAGAAAGTAGAGAAAATGTTCCTCGTAGGTAATGGAGTTCATGGTGATGATCCCAAAACCTATGATCAGGCGATATCAAATATCGACTCTGAGAAATGGTTAGAGGTAATGAAGTCAGAAATCGACTCGATGCACTCAGACCAAGTCTGGACCTTGGTAGATCCACCAGAAGGTATAGTACCTATTGGGAGTCAATGGATCTACAAGAGAATGATTGGTGCAGATAGGAATGGGAGACATTCAAACCTAGATTAGCAACGAAAGGATATAGCTAGCATGAAGGCATTCACTATTAGGATACCTTTTTGCCAGTAGTTATGCTAAAATTTATCCACACATTGCTTGCTGTTGTAGCTTATTTTGATTATGAAATATAGCAAATGGATATGAAAGTGACGTTCTTAAATGGATACCTTGAGGAAGATATCTATATGGAACAGCCGCTAGGTTTCACATCCAGTGATACTGATCATAAAGTATGCAAACTGCAAAGATCCATATATAGACTCAAGCAAGCATCTCGGTGCTGGAATACTCATTTCAATGATGTGATTAAATTATTTGGTTTCATCAAAAATGAGGAGGAGCCATATGTTTTCAGAAAGGTCAGTGGGAGAGCTATTGTCTTTCTCATACTATACGTGGATGATATCCTTTTTATTGGAAATGATATTCTCATATTGACTATAGTTAAAATATGGTTTTCTAAAGAATTCTCTATGAAAGACCTAGGAGAAGCATCTTTCGTTCTAGGAATCAAAATCTATAGAGATAGACCGAATAGGATGCTAGGTCTTTCACAGAAGATGTACATAGAGGAAGTTCTAAAGAGGTTTAGCATGAAAAACTCTAAGAGGGGATTGGTACCCTTCAGACTTGGCATTTATCTCTCCAAGAAAATATATCCCAACACATCATAGGAGATTAAACGCATGAGCAAGATCCCTTATGCTTCAACAATAGGGAGCCTCATGTATGCCATGTTATGTACATGACCTGATATAGGCCATGCTGTGAGTGTCACGAGTAGATATCAGTTGAATCCAGAGGAAGAACATTGGACTTCTATGAAATGTATCCTTAAGTACTTGAGAAGAACTAAAGATATGTTGTTAGTTTTTGGTAATGGAGAACTCCAAGTCCAGGGGTATACAGACTCGGATTTTATGTTCAATATAGATGATCGAAAGTCGACATCTGGGAGTCTATTTCTATGTAATGATGGTGTTGTCAGTTGGAAGAGTTTCAAGCAGACAGTGATAGCAGATTCCACCATGGAAGCAGAATACATCGCTATGCCAGAAGCTACGAAGGAGGCATTCTAGTACAAAAAATTTGCCGTAGAGATCGGAGTGATATCATCGGATGTCATTCCTCTGTACTACGGTAATAATGGTTCCATAGCCCTTGCTAAGGAGCCAAGGTCTTACCAAAAATCTAAGCACATCGAGCGGCGATACCACCTCATCTGCGAATACCTCAAGAAAGGTTACGTCAAGATAAAGAGAGTCGACTCCACATACAATGTGGCAGACCCACTCATAAAGCCATTAGGCCAGCAAAAGATTGAAACCCACCTTGAAAGGATGGAACTTAGATTTGTAGCCAGTTGGCTTTATGTCAAGTTGGAGTTTGTTAGATATGTGTGTCCTAGAAGCCTGATTGGCTGATACTTATAATACACTTCTAAAGGCAAAATTATAATTTTGATTATAAATAATAAAATTAGTTATTTTCTATCGTAGTGTGTATTTGAAAGTGTCTACGATACTTTTCTTGAGTTAATGGTAATGATAGTCCATATTTTTAAGAGTTGAAAATTTAAGACATGAATTTTCATTATTAACTCATTAAATGCTTCCGACCGTAGGATCATCATGAGGATGGTGATTGATCCAGAAGGTTGGTGTATGATCACTTCTTTAGAATAGATGAGTCTTGAGTCTATGATGTAGAGACACCAAAGCAAGAGTATAGGTACTCGTTAGAGAACGAGGGCATTGAGCGTGACCAACTTGAGTAGTCATCAGAAAGTCTACCTTCTCGTCGATGACTGGCTCAAAGCTGCAGTGGTGTATCTAGCTCTTTGATCTGAGGTGATTGGCAATTCACCTTGAGGGTGTTATAGTTTGACTATACCATAACTCGATCTTCTAGCCATTCGAAACTCTGAGGTGTATTTTAGCCATAGCATGTTCATTGTAGGAATTAGATTACACCGATAGGAGATCTATCTACCTTAGTAGATGAGGAGCGATCTATGATGATCATGAGAATCAAGTCCATAAGCCCATGGCCATGGTAGAGTGAAATAATAGAAAGAGTTTCTATTAGATTTTTCACATTGGACTTGAATCGAATGATTAATTCATATGACGGAAATTAGGATTTGACGAGATCACCTTAACCCTAATCCGATCGGAGCTCATGATAGAGGAACTTAATCACACTGGTAACTACATCAAGAGGTTCATTTTTAGTTTCGATGGATTGCCACCATATGCTGCTAGGTGTCACTGGTGGATTTTGGGAGCAATTAGAATAATTTGAATGATCGATCATACTAGTTGTCTGAATCAGAAAAGTTCTGATCCATCGGAAGGTGTTTCGATGATATCGATGATAGAGATTGTGACATATCCCATTACCATACAAAACTGAACCTAACTACATCACACAAATAAGGGTTTTGATCTGGATATCATCAATTGGGCTAACCTAGTTCAATTGATTTGACTAAGATCCAATTAGGTTCAAGAAAATCATGCTAGCACACGATTAAGCCTAATGTTCTCCTTCAATAATTATTAAAGCTTGTCTCGACTGAGCCAAATATGTTTGGGCTCACTCAAGAACCTTTACTTGGTCTGACTGGAGCTTGTCCAAGTTAGAAAAGGGTTGTCTTAATTTATGAGATGAATTTGAGACAAGACCTAACAATTTTGGTCACCTACTAAATCTTATCCTTTGACATTGGTCAAATGTTGACCTTTGACACTTAGACATCTACCCATATGTCATGCACCCATAGGAGAGAACATGAGGCTTTGTCCCCCTACTAAAAAGTAGAAAGAAAGGGGGTGCATGGCTAGGGAGGCGTGCGCCCCATGAGGATCATGCCTGGAGTCCCATATAGATGGGACTCCAGGTTGCTTCATGATTTCAACTTAGGTGGAGCCAAGGAGTCTTGTTTGATCAGTCTTGATGCCACCTAAGGAGGTTTATAAGGAATTCTAATCTAATTGGATCAGATGATGTCATCCCACCAATTAGATTTAGATCTGATTGCACAAAGAGCCGTGATTGGTCGAGATGATGTGGCACTGCATGGCACAGCAGGGTCTATATAAACCCTATCTGCGCCTAGAATTAAGAGCTTCTACCCTTTGCCCATGCTACACAGCTTCTCTCCCTCCCTCTCCATGCCACCTTCAGGTCCTCTCTCTCCTATCCATGTCCAAGAGTTCTTGGGCTCGATTTTGGTGTGATCCAAGCAAAAGAAAGGCGACAAAAAAGGAACAAGGCAACACTACTGCAAGAGACAATGACTAATCTTCAAAAGCCATTTTGAAGACCTTCAAGATTAGACCCAGATCTAATTTTTGAAGAATAGATTGTGAAGGAGGAGATCTATAGATCCTATTCGAGTGGATATCGGTAGAGGCCAGATGCTTACGTGGCTACATCCAGAACCTTAGACAAACATCGAGATCATCATAGGAGAATGGGATTACCCATAACAAAAGTATGATTAAATTAGATTTAATTTAATTTTATTTTTCTTTTATTAGATCAATAAGATTAGATCTAAAGAGTCTCAGATCTGATTAGGATCTTAAAGAAAAATTTTTGCTATATCCCTCTTGATCCAATCAGATCTGAATGAACCTGCATCGAAAAAATAGGGTTTCTCCCTTCAAGTATGTGGTGGCAATCTATTAGAACCGAATACGAACCTCTCGGTGTAGCCAACTATATGATTAGGTTCTTCTATCATGAGCTCTGATAGGATCTAGATCTAGATGAACTTTTCAGACTGAACACTTGTCATATGAATGAATCATTCGATTCGAGTTCGATATAAAATCCTAATAGAAACTCCTTTCTATCATTTTACATTGCCATGCCCATGGGCTTTAGGATTTGATGTCATGATCATCATAAGACTACTCCTCTACCAAGGTTAATAAATTTTATCTTGGTGCGATCTAATTTCTATAATGAATGTGCTATAGCCAACATACACCTCCGGATTTCAAATGGCTAGGAGATCGAGTTATGGTATAGTCAAACTATAGCATCCTCAAGGTGAATTATCGATGCACCTCTGGTCAAAGAACCAGACACACAACTGCAGCATCAAGCTAGTCATCGATGAGAAGGTAGACTCTCTTATGACTACTCGAGGTGGTCACGCTTAGTGCCCTTGTTCTCATCAAGTATCTATACTCTCACTCCAATATCTCGACACCATAGACTCAAGACTCATCTATCCTAAGAAAGCGATCGTACACCAATCTTTCAGATCGATCACCATCCTCGTGATAATCCTATGATCGAGAGTAGTTTATGAGTTAATTACGATAATACATATCTTAAATTTTTAACTCTTGAGAATATGTATTATCATATGCATTAACCCAATGGATGTATCATTGACACTGTAATATATAAATGTGATAGAAGAAATTTTTTTTTATATTAATTATAAGTTAAAATTATAAAAATACTCCTAAAAAGTATTTACAAGTATTGGCCAATCTGGCTTCTAAGGAATGCATCTAATAGCTCATAGCCACATAGGATGTTTGGCCTCTATAAATCATCCACTCAAAGTTCCAATCTGATCTGCCTTTCTGGGAGTGCTAGCTCGTGCAAAAAGCTACCATATGGCTGATTCTTCTTCTTCTTTAGAATCTCTGAATAGCTTCAGATCTAAAGAAGAACTTTAAGGAGGATTTGATGGTGAAAGAAAAGAGAGAAGAACTTACTTCTCTCTTTGATTTTCCTTACAACAAAATCTAGATCAGATCTAGGTCTTTCTCTCACCTAGGAGGTACTAGTTTCCTCTAGAACTCGCACCAAGGGAGAAGACAACCCAAGCCTCATGCCCAAAATTCTAGAACCCCTTCTTTGGTCAGCCAAAACCTCAAAGAATCATGCCTCCCTCATCCAAGAGGTCCCTTATATAGAGAAGAGGATATGGTTGATGAATCATGGACTGGGTTGAATCAAATTCAAATTAAGACTTATCCCTATCTCAAATAAAATTCAAATCAAATGCGAATTCCACTTGAATTCTCATCCAATTTCTCTTAGAGTAGGTGCCAACTAGGGTAGGGGTGTCGAAATTCTTCATGCAAAACACTTTTGGCATGGAAAAATTATTGGTGCAAGCAATAGGTGGCGTAGGGTGTTTAATCCAATCCAATTGGACTCTAAGTTTAGTTTATTTGGTTCTAACCAAATTAAACCCAAATAAATAAGAGTGAACCTAATATAATTAGGTACCTTATGATCTTAATTAATTCTAATTAATTGAGCCAAAGATTTGATCAAACCAGAAATGATACACTCTTTGCGATTAGGTCATCTCATAATATAACCAGGTCAAACCAAATTGAATCCAATTCACTTGGATTTAATCCAAACACTATTACTCAATCAAATTGAGTTAATTAGCAATCGAACTATTAACTAATCCTTCTATAAGTCACTAATCTTTAGCAAATTAATTCATTGTAACTTTTGCACAAGGTTAATCATCAATCGAATTGATAATTAAATCCTTAAATGATTCTCAATCATTTATCAGCCACATGATCAATTAGAAACTTCTTTGAGTGTGACCTCATAGGCTCGAACCTATATTGATAGCATAAGAATAATTTTCTATACTAATCAAAATATCCATCTAGCGATGGCACCTCATATCCGGAAAGGTTGAATGTATGCTAAGCAACATCCAAGAACCTAAAGACATATGGTTATCATATAACTCATCTCTTTGACCTCAAGTGCTCAAGAAGACTTAGAGTTTAAGTGTCAACCCTAAATGAGTCATCCACAATGTTAATCAATCTTTCATATCCATCATATGGATTATCCCAGTCGAGAAATTACTAAATTAAAATACAGTGATGCACTATCTCCAATTTTACTTGGAGGGTCAATTCCATCTTGACTCATGCACTGATATAACAAATACTTGACTGCACCTAGAAATCTTCTACATTGAATTAGAAATTCAGATAGTCCAGCACCAAAGTATAGTAAGTTGCTTATAAGTCACTGTGGTGATCTTAGGTCTGCCGGACACTTATACCCATGGTCCTCGGATACACTTTTGATAGCAGAGTGCTCCAAAATAGTCACATTCAGTGCAGATGTACCTCTGCATCTCACTTGTATGCCATACCAGCATCTCCACACTCCTTAGTTAAGAGGACAATCAATTCATATGGCACATAGCGACCTACACTCAATATTACTATCATCCATGTAATAGTATATCATTATTTGATTGTGAACAGAATTAAGGACTAAATGATAAATCCTCCTTTATCGACTTTATATAGTCCTAAGGACTTTATCACATCATAGCAGTCCATTAGAAGAAGTACACTATCTGATGAATCTACCAAAATAACTTTTATTCATTTATAATTCATATACATTTACAATAAGCGCAACCATCTACAACCTAGATGATTGGCTTTGGGATATATATTTTCTAATAGTTCGGTAGTATCTGATCCCAATTCCATCAGTCGTCTCCCTAGTCCTGCTGAAAAGCTCCAATTGTCGACAATCCTGACTCCTCCCTTCCAAGTTCATATTCATCCAACCTAGCTATGGTTGATCCTTGCTAAGCTCAATTACCACCAAGCTCTACTTGCTGAGATTAGTGGCTACCAAATGTTAAATGTATGCTCTAGAAGCCAATTATTAGCTGATAATTATCATAAATTTATTGATAAAATATTAATTTATAAATTAATTTATCTTTATTTTTAAGAATTAATATTTTTATTTATTTTTTATAAAAAATATAATCATAAATAAAAAGAGCTCAATTTTTTGATTAAAATAAAGCAAATTTGGAGCAAATTCGATATAAAATGGATATATTATGAAGATTTAAAGAAAAAATAAATAAGTAAAAAAATGGCCCAACCGGTTCACCCGATCGATTCGCCCAGCCATTCTGCCTGACCCAAAGTGTCTAGCCTGACCTACAAGCTATCCTGACTCAGTGCAACCAAAGTGCATACCCAGCCCAGCCCACATGCCCGTCCATCGGCCCAGCACACCTCAACACCTAATGTCATCCTAACGTCAGGAAACCATGCGGTCCATGATGGACCTATGGTTGATGTAGAAGACATGGATCCTTAAAGGGTCCATGAAAAAGATCATGCGGTGTTAGAGGGCATTTCTAACAATTCAGGTGGCATGGCAGGCAATGATTGGTTAAGTCTTCAAAGCGCTCAATCTAGGCAGTCCATAAAAATAGTAATGGTGCGATCGTGCAGTCTAGGTTGTTCCCAATTTTTGATCAAGATCCAATGGCCAAGTGTTTTCCTATTTAGAGTTGAAGTTCCCCAACTTCCCTGAGCACTATCCAATGGCCGAAATCACATCCCTGCAAGATCCAATGGATGGAATTCATTTTGACTTGATTTAGGCTTCCTAAGCACAATCCAAGGGTTCAGATTCAGCTGATGAATGCGATCCAATGGTTCACATTGAATCAAATTTGGTCTAAGCTATTAAGAAGGGTTTTTGGATGATTTTTGAGATGTTTAATTAGCATCTGACGGCCCAAAGGCCCAAGGTTTGCAGGTGGCTCTATTTGACTCGATCTAGGAGTTCTGAATATGATTTTTACTCAAGTTCTTCACTCCAACTTTCTCTCTACTCTATTTAAAGGCATCAAGCAACCAAAAATAATTATCTTCAATCAAGAAGAAGCTATGATATAGGGTAGAAGACATGCTTTAATTGATGGTTGCTTTGACGTAGATGGTGCCGAGAGGAAGAGCTTATTTTCTACGTCATCTTCACGCCAACATCGATCCAAGATCAAGATCACTTATTTTATTTTTTTTTTATTTTTTATTCTTTTAAATATATGTATTTAAATTCTAAACTTTAAATTAATGGAAAATTTATCTTTTATGTAATTTAAATTCTAGATCTTTACTTTTAATTGCAAATTTAATTTTATTGCAAGTAGATGCTAAGATTTAAATAGTAGATCCTAGTACCAAGTTTATCTTTTTGCAATATTTAATTTCTACTCTTTATTTATAATTTTAATTTTTAACTTCAATTTTTTTAAATATTTTTTAATAAAATTAAAGATTTCAAATCAAAGCATTACCTTCTTTATGGGTTCGATCCGACTCACTACTTTCTATATATTTTTAATTATTTTAAAATTAAAATTAAACTGATAAACATGGTATCTTAATGACAACATCACGCTCTATCATGTTTTTGGCATCGTTATTGGAGAGGGACGAGCGTTAAAATTTTTGATCTCTTTAATTTTTTAATAAATAAATTATAAATAAATTTTTAATTTTTTTTAAATATAGCTTACTAACTTTCTTAATGTTTTTAGAAAAGAAAGAAAAAGAATAAAAAAATTAGGATACGAGAGGAAGCTTCCAATTTTATTTGATGAAATCAATTCTAACTCTAGATCTCTTTCTTTTTTTATTATTTATTTTATTTTTAAACTAATTTAAAAAATATCCACTTAAATCTAATAAAAAACTTCATGACAAGAGTAGAAATACTAATTGCTTAGAGCATCCATCATATTAAATTTATTTTTATTTTTTAGTGATCACTGGAAATAAGGTAAGCTTCTTAAGTTCAATTAGTTTAATGTTTCTAATTTAGTTGAATAGAATCTCTTATTTGAAATTGATTGTGCATATTCATCTTAAATTAATTTAAGGACAATACCTAATTAAACAAGATAAGATAGGAATTTCATCTTCCTTTCTTGGTCCACAAACAACCAACCAACATCCCTCACTGGTCTAAGACTTTAATTTAAAATTAATTAGGCATCGGCCCTAGGAACTCGAGCTCAATAGGATAAGAAACCATAAAAGCTGAATTAGATTAGGGTTAGTCAGTTTGACTGATGTCTAAGATAAGTGGTTTAGAGATCACGTCTTGAAGGAATGTGGTTACTTAATGAGTTCTGTTAGCTTATCAGGCCAAGATAATTGATGTCTAAGAAAAGCAATGGAGGGACTCCCACCAACCTTATACTTACCTGGCTAGTTGAGTGGCTAATCTTTTACATAGAGGACTTGAAGATAAACTTGACAGTTATGAGCTATCTAGATCTAGGATAACCCTTAGTTAGGACTGATGACCTAACTTAATTGTTAACTAAACATCAAACCTAATCAAAACTAATTATTTTCTCTCTTCTTAGCTCTAGGACATCTTAGATCCTTTTCTTTAGAACTTTTTTCTCTCTTTCTTTTTCTTTTCTCCTCTTCTCTTAAAAAAATAAAAATAAATAAAATAAAATAAAATAAATTAAATTAAATTAAATTTAAAAATAATAAAATAATTATAAATAATAATAATAAAATCATAAAATCATAAAATCATAAAAAATAATAAAATCATAAAAAATTTTAAAAATTAATTAAAAAATAAAAAATTAATTTTTTAAAAAAATAAAAATTACTAAAAAATAATAAAATAATAAAATAATTTTTGAACCAAATGTTGGGGTTGTACTAGTACATGCATGGTAGGAGATCACTTTTACTAACTTGGTTGAACCCTATCCTAAAATTGAATGGCTAATCTATATTAAACCAAATAATCAAATGGTTGGAAATCCTGGAGAACCACCTAAATCGATGAAGGAATACTTTATTCCTTCCATTTATAATCCATCGACTTTTATCCATTTACCTGATATTCCTACAATCCACTATGAGGTCAAGTCGACCATAATGCAGATGCTCTCATCTTTTTATGAAAACACCAATAAAGAGACCATACTATTCTAGATGAGTTCATAGAAATCTACTCTACAATAAAAATCCAAAATTTTACTGATGGTGTTCTTAGGTTGATTTTATTTTCTTTTTCATTAAAAGAGAAAGCCAAGTATTAGCTTGGTACAATAAGAAGATCAATCAAAACTTGGGCCAAATTATAATATAAATTTCTTAACAAATTTTATCCCATGGGTCGAACCATTACCATGATGTGGGCCATTACTAGATTTGCTCAGCTGCTAGAGGAACAAATGTTGAAAACATGCAGGGTTTCATGTTTATATTTCAAAACTTTTCAAAATAAATTATAGCGAAAGACATAGATTAAACTATTTAAGCTATAATATGCATGTGATCTAATCACTAAATCCTACATCTAGAACCTATGACATGTCAAGATGTAAACATAAATCTAAAAATAAAATTAAGTTGGTATTGAACAAATCAATTCCCTAGTCCTAGAACAGTTCAAGAAAATCCTAGATCATATTAGGATTAGATAAAAGATCAAATCTTATATTTTTACATGGGTCGAGAACTCTATGACTGAAAATTATACAGCACGTCTGTCCTCTACATATAGTCCACACAAGACTGCAGAGGTTTGTCGAACGAAAATCCGCTCGAAGTACTGACTTCTCGTGGATCCCTTCTGATGGTTAATCTAAAAAATATTAATAGATCTCTTGGATAATCTAAGAGATGAAGAATAAGAGAAAGAATAAGAAAGAAGATCAACTTTTGGATCTCCCAAAAATCAAAAAATAAAACATATGAGAAAAACCCTAAGAGAAGATAAATCTTCTCTTTTAGGACATCAACGATTGATGTCCTAAATACATCTCCATATCAGGACAAGAGAAAACCTTCTCCTCTAGAATTTTCTCATGCTTCTAGATTTCTTACTCTCTAATTTTTCTCAGAAAAAATCTCACATAAAGATGGAGAAGAAAGGTTCTCAAGGAAACCTTAAGAGAAGACCTTCTCTTCTTCTTCTCTCATCATGATATGATTAGATCATATCTAAAGCAAAACACCATGCCCCAACTCCTTGGTGCAACCATCCTCCATGCCCTCTCCCTCTCTCTCTCAAATTTTTATTATAGAAAAATCATAAAAAATAAGGAAGAGATAGACTTGAAAGAAATTCCCAAGAGAAGATAATCTTCTCTCTTATCTTTGTCTCTATAAGACATCAAATTTTGATGTCTTAATGAAATCTTTCCTCCAATAATCTTGGTCCTCCAAACATCCATGCAAATCCTCCTTTTTCTTCTGGTTTTTACCATGGGAAAGTCAGGTATAATTGATGTCCATCCCCCATCTTATAGGAGGTGCCCACTTAAATAGGAAGACTAGGTCAAAACCTAGTCTTCCAAGGAGTCTTGGTGGCGTCAAACTCTTGGATGCCACCCTCCTTGATTTCTAGCATGAAGAACCAAAACCCAAAGACCAAAGGAATGGATAAACTCATAGAGATAAATTAGGAGAGGGGCACATGAAAATATTTTGGCATGGGAAAAAACCAAATGAGAAAGGGAGAAGTTTTGGAATTCTAGGATTCTATCAAGAGGAGTTTAAATCCAAACCACCTTCCAAATTAGACCAAGTCAAATTTGATTCTAAAACTTCTCAAAAAGGGGCATGGAGACCTATCTTAGGTGTGGAATATTTCACAAAAAAATCTGGAACTAATTCAAGGGGGCGTGGAGTCTCTTAATGGCACAAGGGAGAAGGGAAGAGTCCTAGTCTAACTAGGACTCTCCTATTTTGACTAGGCCAAAAGCTTTTGAACCCAAATCAAAATAGTTTTGAGTCAACCTAATTAATAGATAATTTTAATTTAATTAGAAGCCTAATTAAATTAAATAAAATTAATATTTAAATCTGATTTAATTTTTAATCAAATTAAAAATTAGGTACATTCAATTTTTAATTAAACTAGGACTTGTTCTTTCTTGCAATTGACTTACCCAATAAATCAATTAGACAAAATCTAATTAAATCCAAATTAATTTTAATTGAATCTAATTTAATTAGACTTAATCTCAGCCTGATTGCTCAATCAAATTAAGCTAATTAGCAATCTAATTGCTAATCGATCCTCCTTCAATACTTGCATTAGATCAAACATCAATCGTATTAATTGTTGGACCTTAGAATGATTCTAAATCATCGATCAACCATCTGATCAAGTAATAACCTCTAATGTGTATGATTTCATAGGTTCGAACCTAAGCTGGTAGCATAGAAAATAATTCTTATACTAATCAAAATAACTATCTAGCAATAGTACCCAACATCCAGATAGATCGAATGTATGTAAAGCAACATTCTTAGAATTCTGGCCTAGAATTATCGTATAATTCATCCTTTGACTAATAATGCTTAGGATGACATCGAGTTAGTTGTCAACTCTTATATAAGTCATCTAGATTATATTTTAAAATTTTGCAAATCCCATGACTTCTCACGAGGATTACTCAAGCCTAGGTTTTTCTAAATTGAAACACACTGAGACATTCGCTTCCTAAAGTTAATCACGAGTGATCAATCCCATCTTAACTCATACACCGACTCTACAAGTACTTGACTATGCCTAGAAACCTTTCGATCCTATATTAGAAATACAGGTAGGTTGGCACCAAAGTATAGTGAGTTACTTGCAAATCACTATGGTGATCTCAGATTAGAGGGACACTTATACCCATCGGCCTTAACTAGCTACTCTTGATAGTAGAGTACTGTATTGGTCATGTTCAGTGCAAATGTACTCCTACATCTCATCTAGATGCTATACCAGTGTCTCCACACCACTTGATTATGAGGACAACCGACGAATATGGCATACAACAACCTATACTTGATAAGTTATCGTCCTAATTAATAACTTATCATTTAGTTGTGAACTATTTTAGAACCATCCGATAAATCATCCTTTATTGATTGAGTGTGGTTTCAAGAACTTCATCATAGTTTAGGAGTTCATTTAAGGAAGATAGAATTTTTATGATGAATAAGCTAAATAACTACTATTATTTGATAATTCATATACTAATTTCAATCATCTACAACTTAGATGATTGACTTTAGGACACATTTTTTAACAATTTTTACTTGAACTAAAGCCAATCAGAATAGTATCAAATACCTATCTTCTACTTATGTTTGTAGAACTCCTTAGTTTTGAGGGTTTTAGCTAATGGGTCGGTTAAGTTCTCATTTTTCATCGATCTTCTAAAGGTTGACCTCACCCTAATCAAAATCTAAGATGATAGTGATGCAGAGTATGTTGATCCTGTGTGCACCTTTGGTTCATTAATGATGGCTCCAATGCTACATTAGGACTGGACCATTAATGGAGGGTGCCACTCTCAACTTGCTAATGAACTATGCCACCACACAGCCTTCATGGCAGCATCAGATGTCATGATGTACTCTACATCACTAATAGAATAGGCTACAGTATCTTGCTTAAAACTTTTCTAGCAAATTGCTCATTCCTTTAGGATAAATTCATAACTCGACACTCTCCTGCTGTCATCTTTATTTGACTAAAATTGAAATCAAAACATCCTATAAGTTTTAAGTCAGTATCTCCATATTTCAGTCACTGGATTTTAGTATTTCTCAAATACTTTAAGGATCGTCTATATAATGTTCAAGTGATTCTCACTTAGATCAGACTGGTATCTACTCACTACTACTAGTGAGTATACCATGTCTGATCTCGTACATGGAGAAATTAAATAATAACTAAACTTTTATTCCTTGTAATGCTAGAATGTCATTCTCGATTAAGAGAATGTCATCCACAGACAACACATGAAATAACTCTATAGAATCAGTTGCTCATTTATAGATGCAAGGTCCATCTTCGTGTTGGAAAATATGTTCTAAAGGCAATCATCAGCCTATTCATGATTGACCTATATTATATCTGTAATTGATTCATTAATAAATAAAATATATTTTTAGTATTTTTCATCATAAAGTATTCATCTTCTAACAAATTTTATTTTTATGATGAAGTCCTTAGGACTATTTAGCTTCGATAAAGAGATAATTTATCAATTAGTCCTTAAATCTGTTCACAACCAAATGATAGACTATTAATTAGGATGGTAGCATCTATCAAGCATAGATCGCTGTATGACATATAAGTTGATTGTCATCTTAACTAAAGAGTATGGAGATACTGGTATGACATATAGATGAGATGTATGGATACATCATCATTGAACGTGATCAACTCCAGAGCATTCTGCTATCAATAATATCACTAATGGGATATAGGTATAAATATCCCTTAGATCTAAGATTACTTCAGTGACTTACAAGCAACTCACTATGCTTTGGTACCGAACTAACTGAATTTCTAATTTAGTAACGAAATATTTCTAGGCACAGTCAAGTACTTGCAAAGTCAAAGTATGATCAAAATGAAATTAACCACTCTAAGAGTTGGAGAACAATGTATTACTGTATTTCAATATAGCTAAATCTTGGCTAGGATAATCCATCAAATGGATTTGATATTTTAAAATACAATATGGACAACCTTATCAAAGTTGATAGTTGAACTCTGAGGTATCTTATGAGCATTTTGGCCAAGGAGATGAATTATATGAAAACTATATCCATATGGGTTCTAAGGATGTTGTTCTACACGTTCGACCTATCCGACTATCAGGTACCATTGCTAGATGGTTACTTCGATTGGTACAAAAATCTATTCTTATGCTACTAGCTTAGGTTCAGAGCTATAAGGTCACATACATTAGAGCTCATGATCTAATCAGATAGTTGATCAATGATTAAGAATCATTCAAGGGTTAAACAATAAATACGATTGATGTTTAATCTAATGCAAGTGTTGCAGGATGATTGATAAGCAATTAGATTGCTAATTGACTTAATTTGATTAAGTTAGATGATTGAAATTAAGTCTAATTAAATTTAATTTAATTTAATTTAGTTTGGACTTGATTGAATCAAGTCCAATTGGCTTTTTGGATAAGCCAAGTGCGAGGAAAAACTAGTCCTATTTCAACTAGGACTTAGGTCAACCCAATTTCCTAATTTGATTAAAATATTAAATTAAAACTAAATTTAATTTAATATAATTTAATTAAAATATTAATTAGATTAGAACTTAATTTAATTTAGTTGACTTGATTTTGATTTAATTTGATTTGAGAAACCACTTTGACCAAGTCAAAGATGGAATCCTAGTAAGACAAGGAATCCACCTTGCGCCACCTTAGCCCTCCATGCTCCATGCCCTATTTTTCCTCCATTTTGTGTGACAAATCCCTTTCTCTCAGGCCTTCTCATGCATGCCCTCCTCTCCTCTCTTTCTCATATGGAAGTTAGGTAGTGGACCAAGTCAAAGAAGGGAATTTGTTTTGGTTTCAAATCCTATGAGATAGTGTTTTGAAAAACCAAAACTCTTCCTCCCTTTTGTGTCACCCTCCTCCCCATTTTTTCTCTAATATTCTTGAAAAAAAGAAGAAGCTTTTGGGCAACATTTTCTTCTAGTCCAATACCAAAATTTTTGGAAAGGGCACCCAATTCTTGAGCTTGCCAATTTTGGTCTTTCCTTGTCTAGTTTTTGACCTAGACAAGGACTCCTCTTCTGCTATATATTTTGAACAAATTTTGGTCTAAAATTTTCATGAAAAATAAACCATTAATAGTGCTTTGGGGTGTATAAAAATTAGAGAGAGAAAGTCCTTGGGCATTGGGGTTTCATGGACACCAAACTAGGTGTCTAGGTGAGAGCAAAGTGAAGAAGAAGAGGGTCTTCTTCTAGGGTTGCTGTGTTCACCTATTTCCTTCCTCTTTCTTTGAGATTTCTAAGAGTGTCTCATATTTGAAACCTTCTCTCCTCCTTATCCTCTCTGGAAGAGTCCAAATCCTGAAGGAGAAGGCATCTGATTGACCATCAAAGAAGGATCAGCATAGTACTAGCATACTATGCTGATTTCCAGCATCTGGACTTCTGATCATGATCGTGGGATCGTGTGGACGACTCCTAGAGGCCGAACATATGTGCGGCTTGCTACTTCATCCTTAAGCCTAGATTAATAAGTTAGAATGTCTAACTTGTACAGCTAATAGATCTGATCTATCATTTTCATACCTGCATTAGATGTAGTGTATATATATGTTGATATGATTAACATGTTTTAGTTTCTTCTTTAGTTTCTAATTTTTTGTTTAATAGCATGCCATGTGATGCATGCTAATCTATAGCTATGGCAAGTGCACCAATCGATCAATTAATAAAGTAAATGAGTAGAGTATCATCCCTACAGGATTGAAAAATAAGTACTGAAAAGCTCTTTCTTATGCTTTATTTAGAAGACAGATTTATGAGAATAAGAAATTAAAGAATAAAATAAAGAAATAATTAAAAATTTTAAGAAAATAAAGAGAGTGTAATTATTAGGGTTTCAAACTTAAGAGCAATGTATTAATAAGGCAATCGGGTTCACCAACTCGGTTAATACAATATTTAGGTTATTAGATTAATTTTATTTCATGTGATGATGGAGTCTCCTAATTTATTCACTACCCTTTGGTCTAAGCATAGCAAAACTATCAATATTTATTAATTATCCTTTGGTCTAGGTATAATTTAAATAAATATTAATGCATTAAGTTTTGTGAAACCCTCTAATTAAAATACACTGCGTGCAAAGCGCACTAAAATTCTCGCATGCATATGAATTCTAATTTGATTCATAATACAAGGTAGGTAATCAAGAAGCAATAACATAGATGTACTTGGTCCGTAACATCTATGTTCATCAGGTCAATTAGAAGATGGCCAGTAATCTAAAAGTATTAAGATCAAATTTATATACTCCTCATGAATAAAATTTGAAATTAAAAATAAATCATACTAAATATTGCATCATAAGAGTGGCTACATCTTTGCCTTAGTAAAAAAAAATTTAGTTCATGATAATAAGTTCAAAAATAGTAAATAAAATAAATATGATAAAGAAATTAGACTGTTTGATTGCTAAAATTGATTGTCCATCACTCTTGGTGTGGAAAACTTGGTGAAGAAGAAAAGAAGCTCCTTGATCAATGTTATGATTGTCGAAAGAAGAAAAGAAAAAAAATTAAAAGCCCTTCCCTTTCTCTCAAAAATCTCTCTTCTTTTTCTACCTCTCTCCTCTTCTTTTCTTCAGCAACAGCAGACCTTTTTATATGCTGAGAGGTGGATTTTTCATCGAAATCCTATTGAAATTAGGTTTAAAACTCTCAAAATAACTCAAAAAGAGTCCTAAATTAATTCTTACCATTGGATGTTGATCAAATGATCCAAAAATCACTCAAAAATCATCTTAAAATCTCAAATCAAGTCGGAATTCATTTGGACCATCGAATCAGCCTTGAAGATCAAATCTAGGCCATCAGATTGCACATAGAGAAGCCTCTGATTCTTAGTTTTAAAGTCGAGGTGTATCTCAACCGTTGGATCTCAATTAGGAGCTGCATCTGCCGTTCGTTAGCGCATGCATTTCGACCATCCGATCAAATCCCAATGAAAGACGCCCGTTGGATCAAACAGAATTTCCAAATTATCCTCTATAGACCATGTGCGAGCCTGGTGTTGCATGGACCGCCACATTCTTCAGCCAATCGGAGCATGCTTCTCCATGTGAAATCTCCAAAATGCCCTCCAAACAGTCCACCATGCGCTGCGAAAAATGCTGACATCAGCTTGGCGTCAGCATTGCATCAGCAGGTTGGTCTGCTAGGTGCGGTCGGACCGGGTGGTCTGCTGAGCTGATTTTTCTGAACTAGTTTGAACCAGACCGACTCTCTCTTTTTTTTTTTTGAAATTCAATTCAGGGCTCGTTTGAAGTCCGTTTTGCCTGAAATTTATTTCATCTAAATCAGAAAAGTAAGATCTTCATATTGATGGCCTTCTTTTCTATATTAGATTAATAAAAGTATCAATTTCTAAAAAAATAAATTAATTTATTTTATAATTTAATACTTTTATTAGTATATTTTTACCACTTATCACACCTCCCAACTTAGTCATTGCTAGTCCCTTAGCAATGTTTTATTTAATACCATGTTTCAATAAGATTATCCGTCATAAAGATAAAATCTAGGACTAAAGGTCAAAAAGTTTAGAAAATACTGTTAATTAAGCATTGAGCTTCAAAAGCAAATTTTTCAGTCAATACAATTAAAAACTTTCTTAGAGTACATCAAAGGTCCATAGCACTTGTGTTCATGATGACTAACTTTAGCATTTCAATGTTAAATTAAAGGATAAAGTATCCTCTCTTATCACCTATTTTGGTTAATTTTCTATACATTCTCAATTTTATACTCATGAATTAAGGTAGCTTTCACACTGCCCTTTTTTTTTTTTGCTGTGCTGAGCATCCTGGCCTTTCCTTCATCGTTTTACGTGAATTTTCATACTTGACCTAGGTGTAGAGACCTAGTTACTAGGCTTTGGGCAATACACATATACTCTATCTTTTGCACTTTATTTTAAGGCAGGTAGCTCTTTTCCTAAATTTAAGTTTCTTTGATTAGAATGTATATTAATTACCAATATTCAGTGATAATTGAATCCTCAGTTGGCCTTATAATCAATACTTACTTTGCCTTGTTAGTATGCATGTGCAATTAGAAGTGCTAATAGTCTTTTAATGACCTAAGTAGGCTGATAAAAGTCAACCAACTAATCTACTTCTTTAACTCGTTATATTAATTAGCAAATAATTCTATCTTTTATCACTTGTCCAGTCTATCTTGCTCCAAATTTTCTTCTTGACACATGGTTTTTTTTTTTTACCCCCTAACTTATTCTACATTGTCTTAAAGGAGAAACAAAAATAAAGGGTGCAATAAAGGATAGGAAGGAATACACCTGATTTGGTTCAGTCTGGTTGTTTAAAGCTTTAAAATTTTGCTTGAGCTCTCATTGATTTTTCTCAGCAAAATTGAAAATACACACCAAAGCAGTAAAAGAGCAATAACAAATTGCTAAAAAATAAAGAAAAGAAAAATGATCAAAACAAAAAAAATGGAAACAACCTATCTAGTCGTTCTGATTTATAGTCTTCAGCTTGACTTTCTTTGAGTTCTGAGTTGAATCAATCTGGTGCCACTTCAATTGGAATACTTTCATATTTGGTCGATCCCTTTTTCAATTGGATATTGCTAGCTTTTATAATCTTAAACCTATTTTTTGTAGAATTCTTATGTACTAAATTATCGATAATATCAATTAGAAAATAAGTTTGATTATCATCAGGATGTTTAGTATTTTTGAAAACATTAAAAGTAACTTATTCTTCTTGGATTCTAAGAATTAATTTTTCTTGTTGAACATCTATTAAAGCTCTTCCAGTAGCTAAAAAGGGTCTTCCTAAAATAAGGGGTACATCATAATCTTCTTCCATATCAAGAACAATAAAATCAACAAGAAAAATAAACTTGTTTACCTTTACCAAGACATCCTCCACTATACCTCTTGGATATTTGATGGATCTGTCGGCTAATTGAAGAGTAATGGTGGTGGGCTTCGATTCTCCTAAACCCAGCTTCCTGAAAATAGAAAAAGACATAAAATTAATACTTTCTCCTAAATCACATAAAACTTTATCAAAACTACAATCACCAATAATGCATGGGATAGTAAAACTCCCTGGATCTTTTCGCTTCTATGGTAATTTATTTTGAAGTATTGCTAAGCATTCTTCATTTAAATTTATTCTCTCATGCTCCTTCAGCTTTTTCTTATTTGTTAGGATTTCTTTGAGAAACTTGGCATACTTGGGCATTTGAGTAATAGCATCTACAAAAGGAATATTAATATATAAATTCTTTAAAATTTTCAAAAAGTTAAAAAATTTCTTATCTGGATGCTGTATTTGTCTCTCTGGGAATGGTAGTGGCTGAAGGGGAATCCTGATTTCCCGATCCAGATTCGTCCAGATCTGATTAGATCAAGAGATATATTTCAAAAATTTTCTCTTGACCTTAATCAGATCTTGATATGTTTCAGATCTGATTCTTATTATTTTAATAAATAAAATAAAATAAGATAAATTAAATTAAATTCAATTTACCTGATTTGGGTAATCCTATTACCCTGTAGATGATCCTGATTGCAGCGGAAGGTTCTGGATCTTAGCCACGCAAGCGCCTGGCCTCTACCGGTATCCACTCGGGTTGGATCTGGAGATCCTCTTCTTCTCTATCACACCTCCAAAAATCAGATCTGGATCTGATCTGGAGGATCTTCAAAACTCTTTTGAAGATCTGCAGTCGTCCTTTTGCAGCAGCGCAGCCTTCTTGCTTTTGATCGCCTTTCCTTGATCTGAATCGCACCAAACTAAATCCAAAACACTTTTGGACGTGGAGAGCAAGGGGAGAAGAGACTATGGCATGGAGAAGGAGGGGAGAGGCAGCCTTGGGGCATGGGAAATCTCATTGAATTCACTTTTGATTAGGGTTGGGCGCAGGGTCTTATTTATAGACCTCTTGTGATCTAACTCCTCTTCCTCTCAACCAATCACAACCCTTTGTGAAATCAGATCTAAATCTGATTGGTTGGAATAGAGACCCCTGGATTCCTCCTTAGAGGGCGTCTAAGACCAGTCAAACTGGATTCTTAGTAGAACTCTGATTGGAATCCAAAAGGGAGGTGGAGTCCTTGTCCAACAAGGACTCCTAGGCGCCTCCTACTTAGGCTCACGCCACCCTTGGCGTGCGCCCTTCTCCTTGCCAGGTTCTGGCAGGGGGACAAGCCCCCACCAGCTCTCTAATAGGTGCATGACATGTGGTCAAAAGTCAAAGGGTCAATGGTCAACGTTTGACCAGTCAAAGGTAGACTTTTGACCAAAGTCAAAGAACAAGAAATGGCAGGTGACCAAAAATGGTAGGTAATGTCTTACAAATAAGACAACCTATTCTGACTTGGACAACCTCCAGTCAGACCATATGAAGGCCTCTGATTGAGCACAAACTCCTTTGGCTCAGTCAGGACAACTTATTTATGATAGTAAAAGAAGAACGTTAGGTTCAATCGAATGCTAGCACGATTTTCTTGAACCTAATTGAATCTCATTCAGATCAATTGAACTAGATCAGTTCAATTGATGATCACCAGATTCAAACCCTTGTTTGTGTGATCCAGTTAGGTTCAGTTCTGTATGGTAATGGGATATGTCATGATCTCTATCATAGACATCATCGAAACTCCTTTCGATGGATCAGAACTCTTCTGATTCGAACAGCTAGAATGATCGATCATCTAAATCATTCTAATTGCTCCCAAAATCCACCAGTGACACCTAGCAGTATATGGTGGCAACCCATCAGAGCTGAATGCGAACCTCTTGGTGCAGCTACCTGTGTGATTAAGTTCTTCTATCTTGAGCCCCGATCAGATTAGGGTTAAGGTGAACTCGTCAAACCCTAGTCTCTGTCATATGATGTAATCATTCGATTCGAGTCCAATGTGAAAATCTAAATAGAAACTCTTTCTATTATTTCACTCTACCATGGCCATGGATTTCTAGACTTGATTCTCATGATCATCATAGGGCTACTCCTCTACCACCGAGGTAGATAGATTCCATCTTGATGCAATCCAGTTCCTACAATGAACATGCTATAGCCAACATACACCTCAGGGTTCCATATGGCTAGGAGATCCGAGTAATGGTGTAGTCAAACTATAACACCCTCAAGGTGAACTACCGATGCATCTCAGGTCAAAGAACCAGACACACTACTGCAGCATCGAGTCAATCATTGACGAGAAGGTAGACTCCCTAATGACTACTCGAGGTGGTCACGCTCAGTGCCCTCGTTCTCTAAGGAGTATCTGTACTCTCGCTCCGATGTCTCCACACCGTAGACTCAAGACTCATCTACTAAAGAGAAGCGATCGTACACCAACCTTCCGGATCAATCACCATCCTCGTGATGATCCTATGGTCGGGAGCTGTTTATGAGTTAATAATGATTATTCATGTCTTAAATTTTCAACTCTTGAAAATATGAATTATCATTACCATTAACTCAAAGGATGTATCACAGACACTAAATACACATGTGTGATAGAAAATAACCCATTTTCATTAATTAGTCAAAATTACAATTTTGCCCCTAGAAGTGTATTACAAGTGTCAGCCAATTCTGGCTTCTAGGGCACATATATCTAACAATCTCCCACTTGTCCTAAAGCCAATTGGCTACAAGTCTAAGTCCCATCTTCTCAAGGTGGGCTTCAATCTTCTACTGGCCCAACGGCTTTGTAAGTAGGTCTGCCATATTATCTGTGGAGTTGACTCTCTTGACCTCAACGTAACCTTTCTCAAGATAATCGCGGATGAGATGATATCACCGTTTGCTTGGAACTCTTCCAGCACAAATAGTCTGCGAGATGTCGACTTTCGATCATCTATATCGGACATGAAGTCTGAGTCTGTGTATCCCTGAACTTTGGAGTTCTCCATTACCAAAGACCAACATCATATCCTTAGTTCTTCTCAAGTACTTAAGGATACATTTCACAGAAGTCCAGTGTTCTTCACCTGGATTTGACTGATATCTGCTTGTGACACTCACAGCATTGGCTATATCAGGTCGTGTACATAGCATGGCATACATGAGGCTCCCTATTGCAGAAGCATAAGGGATCTTGCTCATGCGTTCTATTTCCTCAGGTGTGCTGGGCACATCTTCTTGGAAAGATGAATACCATGTCTAAAGAGTATTAATCC
>QRFJ01003099.1:94541-139458 GCA_006176705.1 Cocos nucifera | reverse complement strand
AGGGCCCGCACGTCTACAATGGTGGAAGACCTCAGACTTAATCTTTTCTTAGGGAGAATTGATTCAGGTCTCATTAAACTAGACTTGGCTTAGTCATAACAATTATGACTAACCTAGTGGCATGGGTTAGCTCGGATTATTGACCACCTCAGATCAGAACTGTGTCAACAGATATGGCCAGGTAAGTGAGACCGGTGGAAGGAATATGCCATTAACTCGCACAAGAACGCATTCAGGTCGAGTAGCTTCCAATTAAAAACCAGTCGGTCGTCTGTGCCAAACTTACCTTAGACACCAAATTGTTGAGTCAGAACCAATTGGGTTAGCCTACAATCCAGACTCTAACCTCTGAGCCTAATTAGGTCTTGCTTGATCGTGACTCGATCTTGACCCAGACTTAATCCTATTAGGCTGGTCAATTTAAGCATTGTTGATCCCATCTAACCAACTCTTGATTCGGTTTGATCAACCGCTTAGACCTAATTGAGCTACCCAAGCCCGAACCCAGTATTATGAATATGTCTTAGATCTGAAATTCTCAATTTTAGACCTAATTAATATTCCATAAACTTAATTCTTAATTAAGTAGGGTTCATAAACAAAATATGCACAATAAATCCTAGGGTTTCAGGATCTAGGGTTTTGCAGAAAGTAAGTTTTGGGTTTCTGATTAAGGACGAACACGCAGCACCCCTACACATCATAAGAACACCCCATCGAATGGAAAGAGAGGGCCTTTAAACCCTTCTTCGTTCTTATGACCGGACGGCCAAGAGGAACGCCTTAATCAGGAACATGTAAATCTACAAAACAGTTATAGATCTATATCATATATCTCATATACAAATTTAGATCTAATCATGGCATATTTTGCATACATCTCATGTATCAAATCATGCATGTTTTCAGATCTAAATTATCTCATAATAATCTAAAAAATTAGATTTAAATTGATCTAATCAAAATAAATTCTAATCTAGACAATTATGTAGAACTATTCTACAACTAGTCTAGACATGCATCAATCATATCTCATATGATATTTAAAATTAAATAATTTTTATTTGCTATTTATCAGATGTTATTATAACACTTATAATATCAGAAAATAGTAAATAAGAAGATCTAAAATATGATTTAATCAGATTAAATCAAAGACATGCAAAACTATTCTATAGAACTATTCTATTCTAGAACTAGTCATGCATATCTTCATGTTCTTAGATCCAAATCATTTAATTTTAATTTTTTCTGATTTCAGATCTGATCACATCTCATGTGACATCTGAAATCACTTTATTTTCTAATTAAAATAAAATTAAAATCAGATCTAAATAATTTAGAACCATGGCTCTGATACCAGTTGAAGGGAAATCCTGATTTTCCGGTCCAGGTTCGTCCAGATCTGATTAGATCAAGAGATATATTTCAAAAATTTTTCTCTTGATCTCAATCAGATCTTGATATGTTTCAGATCTGATTCTTATTATTTTAATAAATAAAATAAAATAAGATAAATTAAATCAAATTTAATTTACCTGATTTGGGTAATCCTATTACCCTGTAGATGATCCTGATTGCAGCGGAAGGTTCTGGATCTTAGCCACGCAAGCGCCTGGCCTCTACCGGTATCCACTCGGGTTGGATCTGGAGATCCTCTTCTTCTCTATCACACCTCCAAAAATCAGATCTGGATCTGATCTGGAGGATCTTCAAAACTCTTTTGAAGATCTGCAGTCGTCCTTTTGCAGCAGCGCAGCCTTCTTGCTTTTGATCGCCTTTCCTTGATCTGAATCGCACCAACCTAAGTCCAAAACACTTTTGGACGTGGAGAGCAAGGGGAGAAGAGACTATGGCATGGAGAAGGAGGGGAGAGGCAGCCTTGGGGCATGGGAAATCTCAATTGAATTCACTTTTGAATTAGGGTTGGGCGCAGGGTCTTATTTATAGACCTCTTGTGATCCAACTCCTCTTCCTCTCAACCAATCACAACCCTTTGTGAAATCAGATCTAAATCTGATTGGTTGGAATAGAGACCCCTGGATTCCTCCTTAAGGGTGCCTAAGACCAGTCAAACTTGGATTCTTAGTAGAACTCTGAATTGGAATCCAAAAGGGAGGTGGAGTCCTTGTCCAACAAGGACTCCTAGGCGCCTCCTAACTTGGGCTCACGCCACCCTTGGCGTGCGCCCTTCTCCTTGCCAGGTTCTGGCAGGGGGACAGGCCCCCACCAGCTCTCCAATAGGTGCATGACATGTGGTCAAAAGTCAAAGGGTCAATGGTCAACGTTTGACCAGTCAAAGGTAGACTTTTGACCAAAGTCAAAGAACAAGAAATGGCAGGTGACCAAAAATGGCAGGTAATGTCTTACAAAATAAGACAACCTATTTCTGACTTGGACAACCTCCAGTCAGACCATATGAAGGCCTCTGATTGAGCACAAACTCCTTTGGCTCAGTCAGGACAACTTATTTATGATAGTAAAAGAAGAACGTTAGGTTCAATCGAGTGCTAGCACGATTTCCTTGAACCTAATTGAATCTCATTCAGATCAATTGAACTAGATCAGTTCAATTGATGATCACCAGATTCAAACCCTTGTTTGTGTGACCCAGTTAGGTTCAGTTCTGTATGGTAATGGGATATGTCATGATCTCTATCATCGACATCATCGAAACTCCTTTCGATGGATCAGAACTCTTCTGATTCGAACAGCTAGAATGATCGATCATCTAAATCATTCTAATTGCTCCCAAAATCCACCAGTGACACCTAGCAGTATATGGTGGCAACCCATCAGAGCTGAATGCGAACCTCTTGGTGCAGCTACCTGTGTGATTAAGTTCTTCTATCTTGAGCCCCGATCAGATTAGGGTTAAGGTGAACTCGTCAAACCCTAGTCTCTCTGTCATATGATGTAATCATTCGATTCGAGTCCAATGTGAAAATCTAAATAGAAACTCTTTCTATTATTTCACTCTACCATGGCCATGGACTTTCTGGACTTGATTCTCATGATCATCATAGGGCTGCTCCTCTACCACCGAGGTAGATAGATTCCATCTTGATGCAATCCAGTTCCTACAATGAACATGCTATAGCCAACATACACCTCAGGGTTCCATATGGCTAGGAGACCGAGTAATGGTGTAGTCAAACTATAACACCCTCAAGGTGAACTGCCGATGCATCTCAGGTCAAAGAACCAGACACACTACTGCAGCATCGAGTCAGTCATTGACGAGAAGGTAGACTCCCTAATGACTACTCGAGGTGGTCACGCTCAGTGCCCTCGTTCTCTAACGAGTACCTGTACTCTCGCTCCGGTGTCTCCACACCGTAGACTCAAGACTCATCTACTAAAGAGAAGCGATCGTACACCAACCTTCCGGATCAATCACCATCCTCGTGATGATCCTATGGTCGGGAGCATGTTTATGAGTTAATAATGATTATTCATGTCTTAAATTTTCAACTCTTGAAAATATGAATTATCATTACCATTAACTCAAAGGATGTATCACAGACACTAAATACACATGTGTGATAGAAAATAACCCATTTCATTAATTAGTCAAAATTATAATTTTGCCCCTAGAAGTGTATTACAAGTGTCAGCCAATTCTGGCTTCTAGGGCACATATATCTAACAGTCGCGACACATAGGGCTTCACATTTGGGTCCATAAATTGTATACCTGGAGACCATCCATCTACTGTTGTTTTGGTGACTGAAGAATTTTAGTTGATGGTTCCTTATTTATCGTTGGCTCTTCAGTCTCTTACTCTGATGTGGTTCCTCCAGTTTTGTACCACTTCTTAGGGTGATAGCATTGACTTGCTCCCTTGGATTGGTCTCCGTGTTGCTGGGCAAGGATCCTTGAGGTCTCTCGAAGATTATCTTAGCCATTTGACCTATTTGCATCTCCAAGTTTCGAATTGCTGCTGCTTGGTCCTGTCTAAGTTTGGCTTCTAAATTTTTTATAGTTGCTTCTTGGTTTTGCATAAATTTGACCATCAGCTCTTCCATGTTGGACTTCTTTTTAGGTACTTGGAATCCCAAGGGGTGGCTGTTGTGCTGCATTTTGATTACTCCATGAGAAATTTGGGTGCTGCCTCCACCCTTGATTGTATGTGTTGGAGTAGGGATTATTTTGTTGCGGCCTAAAAAAATTACCAACATAATTAGCTGTATCAGTTGCTTTAGCAAAAGGATTACCTGTCTGGCAATTGCTCGTATCGTGTCCTCCTCCACACAGGTCATAGGTGATGCTCTGAATATGCATAGCTATTCCCTTCAAGTTGTTGACTTCGGCTCTAAGGGCTGCAATTTCAGCTAGTAAGGTTGGCACGCAATCTACTCCCTGCACAGCTGCTAGTCTTTTTGGCATCATGCATTCTATTTGCCATTGATAGCTATTTGATGCCATCTCATCGATCAGATCGAAGGCTTCTTCCTCCATTTTTTGATTAATTGGTTCCTCCTGCTGCTGCATCAATCATAGAATGATTAGTAGGAGATAAACCATTATAGAAAGTTTGTACCTGAAGCCATACGGATAGTTGATGATGTGGACATCTCCTCAGTAATTTCTTGAAATGCTCCCAAGCCTCATATAGTGTCTCCATGTCCATCTGCATAAAAGAAGTGATATCATTGCGCATCTTGGCAGTCTTGGAAGGTGGAAAGTACTTGGCTAAGAATTTTTGGGCTAGGAACATCCCAAGTTATGATAGAACCTGCAGGAAGAGAATGAAGCCAACTCTTAGCTTTATCCCATAAAGAGAAAGAAAATAACCTTAATCTAATAGCATCATCCGACACCCCATTAATTTTAAAAGTATCACAAAGTTCAAGAAAGTTAGAAATATGGGCATTCGGATCATCATGCACGTGTCCACTGAATTGGACAGTTGATTGAATCATCTGGATCATCGTCGATTTTATTTTGAAGTTGTTTGCTCGCACAGGCGGTCTCCTGATGCTCGAAGCTGCATCGGCTATAGATGGTGTGATGTAATCATTTAATGGATGATGTACTGGTCGAATAGCTTCATGCTGTCCTTCGGTCGCCATATCCAAACCTAGATTGATATCGTTAGGATATTCAACTACCATGTTTCTTTCTTGTTGTAGTCTTCTAATGGTCCTTTCAATTTCTAGATCTGAAGATAGTAAGTTACTATGTCCAGTACGTATCATGCACTGAATAAAATTTTTTTAAAAATAATAAAAATTAAAAATAAAATTCTAAAGTAAAGCTAGGATCAAAATTTTAATATTATTTTAGACACAATCCCCAGCAACGGTGCCAAAAACTTGATGCGTGCTAATCTATAGCTATGGCAAGTGCACCAGTCGATCAAGTAATAAAGTAAATGAGTAGAGTATCATCCCTAGAGGATTGAAAAATAAGTACTAAAAAGCTCTTTCCTATGCTTTATTTAGAAGACCGATTTATGAGAATAAGAAATTAAAGAACAAAATAAAGAAATAATTAAAAATTTTAAGAAAATAGAGAGAGTGTAATTATTAGGATTTTAAACTTAAGAGCATAATGTATTACTAAGGCAATCGGTTCACCAACTCAGTCAATACAATATTCAGGTTATTAGATTAATTTTATTTCATGTGATGGTGGAGTCTCCTAATTTATTCACTATCCTTTGGTCCAGGCGTAGCAAAACTATCAATATTTATTAATTATCCTTTGGTCCAGGTATAATTTAAATAAATATTAATGCATTAAGTTTTGTGAAATCCTCTAATTAAAATATGCTGCATCCAAAGCGCACTAAAATTCTCGCATGCATATGAATTCTAATTTGATTCATAATACAAGGTATATAATCAAGAAGCAATAACATAGATGTACTTGGTCCGTAACATCTATGTTCATCAGATCAATTAGAAGATGGCCAGTAATCTAAAAGCATTAAGATTAGATTTATATATTTCTCATAAATAAAATTTAAAATTAAAAATAAATCACACTGAATATTGCATCAAAAGAGTAGCTACACCTTAGCCTCAGTAAAAAAAAAATTAGTTTATGATAACAAGTTCAAAAACAGCAAATAAAATAAAAAGCATAAAAAAATTTGACTATTTGATTGCTGAAATTGATTGTCTGTCGCTTTTGGTGTGGAAAACTTGGTGAAGAAGAAAAGAAACTTCTTGATCAATATTCTGATTATCGGAAGAAGAAAAGAAAAAAAATTAAAAGCCTTTCCTTTTCTCTCAAAAATCTCTTTTCTCTTTCTACCTCTCTCCTCTCTTTCTCTTCTTTTTCTTTTTTCTTCTTTCACCGTCTCCCTTCCTCTTCTTTTCTTCAGCAACAGCAGACCTTTTTATAGGCTGAGAGGTGGATTTTTCATCAAAATCCTATTGAAATTAGGTTTAAAACTCTTAAAATAACTCAAAACGAGTCCTGGGTCAATTCTAACCGTTGGATGTTGATCAAACGGTCCAAAAATCACTCAAAAATCATCTTAAAATCCCAAATCAAGTCAGAATATATTTGGACCATTGGATCAACCTTGAAGATCAAATTTGGTTCATCAGATCGCACATAGAGAAGCCTCTGATTCCTAGTTTTAAAGTCGGGATGAATCTCAGCCGTTGGATTTCGACTGGGAGTTGCATCTGCCATTCGTTAAAGCATGCATTTCGATCGTCTGATCAAATCTCAGTGAAAGGCACCCATCGGATTAGATAGAATTTCTAAATTACCCTCTGTAGACCATGCGCGAGCTCGGTGTTGTGTGGACCGTCGCATTCTTCAGCCATTCGGAGTGCGCTTCTCCATGTGAAATCCACAAAATGCCCTCCGAACGGTCCACCGTGCATCACAAAAAATGCTGATGTCAGCATTACATCAGCGGATGGGTCTGCTGGGTGCGATTGGATCGAGCGATCTACTAAGCCAATTTTTCTAAACTGATTTGAACCGGACCGGCTCTCTCTTTTTTTTTTTTGAAATTCAATTTTAGGCTCATTTGAAGTCCGTTTTGACTGAAATTTATTTCATCAGAACCAAAAAAATAAGATCTTCATATTGGTAGCCTTCTTTTCTATATAATATTAATAAAAGTATCAATTTTTAAAAAAATAAATTAATTTATTTTATAATTTAATACTTTTATTAGTATATTTTTACCACTTTTCACCATGATCATGTAATAGATCATGGATTTAGAATATTTTTAGATATTATTAATTAATTTTGATTAATTTTAGTCTTTCATTGTCTGATATTGAAAAAGTTTCAAGATCTAGCCTTGAAATCTTAGATCTTGTTTCTTTAATTGGTATCAGAGCCTAATTTTTTATTACATAATTTTTGGACATGTTTAGATTATTTCTATGATTAGATTTGATTTATAATCTAATTATTA
This sequence comes from Cocos nucifera, assembly GCA_006176705.1. Classification (NCBI taxonomy): domain Eukaryota; kingdom Viridiplantae; phylum Streptophyta; class Magnoliopsida; order Arecales; family Arecaceae; genus Cocos; species Cocos nucifera. The sequence goes on along the minus strand of QRFJ01003099.1, from coordinate 132,062 downwards.
AATTTAAAATTAAAAATCCTAATCACACAAGCTGCTATAAGGTTGTCCTGCTGTAAGGTTTACCCCTTATAGCAGAAAAGTTGTCCTAGTTCATGTTGATCTACTTCTAATCATAAATTTGTTAGATATGATCTAGATTAATTTATAATTTGTTAGATTTAAAAGGTATTTAAATCTGAAAAGTAAAATCATTTATTTGTATATGGTTATCGCGCAAGGAACCATTGATTGATCTATTGAAACCAGCCAAGCCGGCTCGGGCACACAGCCGAGCCGACTCGGGCTAAAGTCGAGCCAGCTGTCTCAGGTAGATAGAACTAGTGCTTGGGCAATATATATTCAAGCCAGCTCGACTTCAATGAAGAGCCAACTTGACCATAATGTATTTGCCCAACGAATTTGCATAGTTTAGAGTTGAAACTATTTCGATTATAAGAACCTATTTAGATTAGATCTAAAGTAGTTTCATGCTTATCTTACTTGCATATTGATTATGAATCAAACATGCAACTTGGTTGACAGAACCATGTTGTAAAAATATTTTATAAACATGAAAATCAATTTCATAAAGTCGAACCCCAACCCTCAGTCCAAAACTAAGAATTAAGAAGTTGTTTTCATTAGGATCTAGGATTGTGAATTAAAGATCCTAAGACACAAATTATAACACATTGGATTAAATGGATTAGTGAAAATTAGGTCCATTAATTGGGTTAGACCTAGGGTTAGATTAAAGAATGGACTTAATTAGAGAATTGACTAAATCTAATCAATTATTGTCTTAGATTAGATCAAGGATTCTCTAGATCAATTATAGTAGTTGTAGTTGGTTAAGTACATGTCTTTGACGAGATCCAAGATGGACGTGATTCTTGGCTATATGGTCCAGCATGAACTATTAGGTTGATTTAATTGAAACTAATTAAACCAGTTGGTGTCTAAGGTGAACCAGACCGGTGGTCTTTAATTGACAACCTGCTTACCTAGCTATTTCTGATGGTATCTAAGGCAAGCTTTGGCAAACACTTCCATTGATCGAACTTACCTAGCCTCTTGGTGAAATTATATTTTGATCGGATCACTTGACTATTTGAGCTGACCCATGTCAACTAGATAAATCAATATGACTGATTTAGGTGCTCCTAGATCAGCCTATTAATGATCTCTCTCAAGATGACTTAGTGAAGTCAGTGGGAGGATCATGGCAAGCTGGTTCATTTGATCTTTCCTCATTTTCAAATTAAATCCTTTAAAATTATTAGGTTCCTAAAATGAAATAGTTATTGTGATAACTAGATCATAGCCTCCCAATAAGTGGATGATACTAGGTCCATCAGTTGGATAATCATTGGAGGCCCATAGGCCTAGTGCTTATCTGCTAATGGAATTATCATTCGTAATATGATTTCTTGGCCATGTCTCTCTAAATGATGGTTAGGTTGACCAACCATAGTTGGGCTTAATCATTTATTAGTTAGGCTATGACTCAGTTATCTTCATAACTTTATCATTTTAAGGATCTAATAATTTAGAGGATTTAAATTTATTTATGATTAAAGAATAGAAAAGACATGGACCAAATTGCTCCCACTGACTTCACCAAGTCAAATCCTCCCACTGACTTCTCAAGTCATTGGTAAGGACTAGGATCAATTTCAGTCCATAGCCACCTAAATCAATCATACTGAATAAAATCAGTCTCACTAATTTTCTATGTGATGTGGGTTAGCATGAACCAATGATCAATCTAATCAAGACCTAATTAACCACATTAGCTAGGTAAGTGAGATCAGTGGGAGGATCTGGCAAGGCTTGCCTTAGACACCATTAGAAATGGTCAAGTAAGCAGGCTATCAATTAAAAACCACTGGTCTAGAAATGCTAGACTTATCTTAGACACCAATCAATTTGTCAGTTTTGATTTGGTCTGCCTAAAGACTCGAGCTCGACCACTGAGCCATGATCAATATCCATTTGTTAGATGTATGGACTTTGATCAACTATAACTATTAAATTGATCTATAAAAAAGAAATGACCTAATCCTAATTAACTATTAATTAGATTTGATCAATTTCTTAACTTATCCCTATTTAAGCTAACCCTAGGTCTAACCCAATTAATGATCTGATCAAAGCTAACCCATTATCCTTTAACCCATATTTTATGAAATTATATTAGGATTTTCAAATCACAAACCTAGATCCTAAAAAATCACTTGATTTTTAATTAAGTTCAAGGCTTATGGGTTGGGGTTTGGAACCCCAGAACTAATTTTTGATTTCATCGTTTCAAATATTTTCTAGTTTATAAATTTTTTACATTGAATCAAATTCAATTCATGATTTTAGATCTAATTTATTTTAATATTTTGATCATATTCTAGGATTTCGAATCTAGGATTTTATAGAAAGCAAGTTCGTAATTTAAATTCTATAAAATATATATATCATACATATGCAAACTAGATTCAGAAAACAAAACTACATATCAACATATGCGTTAAGAGGATTTAGATCAAAACATGAAACACATCATATGGATCTCATTAAATGATCAAAATTAGATCATAAACCATTTAATCTTAGATTTAAAATCTAAAAATAAATCAAAAATTATTTAGATCTTATCTAATATATTTATGATTTAGGAAGCACATACTAGGATAATCATTCCACTGTGAGGGATAAACCTTACAGTAGGACAACCTTATAATCAGTATGTGCGACTCAATATTATTTAGATCTAATCTAAAAAAATCTAAAATAGATCTAACATCTATTTAATTTTATATTTAAAATTAAAAAATAAATTATAAAATTATTTAGATCATATCTAACTTATTCATAATTCAAAAATTTAGATCAGCACATACTAGGATAATCTTTTCGTTGTAAGGGATTACCTTACAACAGGACAATCTTATGATAGTATGTGCGACTTTTAATTTTTATTTTTAGATTTATTTTAATATAAAATATGATCATGTCATAAAAGAATTTAGATGCTCTGATATCATTATTGAAAAACATGCAGGGTTTCATGCTTGTATTTCAAAATTTTTTTGAAATAAATTATAGCGGAAGACAAAGATTAAATTATTTAACCTATAATATGTATGTGATCTAATCACTAAACCCTACATCTAGGATCTATGATATGTCAAGATGCAAACATAAATGTAAAATTAAAATTAAGTTGGTATTGATCAAATCATTACCCTAGTTCTAGAATAGTTCTAGAAAAATCTAGATCATATCTAGATCAGATAAAAGATCAAATCTTATATCTTTGCACAGGTCAAGAACTCCATGGCTGAAAATTGATGTTTCCCTTTATTGCTTGGAGCTGTATAGTATGTCTGGCCTCTACGAATAGTCTCCACAAGGCTGCAACATAGATTGGAGGTTCGTCAAATGAAGATCCACTCAAAGTGCTGCTTCTCATGGATCCCTCTTGATAGTTAATCTAAAAAATATACTTCGGATCTCTTGAACACTCCAAAAGATGAAAAATAAGAGGAGGAATAAGGAAGAAGACCAACTTTTAGATTTCTCAAAAATTAAAAAATAAAATATATGAGAAAAACCCAAAGAGAAGGTAAATCTTATATTTGTGGACATCAATGATTGATGTCCTGAACACATCTCCATGTTAGGATAAGAGAAGATCTTCTTCTCTAAAATTGTTTTATGCTTTCAGATCTCTTACTCTCTGATTTTTATCATGAAAAATTTCACAAAAAGATGGAGAAGAATTGTTCTCAAGAAAATCCTAAGAGAAGACCTTCTTCTCTTCTTCTCTCATCAAGACATGATCAGATCATGTCCAAAACAAAACACCATGCCCCAACTCCTTGAAGCATCCATCCTCCACACCCTCTTCCTCTCTCTCTTATATTTTTCTTACAAAAAAATCATTCAAAAATAAGGAAGAGAGAGACTTGAAAGAAATTCTCAAGAGAAGACAATCTTCTCTCTTACCTTTGTCTCTACAAGACATCAACTTTTGATGTCTTAATGAAACCTTTCCTCCAACAATATTGGTGCCCCAAACCTCCATGCCAATCCTCCTTTTTCTTCTGATTTTTACCATGAAAAAATTAGGTATAATTGACATCCCCCCCATCTTATAGGAGGCACCCACTTAAATAGGAAGACTCGGTCAAAACCTAGTCTTCCAAGGAGTCTTGGTGGCGTCCAACTCTAGGATGCCACCCTCCTTGATTTTTGGCCTGGAGAACCAAAAACTAATGACTAAAGGAAGGAAAAAACTCATGGAAAAAAATCAGGAGAGGGATGCACAAAAATATTTTGGCATGGGAAAAAACCAAATGAGAAAGGGAGGAGTTTCAGAATTCTAGGATTCTGTCAAGAGGAGTTTAAATCCAAACCACCTTCCAAATTAGATCAAGTCAAATTTGATTCTAAAACTTCTAAAAAATGGGTGTAGATTCCTTTCTTAGGTATGGAATATTTCATATAAAAATCTAGAATTAATTCAAGGGGGCATGGAGTCTCTTAATGGGGCAAGGGAGAAGGGAAGAGTCCTAGTCTAACTAGGACTCTCCTATTTTGACTGGGTCAAAAGCTTTTGAATCCAAATCAAAATAGTTTTAAGTCAATCTAATTAATAGATAATTCTAATTATATTAAAAGTCTAATTAAATTAAATTAAATTAATATTTATATTTAATTTAATTTTTAATTAAATTAGAAATTAGGTGCACTCAATTCCTAATTGAACTAGAACTTATTTTTTCTTGCAATTGGCTTATCCAATAAATCAATTAGACTTTATCTAATTAAATTAAAACTAATTTTAATTAAATTTAGTTTAATTATACTTGATCTCAGCCTGATTGCTCAATTAAATTAAGCCAATTAGTAGTTCAATTGCTAATCGATCATCCTATAACACTTGCATTAGGTCAAACATCAATCGTATTGATTGTTTGACCTTAGAATGATTCTAAATCATCGATCAACCATCTAATTAAGTAACAACCTCTAATGTATGTGACCCCATAGGTTTGAACCTAAGTTGGTAGTATAAAAACTAATTTCTATACTAATCAAAATGACCATCTAGCAATGGTACCCGATGTCCAGATAGGTCGAATGTATGCAAAGCAAGATTCTTAGAACTCTGGCCTATGGTTACCGTATAATTCATCCTTTGACCAATAATGCTCAGGATAATATCAAGTTAGCTATCAACATAAATATAAGTCATCCATATTATGTTTCAAAATTTTGCAAATCTCGTGACTCCTCAAGAAGATTATCCAGGTCTAGGTTTTGCTAAATTAAAACACAGCGAGACATTCACTTTCTAAAGTTAATCAAGAGTGGTCAATCCCATCTTAACTCACACACCAACTCTATAAGTACTTGATTGTACCTAGAAATCTTTCGATCTTATATTAGAAATAGAGGTAGGTTGGCACCAAAGTATAATGAGTTGCTTGCAAGTCACTATAGTGATCTTAGGTCGGAGGGATACTTATATCCATCAGCCTTAACTAGCTACTCTTGACAGTAGAGTGCTACATTGATCATCTTGAGTGCAGATGTACTTCTACATCTCATCTAGATGCTATACCAGTGTCTCCACACCACTTGGTTATGAGAACAACCAATGAATATGACATACCACGATCTATACTCGATAAGTTATCATCCTAATAAATAACTTATCATTTGATCATGAACTATTTAAGAACCATCTGATAAATCATTCTTTATTGATTGAGTATGGTTCTAAAGACTTCATCATAATTTAGAAGTTCATTTAAGAAAGATAGAACTTTTATAATGAATAAGCTAAATAACTATTATTATTTGATAATTCATATACTAATTTCAATCATCTATAACTTAGATGATTGGCTTTAGGACATATTTTCTAACAACAAATTCACGAGTCATGGAAGAGACTTAAGAAATTTCTTAAAAAATGCCCACACCATGATCTATTTAAGTGGTAAATTATTTAAGCTTTTTTATGAGGGTTTAGAAGATCAGTATAGACAGATGGTAGATGCATCTTGTGGAGGTGCATTCATGAATAAGAGTGAGAATGAAGCTTATGCCTTATTTAAAATCTTGAGTGAAAACTCAATCAATAAAGCTTTATTATCCTTTTATAAAATGATGATTCCTCACCAAAATCAGATAGAAATTTATGAGATCAAACATCCAAAATCTAGTTTTAAGATTGACTTGAACTAGATAAATAAAGTGGACCTACTTGCCAAGAAATTAGATCAATTTCTAAACCTAGGTCAACAATCTCCTGCACAATATACACCATCTTCTAATTATTAGATGATTTGTTCTATTTATGCTAGCCTAGCCTATCATGTAAATGATTATCCCACGGTTGCACAATTTTCACCTTTTATTCAAGAACATGTCCAAGTTGCTCAAGGCTACTCCAAACTGATTAATGACCTATTTTTAAATTTATATAATGCATGTTAGAGGAACCACCCTAATTTTTTTTGGAAACCATAACAGAATCAGGCTCAGACCCAAATCTTACGCATCCAAAATTATCAAAATAGGATCCAATACCAGAACTATGCCTATAATAGAGATCAGTCTAATCAGTCCTTTTAGCCACTACATTATAATTAGCCATCATATCCACCTCCTCAATAGATCAATCTAGCTGACAATAGGATTAACCAACTTCAACAACTGATTTTGATTCAACAACAATCCAACACTAGGCTAAAAGCACAAATAGGATAGATAGCTAAGTTTACCATGAGGAGAAAACTCAGTCAATTACCAAGCCAACTGATTGCAAATCCTAAAAACAACCCATTTAATGTCTATCAACCACCTAGACCTATTTATCAATCTAATGTCTCACCTAAGAATCTCTAAATTGAGAATGCTAAAGCAATTTTTAAGCTTAGAAGTGGTAGGATTCTTGAGGATCCATACTAAAAGTAGATAAAAAAGGCTAGCACTAATGCTAGCTAAAATGAAAATTTAGAAAAAGAGGTTAGTATTGAAACTAACCATATAGAAGAACCTAAGCCTAGAACTGGTATGGATGCTAGTTCCGATTTTAGTGAAGAAGACAAACAAAAGGAGAGAACAGATGATCTATTAGAGATCTATAAACCTATACACCAGTTCCCTTCAACCCTAGATGTCGATTCTTCATACAACAAGCAAGGGGCATGCAACCAGAAGCAAATAGAATTGTTTAAACAAATTCATATTAATTTACCTCTAGAATTGAAGTCATCTTTATTTAGATCTAAATTTAAATTTTAGAACTAAAAGACACCCTTTCTGTATCCATTATATCGAACTTAACTCCTAACCCAAAAACTCAATACATGAGCATTTTATAAGAACAAATAAAAAAAATTCTTAACAAATAAGGGTTTGAGATTGGGGTCACAAACTATCTTCCCAAAACTAACAACGAATTTATCAATAAAGGGATTGCAAGATAACTTTCTAAGATTGGCAATCCAAAATCGTTGGAATTTGTCCATCCAATGTTTGACATGGGATAGGTAAGCTACATTGTGTCTGGCTGAAGACCATAAATTTTACATTTGTTGGGAGGTAATCCAATATTTATTTTTCTTGTATCTAAGTTATCTTTTCGATTTACTTTTATTTTAGGTAATGTTAAATAAGTTGGAGGGAGAGCCAAATTTTCAAGAATCATGCTGGATCAAATACATATTGAGTCAGCTATATTCTTTCTTGTTCTTTATTACACCCATTATTTTTCTTTCTCCATTGAGAACAATATCGATTAAGTTGGAGGGAGAATAATAAAAAAATTTAAAATTTTTAAAAGTTTCTGAAGAAGTTAGTATTTAACATTTAGACATCTAATTATGCTTAAGAGTCGAGTTGAACTAAGCATTGCTTAAAGAAAATTGATGCATAGATCAAAAAATTTATAAGAAACTGAGGGACCAAGTATTAAGAAAATCCAACAAAGAGTTAAGTTTGGAATATAAATAACTTTTTTCTTGAGCATTTCTAATTCTTTTTACTAGCATCAAAGAAGAGTCTACTTTTTATGAATTTGTGTAGGGTAATTATATATATTCTCATAAAAAATATTTTAAAAATAAAATAGTTTTCAAATACTTCTCACTGAGTAACCTATTGGAAAATGTGTTCCAAAGCCAACGATCAGTCTATCGACAGTTATGCTATCTTATAAATATAATTAATTTATTAATAAATAAAATAAATATTTTGATATTTTCATCATAAGATGTACATCTTGTAATGAACTCTATTGTGGTGATGAAGTCCTTAGGACTATTTAGATTTGATAAAGAGAAAATTTATCAATTTATCCTTAAAATTGTTCACGACCAAATGATATGCTGTTAATTAGGATGATAGTGTTTATCGAGCATAGGTCATGGTATGCCATATCGGTTGGTTATCCTCTTAACCAAGGAGTGTGGAGATACTAGTATGGCATATACGTAAGATATAAGGGTACATTATTGCTGAATGTGACCAACTTTAGAGCATTCTGCTGTCAAGAATTGCTTTGATGGGATATAGTTATAAGTATCCCTTAGACCTGAGATCACCACAGTGGCTTGCAAGCAACTCACTGCACTTTGATACCGAACTAACTAAATTTTTAATTTAGTGATGAAAGATTTTTGGGCATAGTCAAGTACTTGTGAAGTTGGTGCGTAATCAAGATGGGATTGACCACTCCAAAAGTTGGAGAAGAATGCATCACTATATTTCAATATAGCAAAAACCTTGGCCAGGATAATCCATAAGATGAATTTTATATTTTAAAATATAATGTGAATGACCTAATCGAGATTGATAGTTAAACTCTGAGATATCATACGAGCATTTTGGTCAAGGGGATGAATTATACGAGAACTATATCCACATGGGTTCTAAGGTTATTGTTCTACATATTTGACCTATCCAGACATCGGATATCATCGCTAGATAGTCACTCTGATTGGTACAAAAATTTATTTCTATGCTATTGTCTTAGGTTCAGACCTATGGCATCACACACATAAGAGTTCTTGATCTGATTGGATGGTTGATCCATGATTAAGAGTCATTCTAGGGTTAAACATTCAATACGATTAATGTTTGACCTAGTGCAAGTATTATAGGAGGATTGATTAGCAATTTGATTACTAATTAGCTTAATTTGATTAAGTCAGAAATTAAAATTAAGTATAATTAAATATAATTTAATTATATTTAGTTTAGACTTGATTGGATAAAGTCTAATTAATTTATTGTTTGAGCCAATGACAAGGAAGAACTAGTCCTAGTTCAATTAGGACTTGTTTGAACCAAATCTCTAATTTGATTAGAAATTAAATCAAAATTAAATCTGATTTAATTTAATTTAATTAGGTTATTAATTGAAATAAGATCTAATCTAATTGGGATAATTAAATCCTGATCTAATTTGGTCCAAGGATCTAGTTGAATCAAGTCAAACTAGGAGTCCTAGTGAGACTAGGACTCCTATTTCCTTGCGCCATCCTAATTTTCAATGCCCATGCATTTTTTTCCCTTGGATTTTTCATGAAAATCTTCTCTCCCAGGACTTCATGCATGCTCCATCTCCTCCCTTTCTTTCTTACATGAAAATTAAAGTGGACCAAGTCAAAGAAGGAATTGGAGTTGATTTAAACTCTATGAGATAGAATTTTAAGCAACTAAAACTCCTCCCTTTTTTGTGCCACCTACATTCTTAATTTTTCTCTAGAATTATCATGGATTTTAGAGAATTTTTTGTGTGACAAATCCTAGTGGTCCATGATAGAAAAGAATGAGTGGGTGCCTAAGAGTTGGGCACCTCAAGTCCAGCCTTGTTTGGATAACTCTTGACTAGGTATTTGACCTAGTCAAGGATTATTCTATATCTCCATCTATAAAAGATTTTTTGGCCTAATTTTTTTGTGATTTTTATAGACTTGAGAGGGATATAGGAGCATGGGAAAACCTAGGAGAGAAAAGCTTAGGCATTAAATTTGTAAAGGCACCAATCAAGGTACTTTGGTGAGAGAAGAAAGAAGAAGAAGAGGGTCTTCTTCTACAGTTTTTCTTCCACTCCTATTCCTCCATCTTGATGAGTGTTTGAGAGTTGTTTCAGTATCACAAATCATCTTCCTTGACTTTTGAAAGTTGGAGAGTTCAGGCTTGAAGAAAGAAAGATCCAGATCAACCGTCAAAGAAGGATCAGCACAGTACTAGCATGCTGTGCTAATTTTTGGGCATCGAACTTCAGATCTACGATTGAGGGCTCATGTGGATAACTCATAGAGGTTGAACATGTATGCAGCTTGGAACAACTATCTCAAGCCTGGATTAGTGAGTTAAGAAACTCAAGATTCAAAGATAAGGATGATCTAATCTCCCTATTACATATCAAGTTTAGATCTAGTATAGATCTATGTTCATGTGATCAACAATTTTCTCTTTTGATATATTTTATTTTTTGATTTAATATCATGCTTAGATCATGTAATAGGATCATAGATCTAGGGTTTTATATTATTTTATTCATGAATTGATGTGATCAATTCATTTTTTTCGCTGCATTTTTTAAAAAGTTTCAAAATCTAACCTTGAAACCTTAGATCGGTTCCCTTCAATTGGTATCAGAGTCTAGATTAATTTATTACATGATTTATGCATGGTTAGATTATATTTTTAAATTAGATCTAATGTATAATCTAATGATTAAATCTAAAAATAAAATTTTAGATTGCACGCACTGTAAGGTTGTCTTACTGTAAGATTTACCTCTTACAGTGGAGAGGTTGTCCTAGTGCATACGGATCTAAAATTTTGATCATAAAATTTTAGATTAGATCTAAAAAATTTTATGATCTGATTAAAAGAGTTTTAATCTAATTTTTATCATTATAAATATATTAGATCTAATCTAAAATAATTTATGATTGATTAGAATTTAAATAGTTTCAATTTCATGAGCATATTTATATTAGATCTAAAATAATTTTCATGTTTGTTATATATGCATGTTGATTATGAATCAAACATGCAACTGGTTGGTAGAACCATGTTATAAAAACCTTTTACAAACATGAAAAATATTTTTGAAATGTCGAACCCCAACCCTCAGCCCAAAACTTAATTAAGAATTAAGATTTGTCTGATTAGGATATAGGATTGTGAATTAAAGATCCTAAGATGTAAATTATAACACATTAGGTTAATGGGTTAGTAAAATTTAGGTCCATTAATTGGGTTAGACCTAAGGTTAGATTAAAGAATAGACTTAATTAGAGAATTGACTAAATCTAATCAATAGTTATCTTAGATTATGTCAAGGATTCTCTAGATCAATTACAATAATTGTAGTTGGTCAAGTCCATGTCTTTAACAAGAACAAAGATGGAGTTCATTCCTAGCTACATGATCAAACTCAAAATTACTAGGTTGGTCAAATTGAAACTAATAAATCGAATGCTGTCTAAGGTATGTTTGGTAGTCAGACCAGTGATTTTTAATTGGGTGCTACTCGTACTAATTCAATCTTTGATGAGTTAATGACATATCCCTTCCACTGATCTCACTTACTTGGCCATCATGGTGAGTTAGATTTTGATTAGATCACTTGGTGATTTAGGCTCACCCATGTCAATTAGGTAAATCATTGTGACTGATTTAGGTACTTCTAATGCCAGCTTTAATTAGGTCCTTTGTGATTTGGCTTGGTGAAGTCAGTAGGAGGATTGAAATTAGTTGGTTCTCTTCTCTTTTCTTTAAATCAAATCAATTAAATCTTCTAAAATTATTAGGTCCATAAATTGAAATAGTAATGACATAGCCTCCCATTAAGTTGAGTAATAATGGGTCCATTAGTTTAATAATCATTGGAGGCCCAAAGGCCTGGTGCTTATTGACTAATCAAATTATTAGTCATAATATAATTTCTTAGCTATGTCTATCTAAATGGTGGTTAAGTTGACGAACCAAAATTGGGCTTAATCATTCATTGGTTAGATGGACCAAGTATGGTCATGTTAATGGTTGGACCTAACTGAATCTTTTTGGTGGAGGCCAAAGCCTACTGATTAAGGATTGGGATAAAATTAAATTACTAAAAATTGCTTAAAGAAATAATTAGTTATGAACCTATCCTTTGATGTACATAGATTGACGAACCAAAGTTGGACTTATATGCAATCTATGTGGATTCTAGTATCTACTAAGGAATTAGGATAATTTCTCGAATTGGAGGTAGAGACTACCAATTTGAATAAAATAGTAGGAGAACTTTTTGATTAAAGTCCAAATCTTTAGGTTTAATGAATCAATTATTAATTAGATTTTGGTTTTCCTTTATGTAAACGTAGCCACTTTTCTTTCACTCTGATCATTGTTAGACAATGATAAGCTGATTGGATCCAACTTTGATAATTGATACCGTAAGTTGAAGATTATCCTGGAGTAGGAATGGATCTTGTACGTATTGATAGATCCAACACCTGAGGAGCCAGCATCCAATGCACGTGGAATAGTCAGAGACACTTATTAGAAGTAGCTTAGTGACCGAACCATGGTGCGTTGTATCATATTGGCAGCCATGAGCAATGAGTTTAGTTGCAGATTCGAGTCTGCTCAGCCAGAAGACATGAGTCAAGTATTGAACGAGTCTATTGGCACACCCAATGATGTTGATAGGTACAAGACTAGTTGTACCATCTTCAACGTCAGGATGAGGGATGGAGCTTCTATCACTGATCCTGTACTGTACATGATCGAGCTGACGGAGTGTTTGAGCAAACTCAAATTTTTCTTGCATGAGTAGCTAGGAAAAGATATGATTTTAAACTCACTGTCCAATTCTTATCTCTCATTCCTTACTTATTATAGAATGACAAAGCCTAAAGTGAACTACAATAGGTTACTAGGGTTACTTTAGAACTTTGAGAAGGATCACCAGCTCTACAAGGAATCAGTGAACTTAGTGGAAGGGTCTTCTTCTGATTTTTGATCCTTTAAGAAAGGAAAGAAGAACAAGAAGAAGAAGAGTAAGAAGGTGCAAGTATAGGCTGGGACATCTATGTAGGGCCGACGAAGAAAGTAAAGCCCGATAAGAGTGAAGCTGAATGCTTCTTCTACAAGAAGCAGGGGCACTAGAAGAGGAACTGTCCTTAATACATTGCCTTTTTGGATCCAAACATGCTAAGAAAGAAGCAAGCTATTGCTGAGCAAGATATTTATATGATAACTTCTTGCAATTTCTCTACTTGTGATATTACTGACTTGGTATTGGATATCAGTAGCCCTTACCAAATTTCCAATTCATTGCAGGGGTTGCAGGTCAGTAGAAGATTTGAACAAGATGAGAGGTTCCTGAATGTTGGAGATGAAAGATCAGTTTCAGTTTTACCATTAAAAATCTTAAAAATTATATTTGAGTCTCATATCATTGTTCTTAGTGATTGTCATTTTTGTCCTAATTTCTTTCTGAATGTCATTTCTGTAGACCTTTTGTCCAAAAATAATTATAAACTTTTAATAAAATTTTTTTTTTATAATGTCATTATGAATGGTATTATCATATTCTCTAGATATTTGAATAATGGTGTGTACATGTTATCACAATCTTTTAATGTAGTCTATTCTACTGGTAAGCACCCTAGATTAGATAGTGTGTCTGATATATACTTATGGCACTATAGACTACGTCACATGAATAAGAACAGGATAAATAGGTTGACTCAAGAGAAAATTCTCGAAGTAAGTGATTGTTAATTACTTACAACCTATGAGTCTTATCTACTTGGAAAAATAACCAAGTCACATTTTACTGAAAAAGGTGAGAGAGCCATTGAGCTCTTAGGTCTAGTACATACTGATGTATGTAGACCTACAAGCACTAGTGCCAAAGATGGAAATTTTTACTTCATCACTTTCACTGATGATTTATCCAGGTATGGATATGTCTATCTGATGAAACATAAGTTGGATTCATTTAAAATATTCAAACAATTTCGAAGTGAAGTAGAAAAATAAACTGAAAAGAGTATTAAAACTCTTCGATTTGACCAATGAGGGGAATACCTTTTTGGCGAGTTTCTCACATATCTAGGAGAGAATGAGATTCTCTTCTAATGGACTCCTTCAGAAACACCATAGTATAATGTTATGTCTGAAAGGAGGAATCGAACTTTGTCAGACATGGTCCGATCCATGATGGATTTTGCCAGCTTGCCGATATCCTTCTAGGGATATGCACTTGAATTGACTTGATATCTTCAAAATAGGGTTCCAAGTAAGTTTGTAATTAAAACTCCATATGAGATATGGATAGGGCGTAAGACAACACTTTCACACCTTAGGGTCTAAGGGTGCCTGGCTTATGTGAAATAATTAATCATAGATAAACTTGGACATAGGTCTGAAAGTGAACATTCATAAGATACCCCAAAGAATCAAAATGATATTTTTTCTATCATGTTGATGAATAAAATGTATTCGTTAGCCTTAAGGCAATCTTTTTGGAAAAAAAGTTTCTTGGTGAAGGAACCATTGCCTCTAAGGTTGAACTTGACGAAGTTCAATAGGTAGAAACAACGACACCTATAGCTAAACCTAAATTGGATTTGATTAGATCAAATTCAAAGCCTAGTGTTCCTACACTATTAAGGTGATCAGGTAGAGTACCATGTCAGTCGGATAGATACTATGATTTTTTTGTCAGCGATGGTGATCTCATCAAACTCGATGAGAATGATGAGGATCCAATCACTTATATGGATGCAATGCAAAGGCCTGATTTCAAGAAATGGCTTGAGGGTCCACCAAAAGAGTTTGTTTTAAATTATTTTTCAGGCTCACAATCAATCTAGCTATTTTTTTTGGATCGCCAACTAAAATCTCATAGGTGATTATTTTTCTCCAGGCTAACAATCAACCCCAATTGGTTTTTCTCTTGGCTCACCAATCAAACAAATACAATGTCCAACTCAAGACTTTGACCAACCTAAGTTTCTCACCCCATGAAACTTAAAATAAAATATAAAATTATAATTTAAAACAAACTCTTTTAAAGCACAAGGGAAGATAATCTAAATTATTTTGCTTGTAAGGTTGATTCTATCTCCTTGAATGAATGAGAGATTGTGAGGCTCCTTGATTCTATTCACTCTTTCTCTCACTTGCTTGAGGATGTTTTGTAGTGGAAAGACAAAGGATCACTATGAAAAATAACTCCTCTCTTCTTTCTAGCTCATTTCTTAGCTTTCTCAAATAATACTCAATATACTCTCCAAAGCTTATTTTTAATACTATAAGTGCTTCCTTATATATTCTAGAGGTTTTTCACTATTACAAATCACCAACATGGGCTTCTGGAAGTGATCTGATCGTTAGAGAAGAGAAAATAGCCATTAGAAAGCTCTTGGGATGAAAAGCTGCAATTCTGAAAACTAGCCGTTACAGGCACTAGGCTGGCTCAATTTTAGATTGGGTCAGCTCAGTTCCACTAGGTTGGCTCAGTTTATAGCTGGGTCGGCTCAGTCCCCTGGGTCTTAAAAATTTTACTTTCTATGCTTTCTATCTTCTATTTTCACTAAGACTAGGTCAGCTTAG
The DNA here is from genome assembly GCA_006176705.1 of Cocos nucifera. NCBI lineage: Eukaryota > Viridiplantae > Streptophyta > Magnoliopsida > Arecales > Arecaceae > Cocos > Cocos nucifera. The sequence continues at coordinate 116,438 of QRFJ01003099.1, read as the reverse complement.
TTTTAGACTAGGTCGGCCCAGTTTGCGTGCCTTGCATATCGAAGACTGTTTGTGATCCTTTCTTCTCCAAATTGATTTGTAGACTAGATTTTCATTTTTGACTTAATTTAATCTTCATTAGAATGTTGGAAAATACTTGAAAAATTATGAGCACCTGGAGTTTTGAAACTGCACATCCTCATGAGCATAGTTAGATTTTATAACTTATACTCAAAACTCTTTGTCATCATCAAAATCAATCTTTGGATCAACAATCTCCCCCTTTTTGATAATGACAAAACATTTGAGTATATGCAAAGGTCAAAGGATGGCTCTAAAAAATAACTCTTTCTCTTTTCTTTTCAGCTCATTCCTTAGCTTCCTCAAATAATACTCAATATACTCTCCGAAGCTTATTTTTAATGTTCTAAGTATTTTTTTATATATTCTAGAGGTTTTCCACTATTAAAAATCACCAATATAGGCTTTTGAAAGTGATCTAGCCATTGGAGAAGAGAAAATAGCTGTTGGAAAGCTCTTGGGATAAAAAAGCTGTAGTTCTAAAAATTAGCCATTACAGACACTAGGCCGGTTCAGTTTTAGACTGGGTCGGCTCAGTTCCACTGGGTTGGCTTAATTTATAGCTAGGTCTACTGAATCCTCTGGGTTTAAAAAATTTACTTTCTATGCTTTCTGTCTTTTGTTTCCACTGAGACTAGGTCGGCTCAGTTCTGAACTGGATTGGCCCAATTTGCATGTTTTGCATGTCAAAGACTGTTTGTGATTCTTTCTTCTTCAAATTGATTGGTAGACTAGATTTATCTTTTTGACTTAATTTAACCTTCATTAAAGTATCAGAAAATACTTGAAAAATTGTAAGCACTTGGAGTTTTGAAACTGCACATCCTTATGAGCATAGTTAGATTTTATAACTTATACTCAAAACTCTTTGTCATCATCAAAATCAATCTTTAGGTCAACAATCTCCCCCTTTTTGATGACGACAAAACTTTTGAGTATATACAAATAATATGTAGTAATTTTTTAAAAGATTACATATTTATAAAGCATGAAACCTCTAAACAATTAGAACATACTTCATTCTAGTTAAGCTCAAGCATATACTCAACAATAACTCTCTCTCTTTTTGACAACATCAAAAAGAACAACTCAAAAAGGAGGTAATTAATAAAATCAACTGCGTAAATTCTTCTTTAATATTCTAAAATCATTAAGCTCCTCCTTAATATTATAATCAATTGAGTTCAATTTTTATTTAAATTTTACTCCCCCTTACTATATGTTGAGGTTTCTTCTATATTTGTAGTTACAATTGACTTTCACTTGCTTGCACATTCTTTATTTAATTCTTGCTGAAATAATACTTATTGCCCAATTTAGTAGTGTGCCATAATTTAGATTTAATTATATTTGTAATTCTCATTTTATACTCATTCTTCGATCCCTTTTTGTCATTATAAGTATTTATTATAAGTTAAGATACATATTGAGTTTGAAAATATTCCTTTAAGAAGTTCAGCTTATCAAACATATATATATATATATTAATGTTTCAAATAATTCTTAAACTCTAATAATGAAAGTTCATAAATCAGTTATATTCAATATATATTCAATCATAATTAATTATAGTATTCAATTATAATAGTCAATCAAAATAAGATAGAACATTGAATCATCTAACATGCAATTGGTGGTATGATAATTAATCAAATGAGATCAAATTATTTTCTTAAGTATTTTCATCTTCTTTTGCAAAAATACAATATGGATTTTATATTCAAATTTTGATCAAGAAACATATTCAATTTAAGCACCAATAAATCATCAAAATCAATCATACTAAAAGTATTTCAAGCAAGTAAACACAATATAAAATCATGTAGATCGAATCAATCAAATAAGCATTGATGGTGTGACGAGAGAAAAAATTAGATTATACCGAGCATCATCACCCATCTAATTTCATTCCCAAGGCATCCATCCATAAAATTTTTTTCTTTTCTTTTCATTGGATCCTTGGTATACCTGCAAAATTATTTTCTAATTTTTGGTACCTAAGACATCTTGGGTCCATTGAGGTTAGATCTTATGGTTTCTTTTAGAACCCATATTTTCTTACTTATGGTTTGGCTGATTCTTTTGGTATTGCATTCAAAAATTTTGTGGCCAACTTTATTACATTTGAAACATGTAATTGAGTGATTTTCAAATGAAGCTTTGCTAAACATATTTTTGATAAATTTTTATTTTCTAAATGAATTATAACCAACCCCTGCTTTATCAAAAATAGTCTATTGATTATTTAAAATTTCTTGAAACCTTTGAGATCCAATAGTAAATTTTTCAAGCATGGGCTTCAAGATTTCAATCTCTTTTCTTAATTTTTAATTTTTTTTCATAAGAGATTTCTTTTCTTCTAACAATTTTTTTTTCTTCGATGTAAAGTTTTGATTTTTCAAATTCCTCTTTCAACTTAATATTTTTTTCAACTAAAGATTTTTCAGATTTAAAAAGTACATTCTTTTCTTTAGCCAAAGAATTTATTTTTTAAAAAAAATCTTCTTTCTCACTCAAAAGATTATTCTTTTCATCATCTAAAAGAAGATTTGATCTTTTAAGCTCTTTATTTTTTTGTCTTAAATTTTTGTATTCATTCATTAAATCGTTAAAGACTTCATATAATTCATCAAATGTAAATTGGGAAGAGTTCTCTAAATTTACCTCATCTTCATTGGTCATGAGGCAAAGATTTGTAGCACTTTCTTTCTCCTTTTCATTTCTCATTTCTTTACTTTGCTCCTCCTTAATTAATGCTTTCTTTTTCTTTTGTTTCCTCCTCTTCTTCTTCTTTTCATCCTCATGAGCCATGAGGCATAGGTTAGGGTGAACTTTCTTAACTTTTTGAGAGCTTGATTCTTCTTCTTGATTTGCTCTTCCATAAATTCTTTCCAATTTTTCTCATATATGTTTTGCTGAGATACATGAAGAAATTGCATTAAATACATTTAAGTCTAAGGAGCAATAAAGAATGTTCAAGGCCTTAGCATTTAGATGAATTGATTCCCTATCAAAAAATGATGTATTTTGTGTGTGAGGGCCATTGACAATAATCTTTCATAGATTATAGTCATGTGCTTGAATGAAGATTTTTATCCTAGCTTTCCAATAAGTATAATTTGAACCATCAAACAATAGGGGTCGATCAATGGAATGGCCTTCATTAAAAAAAGAATCCATTTGGATCTCCTAGATCTTTAGCTCTTGATGGTTAGGTCAACAACTAATAAGAGAGTACCTGCTTTGATCCCACTTGTTGCCTAAGGATGGCTACCTAAGAGGAAGGATGCATTGGATATTTTAAATTTAAACTTAAGAAATGAGCAATTTAAACTAATTAAGTCTTTAGATGAAATTAGCTATATAATGTGCAATGAATAAAAGTAATAGAGCAAAAGCATATAATTACAAACATACAAATTTTATAGTGGTTTGGTGCCAAACTCAGCACCTATCTCTACTCTCCAAGTATACCCCTTGGGAATTCAACTATAATTCTCAACAAGAATTACAGTTTGATTATTTTTTGGGCTCATAATCAAATTCAGTTGATTTTTTCTGGCTCACCAATCAAAATTATACATAATTATTTTTTGGACTCATAATTAATCCAGTTGGTTTTTCTTGGATCACCAACCAAAATCTCATAAGTGATTGTTTTTCTCCAGACTAACAATCAACCCCGATTGGTTTTACCCTTGGCTCATCAATCAAACCAATACAACATCCAACTCAAGGCTTGGACCAACCCAAGTTTCTCACCCCAAAAAATTTAAAACAAAATATAAAATTATAATTTAAAATAAACTCTTTTGAAGCATAAGAGAAGATAATCTAAGTTGCTTTGCTTGTAAGGTTGATTTCTTCTCCTTGAATGAATGAGAGATTATGAGGCTGCTTGATTCTTTTCACTCTTGCTCTCACTTGCTTGAGGATGTTTTATAGTAAAAGGATAAAGGATCACTCTGAAAAATAACTCCTTCTCTCTACTTTTCAGTTCATTCCTTAGCTTTCTCAAATAATACTCAATATATTCTCCAAAGCTTGTTTTTAATGCTCCAAGTATTTTCTTATATATTCTAGAGATTTTGCACTATTACAAGTCACCAACATGGGCTTCTAAAAGTGATCTAGCTATTGGAATAGAGAAAATAGTTGTTGGGAAGCTCTAGGATGAAAATGCTGTAGTTTTGAAAACTAGCCGCTACAGGTACTAGGCTGGCTCAGTTTTAGACTAGGTCGGCTCAGTTCCTCTGGGTTACCTCAGTTTATAGTTGGGTCGGCTCAATTTTCTGAGTCTTGAAAATTTTACTTTCTATGCTTTCTATCTTCTATTTTTACTGAGACTAGATCGGCTCATTTTTGGACTAGATCGGTCCAGTTTGCGTGCCTTGTGTGTCGAAGACTGTTTGTGATCCTTTCTTCTCCAAATTGATTTATAGGCTAGATTTATTTTTTTGACTTAATTTAACCTTCATTAAAATATCAAAAAATACTTAAAAAATTATGAGCACTTGAAGTTTTGAAACTGCACATCCTCATGAGCATAGTTAGATTTTATAACTTATACTCAAAAGTCTTTATCATCATCAAAATCAATCTTTGGGCCAACAATCTTCAAAAGGAAGAGGGGTGCAGACAAGAAGGTAGAGACCTATAAAGCCCGTCTGGTTGCTAAGGGGTATCGTCAATGTTATGGTATTGACTATGACAAGATATTCTCTCTTGTGGTAATGCTTAAATCTATTGAAATAATGCTTATGATAGCTATCCATCTGGATCATGAGATCTAGTAGATGGATGCGAAGATAGCTTTTCTGAATGGAGAGCTGACTGAAGAAGTGTATATGATATAACCTGAGGGGTTCACATTTATAGATGAGTCGAAGGTGTGCAAGCTTCAGAGATCCATTTATAGATTGAAGCAAGCATCTCAAAGTTGGAACGTGCATTTTGATAAGATAATCAAAATGTATGGCTTTATTAAGAATGGAGAAGAGCCTTGCATTTACAAGTGGGCGAATGATCCAGTAGTGGTATTTCTTGACTTGTACGTAGATGACATTCTCTTAATCGAAAATTACATCCCTGCACTACAAGGAATAAAAGTATGGTTGTCATCTTAGTTCCCCATGAAGAACTTGGGTGAAGCATCCTACATTCTGGTAATGAAGATCTATAGGGATAGATCTAAGAGGATGTTTGGGTTATCTCAGTCCACGTACATAGAAACTATGCTGAAGAGGCTCGACATGGAGAATTCCAAGAAGAGCTATCTTTCGATAGGCCATAAAATTTTTCTCTAAGGATTGTCCGACAACTCCTGAAAAGAGAGAGCGTATGAATAAAGTCCCATATGCTTCGATAGTAGGATCTATCATATACACCATGATATGTACGAGATAGATGTGGCATACTTACTAGGAGTAGTAAGTAGATACCAATTTGATCCAGGAGAAAACCACTGGAAAGAGATGAAAATCATCCTTAAGTATTTGAAAAAACTAAGGACCAATGGTTGGTTTATGATGAATCAGATCTGAAACATGAGGGGTTTACATACTCCAATTTTCAATCTAGTAATGATAATAGTAGAAGTGTGTCAGGATTTATCTTTACCCTAAATGGTTGAGCTATCTACTGGAAGAGTTTCAAATAGCATACTATCGTAGACACTATTTGTGTTGACCCTAAGAATTAATTTTGATGAGTAATAAAATATTTGAATATATATTTGAACTAATAAAGTTGTTGAGATCATGTTTCAGGATGCATTTTAAAGTACCAAATAAAACTTTCATATAAATGCAATTGAAAATTGATAGAGAAGATTTAGAGGCTTTTGAAGCATAAATCACACATGAAATAAGGTTTGTAAAGAATATCCCCAAACCAAAATTGAAGAAAAAAACCTTTGGGTAAACTAAAATTTTTTAGCTTAAGAAGCCCACGAGTCGACTCATGGTTCAACTCATTGTTCAGCTCGAGCTAATATGCAAACTGGCATGCAGAAGTTTCAAAAGAAACAGTCTCGAGCAGAGACTCGAGTCGACTCGAGGTTCTTGAGTCAAAGTCTCAATGAAAATCTAGAGAATGATGATTTTGGGGCAAGATCTCGAGTAGAGGCTCAAGTCGACTCAAGGTTCTCGAGTTGAAGTCTTAGGAGAAATACAGAAGATGATAATTTTGAAGCAAAGTTCAGCATAGTCTCGAGCAGAGACATGAGTCGACTCGAGTTCCACGAGCTGAAGTCTCAGTAAAATACAAAAAGACTAATCTTCATACAGAAACTCTCAAACTGAGGAATGAGCAGAGCAAATGGCCTCGAGCTGATGCTCAAGTCAACTTGAGGTTTGACTTGAGCTCCAATGGCTAGTTTCTGCAGATTGTCCAGAACCGTGTAGATTGAGTTCAAATGATCATTTTTTGCTTTTCCAATAATCAAATAGGATTCTCCAGCCTCTCAAACATGGAAAATTACCTACAAAACACCTAGAGAAAGTGACATAACTTTTCAATCATTGAAAGGAATCGAAAAGTTAAGAGAAAGAGTCAAAAGAGCCCTGAAAGAGAGCATTTCACTCCCAACTCCAAGAAACATCAAATCAAGTGATTCCATTTTTCAAGAAGACAAGCTTAAATAGTTCAAAATCCTCCCTCTAAGAAGACTCCAAAAAACTTCATCGACTTATTTGCTCATCAAAGGAGCCTTTTATTCATTTTTGTTGTTCAATTTTCCTCTTCCTTATAACTTAGCTTCAATAGGGTTTTGAAGCTAAGGGGAAGGCTTATCCAAGCTTGAAAATTGGATTCTAACCCAAGGATTGGCTTAGAAATTGGTTGTGGTTGATAAGCCGGTGTAAAAACCAACTAGATTTTGGATAGTAAGCTTTGAAAAATTATCAGACTATAATCTTGGAGAGATTATAGTGAAATTCCCAAGTCGGCCTTAGAGAGTGGACATAGGTGCAAGGGCCACCGAACCACTATAAATTTTCTAGTATTTGTGATTGCCTTGTTTACTTCATTCCATTGCATTTATATTTCTGCATTTCTGCATACCTAGAACTAAAGCATACACCATCACATCACTTATTTTTAAAAATAGCACCTAACTTCTTTTAAGTTTTGAAAAATCTAATTCACCCCCCTTTTGGATTGTCTTGCTGGGCAATAAGTAGTATCAGAGCTTGGTGCTCACTTCATTTGATTTAACAATCAAGAGTTAAGATCAAATGGCTGCCCATATGAGTGCATCTATTGCCAAAGGGCAATCGACCAACCGCCCACCCTTGTTCAATGGAACAAATTATATTTATTGGAAAGCATGCAAGCGCATTTACATTCAAGTACTTGATTATCAACTTTGGAGAGTGATAATCAAAGGCCCATACACTCCCATAATCAAAATAGAGGGTAATGATATTCCCGAATCAGAAGATGATCGGGATGAGCATAATATGAAAATGATAGAATTAAATGCTAAGACCATGAATGTCCTATATTGTGCATTAAACCTCAATGAATTCAATAGAATTTCTACTTGTGCTTCAGCCAAGCAGATTTGGGATAGGCTAGAGGTTATCGATGAGGATACCAATCAAGTAAAGGAGTCTAAAATAAATATGCTTGACCATCGATATGAATTATTTAAGATGGAGTCAAATAAGTCTATTTCTAAAATGTTTACCAGATTTATTGATATTATCAATAGTTTGAAAAGCTTGGATAAATCTTACATTAATAGTGGGCTTGTTCGTAAAATTCTTAAGTCACTTTCGAAAGCTTAGGAAGCAAAGGTCACCGCCATCCAAGAAGCTAAAGACCTCAACAAGCTACCATTGAAAGAGCTTCTTAGGTCCTTAATGACTCATGAATTGAATATGAGGCAAAACATGGAGGAGGAAACCAAGAAAAAAAAGATCGTAGCTCTCAAGACAACTACTTCCAAGGATGACGAGAGTTAGAAATCCGAAGAAGAGGAGGAAGAAGAAGACTTGGCCATGATTCCAAGAAAGTTTAAGAGGTTTTTAAGAAAGAAGAAGCAAGAATTCAAGAAGAAGACCTTCATAGGTGAACCAAGTAAGAAAAAAGAGAAGGAGCTACCAATTTACTTCGAGTGCAAGAAATCTGGCCACTTTAGGATGGACTACCTCCTTCTCAAGAAATCATCCAAAAAGCTCAAGAAGAAGGCAATGATGGCCATTTGGAGTAATAACGAGGACTCTGGCTCTGAGAAAAAATCACAAGAAGAAGCCAACCTTTGCTTGATGGCACATCATGAGGAGATAAATGCTGAAAAGTCTTTAGATTTTACTTTTAATGAGTGACAAGAGGCTTTTTCTGAACTTATGGCTGAATATAGGAAAGTGACTTTGAAAAATAAAGATTTGAGAAAGTTAAATTTAGAACTTACTCATGAAAAGAAAATATTTTTTGAAAAATACAATTTGCTTACTAATGAAAATCAGAAATTGAATGATGAGCTAGTAAAAGTCAAACCATTTATAGAAAGATTTACCTATAGTTTCAAAAAATTAAATATGCTACTAAATGAATAAAGAGCTATTTTTAATAAGAATGGATTAGGATTTAAACCTCATAAGAAACTATTCAAAAATCTATTTATTAAAGCTTCATCAAACTGTACTTCAAATATCTTATATTTTTGTTGCAGCAAAATTGGTCATAAGTCTTATGCAGGTGATTTCAGAAAATTAAATGGAAAAATAGTTAAAATGGTTTGGATTCCAAAAGAAATCATGAGCACTAACCCCAAAGGATCCAAGATGACTTGGGTACCTAAAAGCTCAACTTGATTTTATTGTGTAGGAGTGTCTTGTAGTTCGGGATAAGAAAAGGCTTTGGTATCTTAATAGTGGCTATTCAAGGCACATGATGGATGACTTGTCACTTTTAAGCATAAAGGAGTAGTTACATTTGGTGACAATGAAAAGAAATGTATCATTGGCATCGGTCACATTTGTATCACTCCTACTTCTATTCAAAATGTATTGCTAGTTGATGAGTTGAAACATAATTTGCTTAGCATTAGTCAATTTTATGATAAGGGATTTAAAGTAACTTTTGAATCTCTATTATGTATTGTTTCCAATTCAAATGACAATGGTATCATGTTCATAGGACATAGACATAACAATGTCTACATGGTAGATCTTGATGATCTACACATGAAGAATGGTCAATGTCTTATGGCAATGAATGCCAAGGTTAAAGAAGCTAGTTGATTATGGCACCGTAGATTAGATCATGCTAGTATGGACTTACTCTCAAAATTAATTAAAAAAGATCTTATAAGAGGATTACCAAAACTAAGTTTTGCAAAGAATCAAATTTGTGATGCAAGTCAATTTGGAAAGCAAATTAGAAATTCTTTCAAACCAAAAGGAATGATTTCAACCTCTAGACCTTTAGAATTGCTACACATGAATTTGTTTGGACCCACAAGGACCATTAGTCTAGGAGGTAAAAGGTATGGTCTTGTAATTATAGATGATTTTTTAAGATTCACTTGGGTAATGTTTTTAGCACAAAAGGATGAAGCCTTCAATGCATTTTCAAAATTTTATCGAAAAGTTTTGAATGAAAAGAACACATCAATAGTTTGCATACATAGTGATCATGGTACAAAATTTGAAAATCAGCACTTTGAAAACTTTTGTAATGAAAAGAGAATTGATCATAATTTTTTAACACCTACAATCCCACAACAAAATGGTGTAGTAGAAAGAAAAAATCGAATGCTAGAAGAAATGGCATGAACTATGTTGTGTGAAAGTAATTTACCTAGATATTTTTGGGCTGGGACAATAAATACTACATGTTACACATTAAACTATGTTGTAATAGGACCTATTTTAAAGAAAATCCCATACGAACTTTGGAAAGATAGAAAATCAAATATTAACTATTTTCATGTGTTTGGTTGTAAATGCTTCATAATTAATAATAGAAAAGATAACCTAGAAAAATTTGATGCCAAGTCCGATGAGGGTATCTTCTTAGGATACTCCTAATCAAGCAAGGCATATATAGTCTTCAATAAGAGAACTTTCATTATTGAAGAATCAATTCATGTTATCTTTGATGAATATAATGACAAATCTGTTAGAAAAGAATATGCTTTAGATGAAGATGCAGAAAATCTTCATGACAAGATGGACAATCTAACACTCAAGGATGCTTCACCTCAAAACAATGAAGAAGAGAAGAATGAAGAGTCCTCTCACAGTCCGAAAGAGAAGCTGCCAAAAGAATGGAGGTATGCACATGGACATCCTAAAGATCTTATAATCAATGATCCATCACAAGAGGTAAGAACACGATCTTATCTTAGAAATGTAAATATTTATATAGCTTTTGTTTTATAAATTGAACCTAAATAAATAGAAGAAGCTGAAAATAATCCATATTGGATAGATGCCCTGCAAGAAGAATTAAATCAATTTGAAAAAAATAAAGTGTGGATCCTAGTCGATAGACCAAATGACCATCCAATAATTGGAACTAAATGGGTATATAGAAACAAATTGGATGAACATGGAACCATTATAAGAAATAAGGCTAGATTAGTAGCAAAAGAATATAATCAAGAAGAAGACATTGATTTTGATGAAATCATTGCCCCTATAGCTAGATTAGAGGCCATTAGACTATTGCATACTTTTGCATGTCTCATGAATTTCAAATTATACCAAATGGATGTAAAAAATATATTTCTTAATGGTTATATAGCAGAACAATTGTATGTTGAATAACCATCTAGATTTGAAAATCATGCATTTCCAAATCATGTATTCAAATTACATAAAGCCCCGTATGGTCTGAAACAAGCCCCATATGCTTAGTATGAAAGCTTAAGTAAATTGTTACTAGATAATGAATTTACTAGAGAAAATGTAGATAAAATCTTGTTCTTAAAAAGAAAAGATGAGAATCTATTAGTTGTACAAATCTATGTGGATGATATTATTTTTGGTGCCACTAATAAAATTCTTTGTCAAGAATTTGCTAAGCTAATGCAGGGTGAGTTCGAGATGAGCATGATGGAAGAGTTAAACTTCTTCCTCAGACTCCAAATCAAGCAAAATGAAGAGGGGATCTCCATCAACCAAACAAAATGTATAAAGAAAATACTCAAGAAGTTTAGGATGGAGAGTTCAAGACCAATTGGCACACTAATGAGTACATCCTGCAAACTTAACAAAGATGAGAAAGATAAAAAAATAGATTTAAAATTATATAAAGATACGATAGACTCACTTCTTTATCTTACTGCAAGTAGACTAGATATAGTATTCAGTATTTGCATGTATGCTAGGTATCAAACAGACCCTAGAGAATCATATTTTCTTGCTGTCAAAAGAATCTTTAGATACTTATCTGAGATACTTAATGTAAGACTATGGTATGGTAGAGTATCATAATTTGAATTAATTGGTTACTCTAATGTTGATTTTGCTGGGTGCAAACTTGATAGGAAAAGCACTAGTGGCACATGTCAATTGATAGGAGTAAATTTAATTTCTTGGTTTAGTAAGAAACAAAACTCAATAGCACTCTCAATGGTCGAGGCTGAATATATAGCTACTGAAAGTTGTTGTACATAAATTCTTGGGATTAAACAATAATTAGAAGATTTTGGATTTAAACTTAATAAGATACCAATAAGATGTGATAACACAAGTGCAATCAATTTAACCAAGAACATAATTCAACACTCAAGATCCAAACATATTGAGATAAGACATCACTTCATAACAGATCATGTACAAAATAATGATGTGGTGCTTAAATTTATTAGTACTAATATATAATTAGCTGACATATTCATAAAACTCCTTAATGAAGAAAAATTTAGCATTATTAGAAGAGACTTAGGATTATGCTACCAACCTGATTAAATTTCATTCTCTAAATTTCTATGTAAATCAAATTAAATCCAAAAGAATTAAATCTTATGTACAAAATTAATGACCAATAATTAGTAAATAACTAAATATTATCTAAATATCAAATCCCCTCTGAAATTTTAGAAGTTTCAAAACTATTGCTCGAGTCGACTCGAGCAAACTAGTTCAAAACCATGAGTCAACTCGAGGATCGGGAGCCACAGGGGTTAAAACGGACCTATGACTATTCGTGATGTCCTAGAAAACTTTTTTCTCAACGAGCAGAGGGCCTCTCTGAAGGAACCAGATCTAAGGTTTCACAGGTAGATCTTGAAACTTTTTCAAGATCTTGCAGCAGAAGATTTAAATAAATCTAAAATTTATTTAAATAACCATGTAAACATCTAGATCTTAGATCTATTACATGATTAAGGCATAATATTAAATCAAAAATTAAAATAAAATAAGAAAGAATAAGGTTGATCAAATCATGCTAGATCTACACTACATCAAATGCAGGTATGAAGTTTATAGATCAGTTCTATTACCTGAGCAAGTTTAGATATTCTAACTTACAGATCTGGACTTGAAGATGAAGTCATGAGCCACACACACATCCAACCTCTAGGAGTCGTACACACAAGCCTACGATCTCTGATCTGAAGTCCGATGCAGAAAATCAACATAGCATGCTAGTACTATGCTGATCCTTCTTCGACGGTCGATCCGATGCACCCTTCTTCAAAATTTGGACTCTCCAAAATATGAGAAGGAAGATGGGATTTTGCTGATCTAAGACTCTCTCAAAAAAAACTCAAAAGAAAGGAGGAGAGATTGAAAATAAAACAGCCCTACAAGAAGACCCTCTTCTTCTTCTCTTTTCTTTTACCTAGACACCTAGTTTGGTGCCTGTGGAACCCCCATGCCCAAGGACTCTCTTCATTTGGTTTTTGCACACCCTAAACCTCTCCCAAAGCTCTATATTCCATAAAAATATTAGAATAAAATTCATCCAATAAATAGGGAAAAAGAAGAGTCCAAGTTAGGTCAAATTCCTAGACTAGGAATATCCAAACATGGGAAGTTGATGGAGCGCCCAACTCTTGGGTGCCTCCTCCATAATTATTGGCATGGACCAGCAAGGGATGGTGCACAAAAAAAGAGATTATTTTCATAAAATAAGAGAAGAATTAATTAAAAGAGGGGGCAACACTCAACGAAAGATATTTTGGTCGATAAGGATTTATCTCATAGAATCCTAAGCAAAACCAATTCCTCCTTTGACTTGGTCTTTGCCTCCTCCACAATTATTGGCATGGACCAGCAAGGGAGGGCACACAAAAAAAGAGATTATTTTCATAGAATAAGAGAAAATTTAATTAAAAGAGGGAGCAACACTCAAGGAAAGATGTTTTGGTCAACAAGGATTTGTCTCATAGAATCCTAAGCAAAACCAATTTCTCCTTTGACTTGGTCTTCCACCTAACTTCCACATATGACTTAGAGGGAGAGAGGGGGCATGAAAATCAGGAATAAAGAGATTTTCTATAAAAAATATCTGAAAAATAGGTATGGGGGGCATTGGAACTAAGATGGCGCAAGGAGATAGGGAGTCCTAGTCACACTAGGACTACTATTTTGACTTAGTCAAACAAGATCTTTTAATCAAATAAAATCAAGAGTAAACCAATCCAATTAAATAAGATCCTAATCTATTTAAGAACTTAATTAAATTAAATTAAATTTAATTATAATTTATTTTCTAATTAAATTAAAAATTAGGTTAATCCGAGTCCTAGTTAGACTAAGACTAGTTCCTCCTTGCACTTGGCTTATCCAATAAACCAATTGGACTTGATCCAATCAAGTCCAAACCAAATATAATTAAATTATATTTAATTAGACTTAATATTAGCCTATTGGCTTAATCAAATTAAGCCAATTAGCAATCCAATTGCTAATCGATCCTCCTATAATACTTGCACTAGATTAAACACCAATCGTATTGATTGTTTAATCCTAGAATGATTTTTAATCATTGATCAACCATCTGATCAGATCATAAGCTCTAATGTATATGACCTCATAGGTTCGAACTTAAGTCGATAGCATAGAAATAAATTTTTGTACCAATTGAAGTGACCATTTAGCAATGATACCCGATGGTCGAATAGGTCGAAGGTGTAGAACACCATCCTTAGAATCTATGTGGATATAGTTTGCACATAATTCATCCCCTTGACCACAATGCTCAAATGATACATCAAAGTTCAACTGTCAACTCTGATCAGGTTGTCCACATTGTATTTCAAAATACCAAATCCATTTGATGGATTATCCTAGCCAAGATTTTGCTCTATTGAAATACAGTGATACATTCTTCTCCAACTCTTGGAGTGGTCAATTCAATCTTGATCACACTCTGATTTCACAAGTACTTGACTATACCCAGAAGCCTTCCATTACTGAATTAGAAATTTAGTTAGTCCGATACTAAAGCATAGTGAGTTGCTTGCAAGTCACTGAGGTGATCTCAGGTCTAAGGGATATTTATACCTATATCCCATCAGAGATATTCTTGATAGCTGAATGCGTTGGAGTTGGTCACGTTCAATGATGATGTACCCATACATCTCACCTATATGCCATACTAGTGTCTCCACACACCTTGGTTAAAAGGACAACCAACCTATATGGCATATAGCGACCTATGCTCGATAGACACTATCATCCTAATTAACAGCCTATCATTTGGTCATGAATAAATTTAAGGACTAATTGATAAATCCTCTCTTTATCGAAACTAAATGTCCTAAGGACTTCATCACAAAAATGGAGTTCATTAGAAGATATAAACTTATGATGAAAAAAGATGCCAAAATATTTTTCATTAATTAATAAATTAATTACAATATCTCAACCATCAATAGGCTGATGATTGGCTTTGGGACACAATTCTCAACAACTCCCACTTATCCTTAAGCCACTCGTTATAGTATCTAATACCCATCTTCAACTTATGGTTGTCGAACTCCTTGATTGCCAGGGCTTTAGTGAAGGGGTCGGCTAGGTTATTCTTTTCATCGATCTTCTAAAGATCGACATCACCATGATCCACAATCTCACAGTCCAAATGAAAGCAGCGCAGAATATGCTTTGTTCATTGGTATGCCTTCGGTTCCTTTGCTTGAGCTACGGTGTCAGTGCTATCGTAGTAGAGTAGGACTGGACCATCAATGGAGGGTGTTACTCCAAGCTCGGTGATGAACTTCCTCAGCCACATAGCTTTCTTTGCTATATCTGATGCTGTCATGTACTCTGCTCCACAAACAAAGTCAGCCACTATATACTGCTTAAAACTTTTTCAGCAAATGGCTGCACCATTTAGAGTAAAGATATACCTCGATATACTTTTACTATCATTATGATCAGATTGAAAGCTAGAGTCTGTAAACCCCACAAGCTTTAGATCTAACTTACCATAAACCAACCATTGGTTCTTAGTATTTCTCAAATACTTAAGGATGGTTTTAACCATCTTTCAGTGATTTTTTCTAGGGTCAGACTAGTATCTACTCACTACTCCTAGTGAGCATACCACGTCTGATCTCATACATGTCATTGCATATATAATAGATTCCACTATCGAAGCATATAAAATTCTACTCATATGCTCTCTCTCTTCAGGAGTTGTCGGATAATCCTTCTTAGAGAGAAGGAATTTCTTGGCCTATCGAAAGATAGCCCTTTTTGGAATTCTTCATGTTGAATCTCATCAGCATAGTTTCTATGTATATGGATTAGGATATACCAAGCATCCTTTTAGATCTATCCCTATAGATCTTCATCCCTAGGATGTAAGATGCTTCACCCAAGTCCTTCATGGAGAACTGTGATGACAACCAGACTTTCCTTATAGTGCGGGGATGTCATTCTCGATTAAGAGAATATCATCCATGTACAAAATAAGAAATACCACTACTGGACCATTTGCCAATTTATAAATGTAGGGTTCTTCTCCATTCTTAATGAAGCCATATATTTTGATCACTTTATCAAAATACATGTTCCAACTCCGAGATGCCTGCTTCAATCCATAAATAGATCTTTGAAGCTTGCACACCTTGGACTCATCTATGGATATGAACCCTTTAGGTTGTATGATATACTCCTCTTCGGTCAGCTCTCCATTTAGGAAAGCTATCTTCACATCCATTTGCCAGATATCATAGTCCAGATGGGCAGTAATGGCAAGCACGATCCAAATGGACTTGAGCATTGCCACAGGAGAGAACGTCTCATCATAGTCAATACCATAATGTTCATGATACTCCTTGGCAATCAGATGGACTTTATAGGTCTCCACCTTTTCATCTGCACCTCTCTTTCTTTTGAAGATTCATTTACACCCAATGGGTTTAACCCCTTCAGGTAGGTCAACTAATGTCCATACATCATTGACCTTCATGGAATTCATTTTGGATCTCATGGCTTCTAGCCATTTTTCAGAGTCGAATCTCTGCATCGCAACCAAATAAGCGATTGGATCCTCATCATTTTCATCGAGTTCAATGGGATCACCATCCTGGACCAAGAATCCATAGTATCTATTCGGATGGTAGAGTACTCTGCCAAATTGCCTTAATGGTATGGATTCACTAGGCTTCAGATCTAATCTGATCAAATCCAACTTAGGTTCAACATTCTGTATCAGACTTTCTACCTGTTGAACTTCATCAAGTTCAACCTTAGAGGCAACAGTTCCTTCATCAAGAAACTCTTTTTTCAAAAAGATTGCCCTAAGGCTGACAAACATCTTTTGTTCATTAGCATGGTAGAAATAGTATCCTTTGATCTATTTTGGGTATCCTATGAATGTACACTTGTCAGACCTAGGTCCAAGTTTGTCTGTAACTAACCGTTTGACATAAGTCGGGCATCCCCAAATCTTAAGGTATGAAAGTGCTTGCTTACGTCCTATCCATATCTCATATGGGGTTTTTACTACAGACTTACTTGGAACCCTATTTAATAGATAACAAGTCGATTCAAGTGCATATCCCCAAAAGGATATCGACAAGTTGGCAAATCCCATCATGGATCAAACCATGTCTAACAAAGTCTGATTCCTCCTTTTAGACACACCATTATGCTGTGGTGTTCAAGGAGTAGTCTATTGGGAGAGAATTCCATTCTCTCCTAGATATGTAAGAAACTCACCAGAAAGATATTCTCCTCCTCGATCAAATCGAAGAGTTTTAATACTCTTTTCAGTTTATTTTTCTACTTCACTTTGGAATCATTTAAACATTTTAAAAGAATCAAACTTATGTTTCATCAAATAGATGTATCCATATCTGGATAGATCATCTGTGAAAGTGATGAAGTAGACACATCCATCTCTGGCACTTGTGCTCATTGATTCACATACATCAGTATGTACTAGACCTAAGAGCTCATTGACACTCTCACCATTTTCAGTGAAAGGTGACTTGGTCATTTTACCAAGAAGATAGGACTCACAGGTTGAAAGTGATTCACAATCATTAACTTCAAGGATTCCCTCCTGAGTCAACCTGCTTATCCTGTTCTTGTTTATATGACCTAGACTATAGTGCCATAAGTAGATATCTGATACACTATCTAATCTTGGATGCTTGTCAGTAGAATAGACTATATTAATAGGTTATGATAACATATATACATCATTGTTCAATTATCCATAGAAAGCAGTAACACCATTCATAATGACATTACAAAGTTATTTCTTTATTGAAATTTCATAATTGTTCATTGCCAAAGGGCCTATAGAAATGATATTTAAAAGGAAACTAGGACATAAATGACAATCACTAAGAATAACAATATGAGATTCAAATACAAGTTTCAAAATTCCTAAAATTGGAATTGGAACTGATCTTCTATCTCCAACGTTCAGGAATCTCTCATCTTGCTTGAATCTTCTACTGACCTACAACCCCTGCAATGAATTGCAAATATGGTAAGGGCTATCAGTATCCAATATCCAATCAGTAATATCATAAATAGAGAAATTGCAAGAAGTTATCATATAAATACCTTGCCCAGCAACAGCTTGCTTCTTTCTCTACCTATTCGAATCCAGGGAGACAATGTACTAAGGACAGTTTTTCTTCTGGTGCCCTGCTTCTTGCAAAAGAAGTATTCGGCTTGACTCTTATCAGGCTTGGTCTTTGTGGTCTAAGCTTGCACAGGTGTCCTAGCATGAACATTCACCTTCTTGGCTTTCTTTTTCTTGTTCTTCTTTCCTTTTCTAAAGGATCGAGAACGAGAAGATGAACCTCCCACTAAGTTCATCGACTCCTTATGGAGTTGGTGATCCTTCTCAAAGTTATGAAGTAACCCCAGTAACCCGTGGTAGTCCGCTTCAGGCTTTGACATTCTATAATGTGTAAGAAATGGGAGATAAGACTTAGGTAGCGAGTTCAGTATTGCATCTTTCTCAAGTTGTTTGTGCAAGGAAAAGCCGAGCTTGCTTAAGTGCTCTATCAGCTCGATCATGTACAATACATGATCACTGACAGAGGCACCATCTAGCACTCTGGCGTTGAAGATGGCACAACTAATCTTATACCTCTCAACATCATCGAGTGTGCCAAAAGAATCCTCCAACACTTGGAGCATTTTGTTTGGCCTAGCTGTCTCAAACTTGTGACTAAACTCGTCGCTCATCGCAGCCAGCATAATGCAGCACAATGTGGTTCGATCACTGAGCCACTTCCGATAAGTGTCTCTGATTGTTCCACATACATTGGCAACTGGCTCCTTAGGTGCAAGATCCGTCAGCACATATAGGATCCATTCACGCTCCAAGACAATCTTCAACTTTCGATACTGGCTATCGAAGTTGGGTGCCACCAACTTATCATTGTCCAATAATAATCGAAGTGATAGAGAAGTGGTCATGTCTGCACAAAGAAAAATCAAAATCTAATTAGTAATTAATTCATTAAACCTAAAGATTTGGACTTTAATCAAAAGATTTCTTCCACTATTTTATTCGAATTGGTAGCCTCTACCTCCAATTCGAGAAATTATCCTAATTTCTTAATGGGTACTAGAATCCACATAGACTGTACACAAGTCCAACTTTGGTTGGTCCATCCATATACATCTAAGGGTAGGTTTATAATCAATTATTTTTTTAAATAATTTTTAGTAATTAAATTTTGCCTCAGGCCCTGATCAGTTGGCTTTGGCCTTCTCAAAAAAGAGTCCAGTTAGGTCCAACCATTAACATGACCATACTTGGCCCATCCAACTAATGAATCATCTGGCCTAATTTTGGTTGGCTCATGTGACCACCATTTAGAAAGATGTATCCAAGAGATCATATAATGAATAATAATTCCATCAACCGATAAGCACCAGGCCTTTGGGCCTCCAATGATTATCCAACTGATGGATCCATTATCATCCACTTTAATGGAAGGCTATGATCCAGTTATCATATAACTATTTCATTTTAGGGACCTAATAATTTTAGAGGATTTATTTATAGAAGTGAGTAGGTCAGATTAACCAGCTTGTCATGATCCTCCCACTAACTTCACCAAGTCAGCTTAAGGGAGACCATTAATAGGCTGGTCTAGGAGCACCTAAATTAGTCAAACTGATTTACCTAGCTGACATGGGTTAGCTCGAATAGTCAAGCGATCCGATCAAAATATAATCTCACCAAGAGGCCAGGGATTGATCAGTGGAAAGGTCTGCTAGGCTTGCCTTAGACACCAACAGAAATGATCAGGTAAGCAGGCTGCCAATTAAAAACCACTGGTTTGGTTTACCTTAGACACCAGTTGATTTAATTATTTTTAATTAGATCAACCTAACAGTTCATTCTAGACCGCGTAGCCATGAATCAAGTCCATCTTGGATCTTATTAAAGACATGGACTTGACTAACTACAACTATTGTAATTGATCTAGAGAATCCTTGACCTAATCTAAGACAATAATTGATTAGATTTAGTCAATTCTCTAATTAAGTCCATTCTTTAATCTAACCCTAGGTCTAACCCAATTAATGGACCTAATCCCTACTAACCCATTTAACCCAATGTGTTATGATTTCTGTCTTAGGATCTTCAATTCACAATCCTAGATCCTAATCAATCAACTTCTTAATTCTCAATTAACTTTCGGGCTGAGGGTTGGGGTTCGGCTTTTCAAAAATAATTTTCATGTTTGTAAAATATTTTTACAACATGGTTCTATCAACCAAGTTGCATGTTTGATTCATAATCAATATGCAAGCAAAATAAATATAAAACTACTTTAGATCTAATCTAAATAGGTTTATGTAATTGAAATAGTTTCAATACTAATCAATCATAAATCTTCCTAGATAAAATTTAATATATTTATGATGATTGAAATCAGATTAAAATATTTTTAATCAGATCATAAAATCTCTTAGATCTAATCTAAAATTTTATGATCAATATTTTAGATTAGCACGTACTAGGACAACCTATTCACTATAAGAGGATAAACCTTACAGTAGGACAATCTTATGGCAGTCCGTGCAATCTAAAATATTTTATTTAATTTTTTTAATTTTAAATTTAATAATTAGATTATAAATTAGATCTAATTAAAAAATAATCTAGACATGCATAAAAATCATGTAATAAGAATCTTGCTCTGATACCAATTGAAAGGAACTAGATCTAGGGTTTCATAGGTAGATCTTGAAACTTTTTCAAGATCTTACAGTAGAAAGACTTAAATAAATCTAAAATTTATTTAAATAACCATGTAAATACCTAGATCTAGATCTATTACATGATTAAGGCATGATATTAAATCAAAAATTAAAATAAAATAAGAAAGAAAAAAGTTGATCAAATCAACCTAGATCTACACTACATCAAATGCAGGTATGAAATTTATAGATCAGATCTATTACCTGAGCAAGTTTAAATGTTTTAATTCGTTGATCCAAGCTTGAGAATAAAGTCACAAGCTGCACACATGTCCAACCTTTAGGAGTCGTCCACATGAGCCTATGATCTCTGATCTAAAGTTCGATGTAGGAAATCAACACAGCATGCTAGTATTGTGTTGATCCTTCTTCGATGGTTGATCCGATGCTCCCTTCTTCAAAATTTAGACTCTCCAAAATATGAGAAAGAAGATGAGATTTTTCTGATCTAAGACTCTCTCAAAAAAAAACTCAAAAGAAAGGAGAAGAGATTGAAAATAAAACAGCCCTAGAACCTCTTCTTCTTCTCTTTTCTCTCACTTAGACACCTAGTTTGGTGCCTATGGAACCCCCATGCCCAAGGACCCTCTTTCTCTAATTTTTGCACACATCAAACCACTTCCAAAGCTCTATATTTCATGAAAAAAGTAAAACAAAATTCGTCCAATAAATAGGGAAAAAGAAGAGTCCAAGTTAGGTCAAATTCCTAGACTAGGAATATCCAAACATGGGAAGTTGTTAGGGTGCCCAACTCTTCGGCGCCTCCACCATAATTTTTGGCATGGACCAACAAGAGAGAGTGCACAAAAAAGAAGATTATTTTCATAGAATAAGAGAAGAATTAATTAAAAGAGGGGGTGGCACTCAAGGAAAGATGTTTTAATCAACAAGAATTCTATCTCATAGAATCCTAAGCAAAACCAATTCCTCCTTTAACTTGGTCTTCCAACTAACTTCCAAATATGACTTGGAGGGAGAGAGAGAGGGCATGAAAATTAGGAAGAAAGAGATTTTTCTTGAAAAATACCTAAAAAATAGGTATGGGGGGCATTGGGAGCAAGGTGGCACAAGGAGATAGGGAGTCTTAGTCACATAAGGACTCCTATTTTGACTTGATCAAACAAGATCTTTTAACCAAATAAAATCAAGATTAAACCAACCTAATTAAATAAGGCTCTAA
>QRFJ01003099.1:0-93541 GCA_006176705.1 Cocos nucifera | reverse complement strand
TTAATCGTTGATCAACCATCTGTTCAGATCGTAAGCTCTAATATGTGTGACCTTATAGGTCCAAATCTAAGTCAATAGCATAGAAATAAATTTTTATACCAATCGAAGTGACTATCTAGCAATGGTACCCAACGATCGGATAGGTCGAACGTGTAGAACACCATCCTTAGAACCCATGCGGATATAGTTTTCATATAATTCATCCCCTTGACCATAATGCTCGTAGGACACACCAGAGTTCAATTGTCAACTCTGATTCGGTTATCCACATTATACTTCAAAATTCTAAATCCATCTGATGGATTATCCTGGCTAAGGTTTTGCTATATTGAAATACAATGATACATTCTTCTCCAACTCTTGGAGTGGTTAATTCCATCTTGATCACACTCCAACTTTGCAAGTACTTGACTGTGCCCAGAAGCCTTTTTTTGCTAAATTAAAAATTCAGTTAGTCCAGTACCAAAGCACAGTGAGTTGCTTGCAAGTCACTGAAGTGATCTCAGGTCTAAGGGATACTTATACCTATATTCCATCAAAGATATTCTTGATAGTAGAATGCTCTGAAGTTAGTCATATTTAATGACAATGTACCCATACATCTCACCTGTATGCCATACCAGTGTCTCCACACTCCTTGGTTAAGAAGACAACCAACCTATATGGCATATAGCGATCTATGCTCGATTGATGTTGTCGTCCTAATTAACAACTTACCATTTGGTCGTGAATAAATTTAAGGACTAATCGATAAATCTTCTCTTTATCGAAACTAAATAGTCCTAAGGACTTCATCACAATAATGGAGTTCATTAGAAGATGTAAACTTATGATAAAAAAAGATGCCAAAATATTTTTTATTAATTAATAAATTAATTATAATATCTCAACCATCAACAGACTGATGATTGGCTTTGGGACACAATTTCCAACACTCATCCCCTCAAACCCAATCCAACAATATTGCTTGTCTCCCTACCATCTCTTTCTTTCGATTCGTGATGTCAAAGGCCGACTTTGGG
This sequence comes from Cocos nucifera, assembly GCA_006176705.1. Taxonomy (NCBI): domain Eukaryota; kingdom Viridiplantae; phylum Streptophyta; class Magnoliopsida; order Arecales; family Arecaceae; genus Cocos; species Cocos nucifera. Next base: position 92,519 of record QRFJ01003099.1, on the reverse strand, counting down.
TAAAATGGTTGGAGAAAGGTGTGGAGTGTGGAAAGTTTATAATACCCATGAAGCCGAAGAATGAGTGAGGAGAAGAAAAACCCGAATGGAGCAGGCAGCAACCCAACCATCTGAGGTTTCTCAATCCTCTGAAGAACCCATTCAGGAAGAACTTCAACATGATCAAGGTATACCGAACTCACCTCCTCCACCACCTTCACTTGTCGTTAGGATGGCCACTAGAGCTATTGCAATGGGGAGGAGAATTGATTTTGATTTTTTTGAAAGTTATAATTTTTTTATTGAAACTTGGATTGGTAGGATGGGGTGGAGAAATTTTTGTATAGTGGACATCCCCATGGACCCTAAGTTGGTTAGAGAGTTCTCTAAAAATTTTAAATGGAGATTTTCTAAAATTGTAAGTACAGTCAAAGGTATACAAATTATGGTGATGGATGAGAGTTTGGCTCAGATTTTTGGTATCACAAAAGAAGGTTTTGCGCTCGATAAATTATCTGACAAAAAGAGGGGTTTGAGTTTAATTATGGATAGGGATGATATTATAGGAGATGTACTAGCACCCACACTATCAGTGGAAATGAGAGTTCTTCATCATATCATCAGTGAAATTTTTATTCTGAAATTAGGTAGATATGACTTTGTATCTGAAAGAGAACTGTGCATGATGTATTTGATGGTTTAGAGAATCTAGATAAATCTGTCTGGCATTATGATACATTAAACGAGAAAGGCAGCATCTAGAAACAAGGTATGCTTGCCCTATGGAATGGCCTTGACTAGGATTTTTGAGACTGCAGGAGTATCACTAGAGAATGAAGTAAGCAAGAAGCAGTCTCACTATGATGTTTATGATATGAGAGCCTTGACCAGAATGCAATATCATGTAGAGGATGGAAGATGGATCAAGAACATTTCTAGTCAAGAGAGGAGAGTGCCTAGGGTTGTAGAGGCAGGAGAGCCCTCTACTTCAGTTGCAGCCTGAGATGCACCTGACACTAACCCCGGTACACCTATGACATCTCGAGCTCCACCCATGGGGGGTTCCTATAGACACCACTTGCTGACTCTTCATCTATGGAGAGACTGGCAGACATGATATCTATCAGAGTCAGTAGAGAGATTCAAGGACTATCTGAGAGAGTAGAGACTGTACAGACAGAGATGAGGTCTATCTCTCAGAGGCTTTCAATTCTGGAGCAGAGGGAATACACACATGACACATCCACTGATCACTCTAGCATCTTTGAGAAGCTTGCTCAGCTCAAGAGAAGAGTTGAGTCTGGAGGTACTGAGATGATGGTAGCGATCAGTAGCCTAGGTCAGGCATAGCGGTAGGATATCATTTCAATACTTGGAGCCATGGATAGTTTGATTGAAAAAATAGAGAGACTCGCTTCAGGTGTGATACCACCATCAGTAGCAGCAGATGCCATGGCTAGGGCAGCCATGCCTTGACCTCCACCTCCTCCACCTATGTCATCTGGTCAGTCCACGCAGGTATCTATGAGTGAGAGCAGACCACCACTCAAAGTCTACACTCATGGAGGGTCTCCTCCCTCGCAGGTAGCCGGACCTTCTGCTAGGACTAGGAGCAAGAGAACCAGACCTTCTACCTCACGAGCCTCATCCCAGATATTAGAGATTCCATCTGATGATGAGTAGCCTCATAGGCTTTAGTGTCTGTCCACTTCTTGTACTTAGATCTATGTATTAGGAGTATATGGTTGTATTTGACTCTGTGCTTGTATTTGACTCTATGTACTTAGCACTTATAGATGTAAACTTGCTTAACCTAGTCTTGCTTTGAACTTGATATTTTATTGTATCATAGTGCATTTTGTTAATGCAATGAAACTCATGATCACTTACTGTTATACTCGTTCTGAACATTTGCCTTCACTTTATATTTTTGATTGATGACAAAAAGGGGGAGTAATATGTATATAAGCATAAATTCATTTACTTTGAATATGTTAAAATTCATCCACTATTCACTCACTTTGAATATGTTAAATTTAAAATTTTCAGCATAAATGTGTTAAGGATTGAAATTTTCAACATATATGATGTGCATTATAAGTTTGTAGTTTGTGCTATAATACATACTCTATGTATGATTGTTTGATACTAATACTTGGCACACACATATGGATATATGCTGGCAATTTATCATTCTAATAAGTACGAGTAGAAAACTTAATCTTGAATTGAAAAGATATATTAAAAATGCAAGCATAAATTGAAGGAGAGATAAATATGAAAATACAAAAGGGATTAAATTGTTAATCTATTGAAAATATTCTTAATGCTTTTTTATTGCACATTTCTCGCTCATATACTCAAAGTTTTGTCATCATCAAAACGGAAGAGATTGTTGATCTCAAGGATTGATTTTGATGAGTAACAAAATATTTGAGTATATATTTGAACTAATAAAGTTGTTAAGATCATGTTTTAGGATGCATTTTAAAGTACCAAATAAAACTTCCATATAAATGCAATTAAAAATTGATAGAGAAGATTTAGAGGCTTTTGAAGCATAAATCATAAGTGAAATAAGGTTTGTAAAGGATATCACCAAACCAAAATTGAAGAGAAAAATCTTTGAGGAAACTAAAATTTTTCAGCTTAAGAAGCCAATGAGTTGACTCATAGTTCAACTCGTTGTTCAGCTCGAGCTGATACACAGACTGGCATGTAAAGATTTTAGAAGGAACAATCTCGAGCGGAGGCTCGAGTCAACTCGAGGTTCTCAAGTCAAAGTCTTAGTGAAAATCCAGAGAATGATGATTTTGGGGCAAAGTCTTGAGCAGAGGCTTGAGCCGACTCATGGTTCTCGAGTTGAAGTCTCAAGAGAAAAATAGAAGATTATAATTTTGAAGCAAAGTTTGGCACAGTCTCGAGCAGAGGCTTGAGTCGACTCGAGGTCCATGAGCTGAAGTCTTAGTAAAATACAAAAAGACTGATCTTCATACAGAAACTCTCAAGCTAAGGAACGAGCGGAGCAAATGATCTCAAGCTGATGCTCAAGTCGACTCGAGCTCCAATGGCTAGATTCTGCAGACTATCAAGAACTATGTAGATTGAGTTCAAACGGTCATTTTTGCTTCTTCAACGATCAAGTAGGATTCTCTAGCCTCCCAAACATGAAAAATCACCTACAAAATACCTGGAGGAAGTGACATAACTATCCGATCATTGAAAGGAATTAAAAAGTTAAGAGAAAGAGTCAAAAGAGCCCTGAAAAGAGAGCATTCGACTCCTAACTCTAGAAAATATCAAATCAAGTGATTCCATTCTATAAGAAGACAAGCTTAAATAGTTCAAAATCCTCCCTCCAAGAAGACTCCAAAAAGCTTCATCAACTTATTTGCTCATCAAAGGAGTTTTTTGTTCATTTTTGTTGTTCAACTTTTCTCTTCCTTGTAACTTAGCTTCAATAGCATTTTGAAGCAAGGGGAAGGCTTATGCAAGCCTAAAAATTAGATTGTAAGCCAAGGGTTGCCTTAGGGATTGGTTATGGTTGGTGAGTCGGTGTAAAAATTAACTAGATTTTGGATAGTGAGCCTTGAAAAACTATCTGACTATAATCTTGGAGAGATTATAGTGAAATTTTCAAGTGGGCCTTGGGGAGTGGACGTAGGTGTAAGGGCACCGAACCACTATAAATTTTCTAGTATTTGTGATTGCCTTGTTTACTTTGTTTTATTACATTTACATTTCTACATTTCTGCATACTTAGAACTAAAGTATACACCATCATATCACTTGTTTTTTAAAATAGCACCTAACTTATTTTAAGTTTTGACAAACCCAATTCACCCCCCCCTCTTGGGTTGTCTTGCTGGGCAATAATTTATGAAGTAGAGTACATCGTAGCATCAGATGCTGCGAAGAAAGCTGTGTAGCTGAGAAAATTCATCATAGAGCTCGAAGTAGCACCCTTCCTTAGTGATCCGGTCCTGATCTACTGTGATAGCACTGGTGCCATTGCTCAGGCGAAAGAACCAAAAGCACACTAGCGGATGAAGCACATACTGTACTGCTACCATTTGATCTAAAAGATTGTAGATCGAGGTGATGTCGACCTTTAGAAGATCGATGAAAAGGAGAATCTAGCTGACCCTTTCACTAAAACTCTGGCAATAAAGAAGTTCGACGACCATAAGTCAAAGGTGGGTATTAGATACTATGCTGAGTGGCTTTAGGATAAGTGGAAGTTGTTAAAAATATATCCCAAAGCCAATCATCAACCTATTGATGAGTGTGCTATCTTGTAAATATAATTGATTCATTAGTGAATAAAATAAATATTTTAAAATTTTCATCATAAGGTATACATCTTCTAATGAACTTCATTGTTGTGATGAAGTCCTTATGACTATTTAGTTTCGATAAAGAGAAGATTTATCGATTAGTCCTTAAAACTGTTCACGACCAAATGATATGCTGTTAATTAGGACGATAGTGTTTATCGAGCATAGATCATTGTATGCCATATAGATTGGTTATCCTCTTAACCAAGAAGTGTAAAGACACTAGTATGGCATTCAGGTGAGATGTAAGGATACATCATCACTGAACATGACCAACTCTAGAGTGTTCTGCTGTTGAGAATTGCTTTGATGGGATATAGATATAAGTATCCCTTAGACCTGAGATCACCATAGTGGCTTTCAAGTAACTCACTGTGCTTTGGTATCAAACTAACTGAATTTCTAATTTAATGATGAAATATTTTTGGATATAGTCAAGTACTTGTGAAGTCGGTGAGTAATCAAGATGGGATTGACCAGTCCAAAAGTTGGAGAAGAATGCATCACTGTATTTCAATATAGCAAAAACCTTGGCCAGGATAATCCATAAGATGGATTTCGTATTTTAAAATACAATGTGGATGATCTAATCAAGGTTGATAGTTAAACTCTGAGGTGTCTTATGAGCATTTTGGTCAAGGAGATGAATTATACGAGAACTATATCCACATGGATTCTGAGGATGTTGTTTTATACATTCGACCTATCCAGATGTCGGGTACAATTGGTAGATGATGACTTTGATTGATAAAAGAAATTATTTTTATGCTATTGACTTAAGTTTAGACCTATGGGGTCACACACATAAGAGTTCTTGATCTGATCAGATGGTTGATCTATGATTAAGTATCGTTCTAGGGTTAAACATTCAATACGATTAATGTTTGACCTAGTACAAGTATTGCAGGAGGATTGATTAGCAATTTGATTGCTAATTGACTTAATTTGATTAAACTAGAGGGTTAAAATTAAGTTTAATTATATATAATTTAATTAAATTTTGTTTAGGCTTGATTGGATCAAGTCCAATTGGTTTATTCGATGAGCCAATTGTAAGGAAGAACTAGTTCTAGTTCAATTGGAACTTATTTAAATCCAATCTCCAATTTGGTTAGAAATTAAATCTAATTTAATCTAATTTAATTAGGTTATTAGTTGGAATAAGATCTAATCTAATTGGATTAATTAAATCCTAATTTAATATGGTCAAAGGATCAAGTTGGACCAAGTCAAACTAGGAGTCCTTATGAGATGAGGACTCCTATTTCCTTGTGCCATCCTAATTTCCAATGTCCATGCATTTTTTTCTTTGAATTTTTTATCAAAATCTTCTCTCTTAGGCCTTCACACATGCCCCATCTCCTCCCTTTCTTTCTTACATTAAAATTAAAAGTGGACCAAGTCAAAGAAGGAGTTTGAGTTAATTTAAATTCTATGAGATAGAATTTTAAGCAACTAAAACTCCTCCCTTTTTTGTGCCACCTACATCTAAAATTTATCTCTAGAATTTTTGTTGCTTTTAGAGGAGATTTTGTGTGACAAAACTTGATGGTCCATGGTAGAAAAGAGGGAGGGGGCACCCAAGAGTTGGGCACCCCAAGTCTAGCCTTGTTTGGATAACTCTTGACTAGGTATTTGACCTAGTCAAGGATTATTCTATATCTCCATCTATAAAAGGTTTATTGGCCTGATTTTTTCATGATTTTTAGAGACTTGAGATGGCTGTTAGGGTGTGGGAAAACCTGGGAGAGAAAAGCTTAGGCATCGAAATTGTAAAGGCACCAATCAAGATGCTTTGGTGAGAGAAGAAAGAAGAACAAGAGGGTCTTCTTTTAAGATTTTTCTTCCACTCCTATCCCTCCATCTTTGTGAGTGTTTGAGAGGTGTCTCAGCATCATAAATCATCTTCCTCAACTTTTAAAAGTTGGAGAGTCCAAGCTTGAAGAAAGAAAGATCCAGATCGACCGTCGAAGAAGGATCAGCACAGTACTAGCATACTATGCTGATTTTTGGGCATCGAACTTCAGATCTACGATCGAGGTCTCATGTGGATAACTCATAGAGGTCGGATGCATGTGTGGCTTGGAGCAATCATCTCAGGCCTAGATTAGTGAGTTAACAAACTCAAGATTCAATGGTAAGGGTGATCTAATCTTCCTATTACATATCTAGTTTAGATCTCGTATATTTCTCTTTTGATATATTTTATTTTTTGATTTAATATCATACTTAGATCATGTAATAGGATCATAAATCTAGGATTTTATGTTATTTTATTTATGAATTGATGTAATTAATTTATTTTTTCACTATATTTTTTAAAAAATTTTAAAATCTAATCCTGAAATTCTAGATCGGTTCCCTTCATAACTGAACTTCTTTGCTTAAGCAAGCATTGAGTTTTGCATCAAAAGATGAGAAAGACAAAGAGCTCGTTGTAAAGCTAGTCTTAACTCATAGCTTATGTGATTCAAGCTAGCATACTCAAGGAGTATTTTATATCCAATGCCCTAAAGCCCACTAGTTTTGGAGTCATCGGCCCAAAACTCGCTACATGGATCAAATAGAAAGATTAATGGATTAAGACACTAAATAGTAGTATAATATTTTTAAAAAAATATTGGATTTTCACTGAGTAACTAGATCTCATTACTTAAGTAAGCAATGATATTTATATCAAAAAATGGATAATATGAATAAAAAAATTTAATAAATAAAAGACAGAAGTAACAATACACTTGTCCATATGAAAGTTTAGATGATTTAGAGATAAAAATAGGATAATTTAGAAAAAATTTAGAAAAAGTTTAATGTTCTTCATTTAATTTTTATATTGGTAAGTATTAATACCCGGATGACATACCTCACTTACACTTTACTAGACATCAATGACCATTTTAAAAATTAATCAATAAAATTCAAAACTCTAAGCTTAAAAGATATTTAAAACTAAATTCTTTCTTTACTTAAGGATGAGCAAAGTTTAAGTTGGCGGATATGATAATTACCATAAATTTATCGATAAAAATATTAATTTATGAATTAATTTATTTTTATTTTTAAAATTTAAATTTTTTATTTATCTTTCATAAAAAATATAATCATAAATAAAAAGAGCTTTATCTTTTAGTTAAAATGAAGCAAGTTTAGAGCAAATCTGATATACAATGGATTCGGTATGAAGATTCAAAGAAAAATAAAATAAATAAATAGCCCGATTGGTTCGCTCGACCTAAAGCATCCAGCCTGACCCACAAGCCAGCCCGACTCGGCGCAACCTAGGCATGTACCCAACCCAGCCCATGCGCCCATCCACGGACCCAGCACCCCTCGCACCTAACATCATCCTGACGTCAGAAAACCATGCAGTCCATGATTGGCCGGTTGCTGATGCGGAAGACATGGACCCTTAAATGGTGCATGAAAAAGATCATGCGGCATTAGGGGGCATTTCCAATAATTCAGGTGGTGTGGTAGGCAATGATTGGTCCAATCTTCACAGTGCTCGGTCTAAGCAGTCCACAAGAATAATATTGGCATGATCGTGTGGTCCAGGTTGTTCCCATTCAGGATCCAATGGTCAGGTGTTTTCTTGTTTTGATTCAAACTTTCCCAACTTCCCTAAGCACCATCTAACAGCCAAAATCACATCCCTGCAAGATTCGATTGCTAGAATTCATTCTGACTTGATTTAGGCTTCTTGAGCATGATCCAAGGGTCCATATTTGATTAATGAACGCGACCCAATGGTTCACATAGAATCCAATTTAATCTAAGCTATTAACAAGGATTTTTGGATGATTTTTGAGATGTTTGATTAACATCTGACTGCCAGAAGACCCAGGGTTTGCAGATGGCTCTATTTGACTCGATCTAGGAGTTCTAAATTCAATTTTTACTCAAATTCTTCATGCTAGCTCTCTCTCCACTCTATTTAAAAGCCACCTGGCAACCAAAAATAATTGTCTTCGATCAAGGGGAAGCTACAGTACATGGTAGAAGCCATGCATGCTTGGGTTGATGTCTGCTTCTAAAAGAACCTCTAGTTCCTACCACAGGATCAATCTAATCAGATCATATTCATAGCAAAAAATTTTTCAAAAATTTATCCAGATCTGAGAGTTCTAAGATCTAATTAGATTGATCTGATTATAAAAACAAAAATTAAAATAGTGATACCGATATCACCTGTTTGGGTGAACCATTTATCCTATAGTGATAATTTGACGATGATGAGGTTCCAATGCTAGCTGCGCACGTGCCTGACCTCTATTGATGTCCACTTGGGTCAGATCTAGAAGTCCTCTCCTTCTAGATCTAATTTCAAAAGATCAGATCTAAAATATTCTAGTACACCTTCGAAAGGATCTCCGACAGTAGCGCGATCGTCTCATGATTGGGATCGCCTTGACTTGTTCTTTGCAGCAGTAGGACCTTGATCTTTCCTTATTGATTCACCCAACTCCTTAGGTGTGGAGAAGAGGGAGAGGATTAGGAAGATGGCATGGGAGATGGAGGGAGAGACAAAGTGCTAGCATGGAGAAGAGGATTAATTGAGACCCAGGCGTAGGGATCCTTTTATAGACTAATGTGCAGCCCAAGAATCCTAGAGCCTTAAGCAAACACTTTGCTTAAAGCAGAAGGACTCCTTAAATATCTCTACACTACATCTGAAACAAATCCACATTTTGTCATAGAAAATATAGGAAATATGGCACCAATTAATTTTAGATAAAATAAAAGTGGCACAGATAATCTCTTCCTAGAGTTTGAACTCCTTTAAACTCCTTTCACCCTTATCCATCAAGGGCGCATGCCAAAATGGGGCATGTGCCCTTCACCTCTTCATGAAAACACATAGGGATGTGTGCCCTCAGATAAAATCTAGGGGGCGCATGTCTCCACCCTTCTTTCCTGCAAAGAATGGGTCAAATGACCCTTGTCCTAATTCTATCTCGTGGTTTTAGGATAAACCCTGATCTAGTTAAGACAAGCCCTAATCCCATCAGGACAAGCACTGTTCTGACCAAGATAAGGTCTAGTCAGATCAGGACAAACTCATATAAGATTTTTGGATAAGCCAAATCAAATTTAACTTAATCAAGATGAATCAGAAAGTCAAGTTCAATTGTGTGCTTGCATGATTTTCTTGAATCTAATTTGAGCTAATCTAAATCAATCAAACTAGGTTAGCCCAATTGATGACATCCTAATCAAAACCCTTATTTGTGTGATCTAGTTAGATTTAGTTCTATAAGGTAATGGGACATGTCATGATCTCCATCATCAACATTATCGAAATACCTTTCCGTGGATAAGAACTCTTCTGATTCATTCAATTAGAATTATCAATCATCAAGAAAATTCTAATTGATCCCAAAATCCACCAGTGACACCTAGCAATATGTGGTGGCAACCCATCAGAATTGGATATGAACCTTTCAGTGTAGCCAACTATGTGATTGAGTTCTTCTATCATGAGCTCCGATAGGATCTAGGTCAAGATAAACTCATTAGATCCTATACCTGTCATATGAATAAATCACTCGATTCGAGTCCGATGTGAAACCCTAATAGAAACTTCTTTCTATTATATTCATACTACCATGGCCATGGGCTTAAGGACTCGATCTCATGATCATCATAGGACTACTCCTCCTCTATCGAGGTTGATAGATCCCATAGTGGTGCAATCCAATTTCTACAATGAATGTGTTATAGCCAACATACACCTCAGGATTCCAAATGACTAGGAGATCGAGTTATGTATAGTCAAACTATAACACCCTTATGGTGAACTATCAATGCATCTCTGATCAAAGAACTAGGCACAATTATAGCATCGAGCTACTCATCGATAAGAAGATAGACTCTCTTATGACCACTCAAGGTGGTCATGCTTAGTACTCTTATTCTCATCAAATATCTGTATTCTCGTTCCAATATCTCCACACCATAGATTCAAGATTCATTTCTCCTAAGAAAGTGATCGTATACCAATCTTCTAAATTGATCACCATCCTCATGGTGATCCTATGATCGGGAGTGGTTTATGAGTTAATTACAATAACACATGTCTCAAATTCTTAACTCTTAAGAATATATGTTATCATACCCATTAACCTAATAGATATATCACAGATATTTTAATACACAAATATGATAGAAGAAAATTTTTTTTTTATTAATTATAAATTAAAATTAAAAAAAATTCTTCTAAAAAATATTTTATAAGTGTCGATCAATCTGACTTCTAAGGCACACATCTAACAAACTTCCACTTGATCTAAAGCCAATTGGCTATAAATCTAAGTTCCACCTTCTTAAGGTGGGCTTCAATCTTTTGCTAGCCTAAAGGCTTCATCAGTGGGTCAGCCGTATTGTCTGCAGTGTTGACTCTCTTAACCTCAATGTATTCTTTTTTGAGGTAATCATGGATGAGGTGGAATCACTGCTCGATGTGCTTGAACTTCTGGTGAGACCTCGGCTTCTTAGCTAGAGCTATGGATCCATTGTTGTTGCAGTAAAGAGGGATGGCATCACTCTGAGCTCTATAGCAAACTTCTTGAACCAGAATGCCTCCTTCATAACTTTCGAGGTAGTGATGTACTCTACTTCTATGGTGGAGTCTGCTATCATAGTCTGCTTGGAACTCTTCCAACCTACAGCACCACCATTGTATAGAAATCGACTTTTAGATGTCGACTTTCGATCATCTATATCAGACATAAAGTCTAAGTCTGTATACCCATAGACCTAGAGTTCTCTATTACCAAAGATCAGAAACATATCATTAGTTCTTCTCAAGTACTTAAGAATATATTTTATAGAAGTCCAGTGCTCTTCACCTGGATTCGATTGATACCTACTTATGACACTAACAGCATGGGCAATATCAGGTCATGTACATAGAATGACGTACATGAGGCTCTCTATTACCGAAGTATAAAAGATCTTGCTCATGCATTCAATCTTCTCAAGTGTGTTGGGGCACATCTTTTTGGAGAGATGAATGCCATGTCTGAAGGGCACTAGTCCCCTCTTGGAGTTTTTCATGCTGAACCTCTTTAGCACCTCCTCTATGTACATCTTCTATGAGAGACCCAGCATCCTCTTTGGTCTATTCCTATAGAACTTAATCCTCAATATAAAGTACACTTCTCCTAGGTCTTTCACAAAAAACTCTTTAGATAACCATACTTTGACTGAGGTTAACATGAGAATGCCATTCCCAATTAGGAGGATGTCATCCACACAATACGAGAAAGACAACAGCACTCTCACTTACCATCTTGAACACATAGGATTCCTCATTCTTGATGAAACTAAATGATTAGATTACATCTTTGAAACAAGCATTCCAGCTCTGACATGCTTGCTTGAGTCCATATATGGATCTTTATAGCTTGTAGAACTTATGATGACCATCACTAGATATGAAATCAAGAGGCAGTTCCATATAGATATCTACCTCAAGATATCCATTTAGGAATGCTATTTTCATGTCCATCTATCATATTTCGTAATCAAAATATGCTACTATTGTAAGCAACATGCAGATGGATTTAAGCATGGCTACTGGCAAGAAGGTATCCTGATAGTCAATACCTTTGTACTGACTATACCCTTTCATCACTAGCCTAGCCTTAAATTCTCTACATTTCCATCTATACCTATCTTTTCTTGAAGATTTATTTACACCCAATAGGTACAATACCTTCAGGTGGATCTACCAAGGTCCAAACCTAGTTCGAGCACATTGAGTCAATCTCTAACTTCATTGCCTCTAGCCATTTCTCAGAGTCGATATCTGATATCACCTCATCATAGATTTTGGGATCATCACCATGAACCCTATTTTTTGTGAGAAATATTTTTTCTACATCCTCTAAAATAGTATTTAAGAACCTCTCGAGAGGACGAAAAATCCTATTTGACCTATGAGGTGAAGGAGGTAGTGTGTGGATCAGCTCAGACTGACTGGGTTCCTCAGGTTCCTTGGCTTGTTGCTCTTTGGAGACTTTCTTCTCGAGCCTAATCTATCTTCCAATGCTACCATCTTGAATAAACTATTTCTCAAGAATAATGGTATATCGACTCATAATTATATTATGGTCTTTTGAAATGTGGAAATAATATTCTAAAGACTCTTTAGGATATTCGATAAACTGAGCTCTAAGAGACCTAGACTCTAACTTGTCTGCCTACTATCTCTTGATATGTGTCGGATAATCTTAAATTCTAAGATGGCTCAGACTTGGTTTCTTATCATGCCATATCTCATACGGTGTGATAGAAATTATTTTAGATAAAATCCTATTCAATAAATAGTTGTTATTAATCTATGTCCCTAAAGAAACTCAAGAAGGTTCGTAAAGCTCATCATGGATTGGACCATATCTAATAGGATCCAGTTTCTTCATTTTGAAATCCCATTGAGTTGAGGCATTCTAGGTAGAGTCCATTATAAGACTAATTATTATCCTTGAGATAGTCCAAAAATTTTTGATTAAGATATTCACCTCCTCGATCTGATCAAACAAGCTTAATGGGCTTTCCGATTTGCTTTTTCACTTTATGTATAAATTTCTTAAACTTTTCAAAGACTTTAGACTTGTGTCGCATCAGGTACATATACCCATACCAAGATAGATCATCGATAAAGATAATGAAGTAGACAAAGTTACCTCTAGCCGGCACATCAAATGGGCTGCACACATCTATATGTACTAGGGCAAGTAGGTCTATGGCCTTTTCCCCATGTCCCACAAAGGACAGCTTAGTCATTTTGTCTTGAAGGCATGACTCATAAATCAGATATGACTCAAAAGTCAATGGACCTATTAGTCTAGATTTGTCCAATTTGTTAATCCCGTCTTTAGCTATGTGACCAAGCTTAAGGTGCCATAGATACCTTTCATTTAGACTATCCCTAGGTCATTTTGTTCCTATGGCATTCACATTCTACTCGACATTGTACACAAAATAATCTATATATAACTGATAGAGATCGTTAATTAAGAAATCACTTATAATTTTATTTTTTAAAAAAAGAATAGTATATTGATCTTTAAAGAAACTAATTACATAGTTTTCATGGGCCAAGCATGAAACAAAAATCAAATTCTTGCTCGCAGCAGGTACATTATAACAGTCCCTAAGTACTAAGACATCTTCAAATGGTAATTGCAGAGGGTAGGTTTCTACAGCCAATGCTGCAACTCTTACCAAATATTTGCGCACCAACTGGCATCACCTCTCCTTGATACCAATTGATGTTCCATGATATCGCTCGAATGCTAATCATCCTTGGCATCACAAGCTCCGATATCATGTTGCGGAAGCCCCTGATCTTTAGCATGGATCTAAAGGAACTTATGACATTCTCTATGGGTAGTAAACCACTAATCCTCCACCTAGATCTGTGATGGGATGCCTCCCTTCTCGGGCTAGAGGGAGATGCCCCCCTTCTCTAGGGCTTCTTCAAGAACCCTAGGGCAGCAACTCTAGAGAGAAGAAAATAAGAGAGTTGAGAGAGAAAAGGTCTGTATTCCACAGCTACATGTAACCCTAATACAACCTATGTATTTATACATAGCCATTAGATCCGACCAAAAAACTCCACAGCTAACCCAATACATGAAAGCACTCACCAAGTCCATGTACACCCATGTCTCCCATGCTCTCATCCTCTGGATCTAGATCCAACCCATACATGAATTAGCCTCCTTAAGACCTCTCAAACTAGGCCTTAAGATCCTTAGGATCAACTCAGACCCTAGCCCAAAATAGACCCTCACATAACTTTGCCCGTGCACCGAGCCAGCTCAGTCTCAGCACTAAGCCGACCTAGTCCAAAATTGAGCTAGCCCAGTCCTGTGCCGTGCCAGTAGATCCGAATGCTCAGCTCTCTATTTTGCCTATGCTTTGAGACTTAGCCGATTCAATTTTGAACTGAGCCGACTAACCTGCAGAAAATCTCCTTTCCACAGTCTTGATTCTCTGGCTTAGGTTCCTTGCTTCATTTTATATCCTAGATCTTCGAAGCATCAACCAAGCCCGTGAAATCCCCGAAGCCAACCTCCTCACTCCTCCCGTGTTGCTCCCAAGCCTTGGAAGGCCATGAAAGGAGTCAGGGGGTTGGCTCCAGGGATTCCAAGGGCTTGGTTGGTGCTTCAATGATTTGGGACATAAGGTGAAGCAAGAAACCAAAGCTGAAGAATCAAGACTATAGAAAGAAGATTTTCTACAGGTTAGCCAGCTCAGTCCAAAATTGGGTCGGCTAAGTCTTAGAGCACAGACAAAATAGAGGGCTAAGCATTCGAAACCGCTAACACGGCATAGGACTGGGCCGACTTAGTTTTGGATTGAGCTGACCCGTGGAACTTAGCCGGCTCAGTGCTGAGACTGAGCTGGCTCAGTGCACGGGCAGAGTTATGCAAGGGTCTATTTTGGAATAGGGTCTAGGTTGATCCTAGGGGTCTTAAGGTCTGGTTTGAGAGATCTTAAGGAAGCTAATTCATGTATGGGTTGGGTCTAGATTCAGAGGATGAGAGCATGTGTGACATGGATGTACATGGGCTCAATAAGTGCTTTCATGTATTGGGTTAGCCAAGGAGTTTTTTGGTCGGGCCTGATGGCTATATATAAATACATAGGTTGTATTAGGATTTCAAGCTGCTATGGAATACAGACCTTTTCTCCCTCAATTCTCTCTTCTTCTCTTTTCTCTAGTATAGTTGCCCTAGGTTCTTGAAGAGGCCCTAGAGAGAGGGGGTGCCTCCCTCAAGCCCAAGGAGGGAGGTGCCTTAGCATAGATCTAGGTGTTGGATCTATGGTTTGCTGTCTATAGAGAACGTCATAGGTTTCTTTAGGTTCGTGCTGAAGATCAGGGGCTTTCGCAATATGGTATCGAGGCTTGTGATGCCAAGGATGATTGGCATTCGAGTGATATCATGGAACATCAATTGGTATCAAGAAGAGATGATGCCAATTGGTGCACTTATATCTGGTATCAAAGCTTGATGGTGCATGGAATAGAAGGAGAAGTCATACAAGGGGAAATCAAAAATTTGTACAAGAATTCCATAGTATGTCTCAAATCTATCTTTGTTATTGTTGTGGTTTGGCCAACTGAGAGCAGCGGATTGAAGGTGGAGGTTGAGAGGTTTAATGAAAAAAAAAATTTTCTGGGGTGGAAGGATTTGGTGCATGATTTGTTGATCGATCTTGGTGGAAAGGTCGGGGTGTATGATGGTTATGTGACAGGCAGGGTGCGCTGGAGTGTTGCAATAGCACTTCCCTAAAGATGTAGGACTGAGAGAGGCTCGATGATGCAGCAATCAAGGGAGGTATCTCAACAGAGAGCATCAGGGTTCTCTTGGAAGATGGGCAGTGTTAGACTTTTTAAGAGAGGTTTTTCAAGGGATAATGGTTGAAGGAAGACTGAAGAAGCAACTATACGTCCTTCGATGTCAGAAAGGTGGAGAAGTAGTTGGAGATGTATTCAGTAGTTCGATTAGAGCATGGATTTGCGAAGCCTTGGGAGCGATGGAGATGGATGATCCATGGAGGTCCAGCAGATTAGGGCTGGATGATTGTAGAGTAGTGTAGAGATGAGTCAGAGAGTGCTGGAGTGCTATAGGAGTGCTACCTTAGAGGCATAGGGACTGAGAGAGGCTCGGTGGTGCAGCAGTCGAGAAGTGTATCTCAGCAAAGAGTGTCAGTGGTATCTCAAAGAGACCAGGTGCAGATCTTAGGGAGAGCTAGGCAGTCTCAGGGAGCACCAGGAGGTCTTTAGTAGTCGAGAGTATCATGGATCAGATTTCTTCTGTAGGAGCACTAGGAAGAGTCATGGTTCAGATGGAGGATGGTTCTCCGAGTATAACTGAAGCAATGGCTAGTGTAGGGGTAGAAAAGAAGGACTATGATGGAATTTCCTAGGGTTCAGTCACTGGATTCAAAAGAGTTGGATGAGCTCTTGGGTTTTGGAGGTGTCTGTGGGTTGTGGAGGTATTCGAGATGAATTTGAAGGGGTCCGTGGAGCACAAAAGGTTCAAAGGGATAGCGACGGTGTTCAAGTTACAGCAGCAAGCTCAATAGTGCAGCATTGAGTGGTTGGCCTCAAGGGACTCGATGATATAGTTAGCTTCTGCGGCATCAAGTGGACTTCAGATATAGGTGGAGCTCCGAAGAGGTGGCTTCATAATTAGAGAGGAATTTAACATGAGTTCAGAGTAAAGGGATGCGAAAGGATCGATATCCTAGCACCAACATTGGTGATGCATGGCTCCAGGTGGAGCGACATGTGTAGGAGGATAGGCATAGTTCTCAGGAGACCATGTCAAGATTTGCAGTGGGTGCCGGTATAGGAATGTTGCAGGTTCTTCAGGAAAGTCTAAGAAAAGTGATGCAGTTGCTAAGCAGAAGAAATCCTACAATTCTAGGATGGTGTAGAGGTGCAAGCCAAGGTCTTCAGCGGTGGAGGTAGTCATCCAAAAGGCCTCAAGGATGCACAATAATTGAAGAGGATTGGTATAGGTGATGATTGCATAAGGGGCTATCAAGTGCTCAGGGACAGCGGGATCGTGTAGGAGGTCATTGCCGAGAGGTTTGCCAAGGCTTGGGAGCACCGAGGTGGAGATTGTAAGGATTTATGATGCTCCCAAGCCTTGGAAGGCCATGGAAAGAGTCAGGGGGTTGGCTCCAGGAATTCTAGGGGCTTGGTTGGTGCTTCAAAGACCTGGAACATAAGGTGAAGCAAGAAATCAAAGTCAAAAAATCAAGACTGTAGCAAGAAGATTTTTTGCAGGTTAGATGGATCAATCCAAAATTGGGTCGGCTAAGTCTCAGAGCATAGGCAAAATAGAGAGCTGAGCATTTGGGACTGCTGGCACGGCATAGGATTGGGCCGGCTTAGTTTTGGACTGAGCTGACCCAGTGGAACTTAGCCAGCTCAGTGCTGAAACTAAGCCAGCTCAGTGCACAAGCAGAGTTATGCGAGGGTCTGTTTTTGACTAGGGTTTGGGTTGATCCTAGGAGTCTTAAGGCCTAGTTTGAGAGATCTTAAGGAGGCTAATTCATGTATGGATCGGGTCTAAATCCAGATGATGAGAGCATGGGAGACATGGATGTACATGGGCTCAGTGAGTGCTTTCATGTATTGGGCTAGCCGGAGAGTTTTTTTGTCGAGCCTAATGGTTATGTATAAATACATAGGTTTATTAGGATTCAATGCTACTGTGGAATATAGACCTTTTCTCTTTCAATTCTTTTTTCTTCTCTTCTCTCTAGTGTAGTTGCCCTAGGTTCTTGAAGAAGCCCTATAGAGAGGGGACGCCTCCCTCAAGCCCAAGGAGGGAGGTGCCCCAGCATAGATTTAGATGTTGAATCTATGGTTTGTTTCCCATAGAGAACGTCACAGATTTCTTCAGGTTCATGCTAAAGATCAGGAGCTTCCGCAACATGGTATCGGAGCTTGTGATGCCAAGGATGATTGGCATTCGAGCGATATCATGGAACATTAATTGGTATTAGGGAGAGGTGATGCTAGTTGGTGCGCACATATTTCCAACGTATCGGATCATCTCATCTTTCCTCAGCCTCCTACTATCCTCAATATCCTGCATAGAAGTGCACAAATGAGCACTAGAACTAGAGTCAAGCACCTAACTAGATGTAGAAGAAACTACAAGGTTAGTCTCAATGATGAGCATACCTCCAAAAGGTCCTTCTTCCATCCTATTCTTCAGGCTGGCCAAGTACGTAGGGCAATTCTGCTTCCAATGACCGTTGAAGTTGCACAGAAAATATATTCCTTTCTCCGAGGCCTTCTTCTTTGGCTCGCCCTTCTTCTTCCCCTCTATTTTCTACTTCTTCATAGACTTCTTCTTTTCAAAATACTTTCTCCTAGAAGAAGTCCACTCTATAGCCAAAATCGAGCCCTTTGAACTCTTCAAAGTCTGCTCAGCAGTAATCAGCATGTCCATCAACTTAGCCAAGGTGCACTAGAGTTTATTCATATAAAAGTTCATGATGAACTACCCATACAAATCAGTCAAGGACTACAACATCACATCAATCTATAGGTCCTCGTCCATCAAGAAATCGAGCTTCTCAAGCACTTCAAAATCCTTGATCATCATCAGGTAATGATCTTGGACCGACTGCTTATCACATATTTGCATCTTAAAAAGTCTCCTCGAGACTTGATAACACACTATGCGACTCTGTTCACCATACAACTCTTGTAGGTGCACCCAAACTTAATCTCTAATTCATGAAGATCATCGTGCCAGAAATATTACTCCACTCCTTAGTTAAGTCAAATCCACTATTTGCACGAACTAGATTTATGATTGGAACCCTCACTATATCTAAAATATTGAGCCCAACCCATCTTCCAATCTGTAGCATCCTATGCCTAATAGATATGGTTGTGTCTTTCCAATGTAACTGAACCACGGTATCCAGCCAAGAACAATCAACCACGAGAAGGGCCTGCATATCTACTACCATGGAAGACCAATGACTTAATATTTTCATAGAGAGATTTGAATTTAGGTCTGACTCAACTAGTCATAACGATTATGACTAACCTAGTAGCATGGGTTAGCTCGAATCGTTAGCTACCAAAATACATAACTGGATCGATCCAATCGGCCAGGTAAGTAAGATTGCTGGGAGGGATATATCATTAACTCGCCATGAATGCATTTAGATCGAGTATCTCCCAATTAAAGCTCACCGATCGTATCTGCCACACTTACCTTAGACACCGACTTGTCTGACCAGAACTGATCGGGTTAGCCTACAATCCAGACTCGAGCCACGGAGCCAAATTAGATTTTAAAATGATCGACCACATATGACTGTGAGTCAACCTTGACCAAGGCTTACATCTAATGGGCTGGTCAAATTTAAATACTCTTGATCCCACCTAACCAACTCTTGATTCGGTTTGATCAACCACTAGATCTAATCAAGCTACCCACATCCGAAACCTTGTTTTATGAAGGTGTCTTAAATCTAAAAATTTTTAATTTTTAGATCTAATTTATTTCATAAACTTAATTCTTAATTATATCCAAAGATTCATAAAATAAAACATGCATTAAAGATTCTAGAATTTTGGATCTAGGATTTTGCAGAAAAGTAAGTTTTCGATTTTTGATTAAGGACAAACACGCAGCACCCCTACACACCATAAGAGCACTCCTTTAAATGAAAATCGAGGGCCTTTAAATCCTTCTTACTCTTATGATTAGACGGCCAAGGAGAATGCCTTAATCAAAAATATAAACTACACTACAAAATAGTTAGATCTAGCACATATATTTCATATATGATTAAAGATCTAAACTACACAAGCTTTATATATATCACATATATCAATTTTTAAACATATACACTCATGTTTTAGATCTGATTACATCTCATGTAACATCTAAAATTAAATATTAAATGATCATATCATGAAAAATTTTAGATTTAGACTAGTCATGCTATAGATCTATAGAACTAGTCTAAACATCCATTCCATATATCATATATATGAAAAATTAAAATTCATCTCATGATTTCAGATCTAATTACATCTCATGTAACATATAAAAATTCAATAATTAGATCATAAAAAAAAATTTATATAAAATCTAAAATAGATCTGGAACCAGAAACCTAGCACTAATATCAGTTGAAAGAACTTCTAGTTCGTACTGCAGGATTAATCTGATCGAATCAGATTCGTAGTGAAATTTTTTTCAAAAATTTATCTAGATTTGATCAGATTTGAGAGTTTTTATATTTGATTAGATTGATCTAATTAACAAAATTAAAATTAAAATTAAAATAGTGATACTGATATCACCTGTTTGGATGAACCGTTCACCCTACAGTGATGATCTGATGATGATGAGATTCCAATGCTAGCCGTGTTTGTGCCCGACCTCTATCGGTGTCCACTCAGGTCAGATCTGGAAGTCCTCTCCTTCTAGATTTGATCTTAGAAGATCAGATCTAAAATATTCTAGTGCACCTTCGAAAGGATCTCCGATAGTAGTGCGATCATCTCATGATTGGGATCGCCTTGACTTGTTCTTCATAGCAGTAGGACCTCGATCTTTTCTTGCTAATTCGTCCAACTCCTTGGGCATGGAGAAGAGGGATAGGATCACAAAGATGGTATGGGAGATGGAGGGAGAGATAGAGTGCTGGTGTGGAGAAGAGGATTAATTGAGACCTAGGTGCAAGGGTCCTTTTATAGACCAATGTGCAGCCCAAGAGTCCTAGAGCCTTAAGCAAATACTTTGCTTAAAGCAAAAGGACTCCTTAAATTTCTCCATGCCACATCTGAAATAAATCCTCATTTTGTCAAACAAAATAGAGGAAATATGGTGCCAATTAATTTTGGATAAAATAAAAGTGGCGCAGATTATCTCTTCCTAGAGTTTGAACTCCTTCAAACTCCTTTCACCCTTATCCATCAAGGGTACATGCCAAAATGGGGCATGCACCCTTCACCTCTTCATGAAAATACATGGGAATGTGTGTGAAGAAAAAATCCTAATTTTTCGGATCAAGTTCGTACAGATCTAATCAGATCAAAAGAGATATTTCAAAAATTTCTCTCATGTATCCAGATCAGATCTGTGATGTTTTAGATATGATTTTATAGATCTAATAAATAAAAATAAAAATAAATTTAATTTATTTTGTACCTTTTGTTAGGTAATCAGATTATCCTATGATGATCCTGCTGATTGCCTGGCCTCTATCGGTATCCACTCGGGCTAGATCTAGAGATCTTCTCCTTCTCTATCACTTCTCCAAAAATTAGATCTGGATTTGATTTGGAGAATCTTCAAAACTCCTTCTGAAGATTAGCAGTCATCTCTACAGTAGTGCTGCCTTCATCCTTTCTCATCAGCTTTTTGTTGCCTGGATCGCACCAAACTGAAGCCCAACTTTTCTTGATCGTGGAGAGGAGAGAGGATTAAAAGATGGCATGGAGGAGGGAGAGGAACAGCCTTGGGGCATGGGCTAAGAGAGAAGTCTATCAAAGTTGGGCGCAGACAGGGTTTATATAGACCTTACTGCGCCATGCAGTGCCACATCATCCCGGCCAATAATGTTGCTTCATGCAATCAGATCTAAATCTGATTGGTGGGATGACATCACCTGATCCAATCAGATGAGAGCTCCATTAATTCATCCTTAGATGGTGCCTAAGACTGATCAAAGTTTATAGCTAGCGGTCACATAAGTAGAATTCAAGAAGCAACCTGGAGTCCCATCCATATGGGACTCCAGGCATTCCTATCCATCAACTCACACCTCCCTAGGCATGCACCCCCTCCTTTCCAATAACTAGCAAGGGAACAAGCCCCTATCTGCTCTCCAATAGGTGCATGACACATGGACAGATGTCTAAGTGTCGAAGGTCAATGTTTGACCAAAGTCAAAAGACAAGAATTAGCAGGTGATGGAAAATGGCAGGTGTTGTCTCAAATTTATCTTATAAATTAAGACAATCTTTTTCTGATCTAGACAAGCTCCAGTCAGACCAAGTAAAGATATCTGAGTGAGTACAAACATATTTGGCTCAGTCGAGATAACTTTTAATGATAGTAGAAGGAGAATGTTAGGCTCAATCGTGTGCTAGCATGATTTTCTTGAACCTAATTGAATCTAATTCAAATCAATTGAACTGGATTAGTTCAATTGATGATCACCAGATTCAAACCCTTGTTTGTGTGACCCAGTTAGGTTCAGTTCTGTATGGTAATGGGATATGTCATGATCTCTATCATCGACATCATCGAAACTCCTTTCGATGGATCAGAACTCTTCTGATTCGAACAAGCTAGAATGATCGATCATCTAAATCATTCTAATTGCTCCCAAAATCCACCAGTGACACCTAGCAGTATATGGTGGCAACCCATCAGAGCTGAAAATGAACCTCTTGGTGCAGCTACCTGTGTGATTAAGTTCTTCTATCTTGAGCCCCGATCAGATTAGGGTTAAGGTGAACTCGTCAAACCCTAGTTTCTGTCATATGATGTAATCATTCGATTCAAGTCCGATGTGAAAACCTAAATAGAAACTCTTTCTATTATTTCACTCTACCATGGCCATGGGACTTCTGGACTTGATTCTCATGATCATCATAGGGCTGCTCCTCTACCACCGAGGTAGATAGATTTCCATCTTGATGCAATCCAGTTCCTACAATGAACATGCTATAGCCAACATACACCTCAGGATTTCCGATATGGCTAGGAGACCGAGTAATGGTGTAGTCAAACTATAACACCCTCAAGGTGAACTGCCGATGCACCTCAGGTCAAAGAACCAGACACACCTACTGCAGCATCGAGTCAGTCATTGACGAGAAGGTAGACTTCCTAATGACTACTCGAGGTGGTCACGCTCAGTGCCCTCGTTCTCTAACGAGTACCTATACTCTCGCTCCGGTGTCTCCACACCGTAGACTCAAGACTCATCTACTAAAGAGAAGCGATTGTACACCAACCTTCTGGATCAATCACCATCCTCGTGATGATCCTATGGTCAGGAGCATTTTATGAGTTAATAATGATTATTCATGTCTTAAATTTTCAACTCTTGAAAATATGAATTATCATTACCATTAACTCAAAGGATGTATCACAGACACTAAATACACATATGTGATAGAAAATAACCCATTTTATTGATTTATAGTCAAAATTATAATTTTGCCCCTAGAAGTGTATTACAAGTGTCAGCCAATTCTGGCTTCTAGGGCACATATATCTAACAATCTCCCACTTGATCCTAAAGCCAATTGGCTACAAGTCTAAGTCCCATCTTCTCAAGGTGGGCTTCGATCTTCTGCTGGCCCAACGGCTTTGTAAGTGGGTCTGCCACATTATCTGTGGAGTTGACTCTCTTGACCTCGACGTAACCCTTCTCGAGGTAATCACGGATGAGGTGGTATCGCCGCTCAATGTGCTTGGATTTTTGGTGAGACCTCGGCTCCTTAGCAAGGGCTATGGCGCCATTGTTGTCGCAGTATAGAGGAATGGCATCTGATGGCATTACTCCGATTTCTGCAGCAAACTTCTTGTACCAGAATGCTTCCTTCATAGCCTTCTGATGCAGCGATATATTCTGCTTCCATGGTGGAATCTGCTATCACTGTTTGCTTGGAACTCTTCCAGCTGACAGCTCCACCATTGCACACAAACAGACTCCCAGATGTCGACTTTCGATCATCTATATCGGACATGAAATCCGAGTCTGTGTATCCCTGGACTTGGAGTTCTCCATTACCAAAGACCAACATCATATCCTTAGTTCTTCTCAAGTACTTAAGGATACATTTCACAGAAGTCCAGTGTTCTTCACCTGGATTTGACTGATATCTGCTTGTGACACTCACAGCATGGGCTATATCAGGTCGTGTACATAGCATGGCATACATGAGGCTCCCTATTGCAGAAGCATAAGGGATCTTGCTCATGCGTTCTATTTCCTCAGGTGTGCTAGGGCACATCTTCTTGGAAAGATGAATACCATGTCTGAAGGGTATTAATCCCCTCTTAGAGTTTTCCATACTAAACCTCTTTAGTACTTCCTCTATGTACATCTTCTGTGAAAGTCCTAGCATCCTATTCGGTCTATCCCTATAGACCTTAATTCCTAGAATAAAGGATGCTTCACCTAGGTCTTTCATGGAGAATTCCTTGGACAACCACATTTTGACTATGTCAACATGGGAATATCATTCCCAATAAGGAGGATGTCATCCACGTACAATACGAGGAAGACAACAGCGCTCCCACTGACCTTTTTGAAGACACATGGTTCCTCTTCATTTTTGATGAAACCAAATAATTTTGATCACATCATTGAAATGAGTGTTCCAGCTCCGAGATGCTTGCTTAAGTCCATATATGGACCTTTGCAGCTTGCAAACCTTGTGATCAGTATCACTGGATGTGAAACCTAGCGGCTGTTCCATATAGATATCTTCCTCAAGATATCCATTTAAGAATGCCATTTTCACGTCCATTTGCCATATTTCATAATCGAAATAGGCTGCAATGGCAAGCAATGTGCGGATGGATTTTAGCATAGCCTACTGGGAAAAGGTATCCTGATAGTCAATGCCTTCGCATTGACTATAACCTTTTGCCACTAGTCTAGCCTTGAATGTCTCCACATTTCCATCTGCACCAATCTTTCTCTTGAAGATCCATTTACACCCAATAGGTACTATACCTTCTGGTGGATCTACCAAGGTCCAGACTTGGTTTGAGTGCATCGAGTCAATTTCTGACTGCATTGCCTCTAGCCATTTCTCGGAGTCGATATCTGATATCGCCTCGTTGTAGGTTTTGGGATCATCACCATGAGCACCATTACCTACGAGGAACATTTTCTCTACTTTCTCTGAAATAATACCTAAGTATCTTTCAGGGGGATGGAAAAACTCTTTCCGATCTACGAGGTGGAGGAGGTAGTGTTCTTATTGGCTCAACCTGATTTGGTTCCAATTGGTCCTTAGCTCGTTGTACTTGTGAGACTTTCTCATCAAGCTTAATCTGCTTTCCAATGCCGCTATCTTGAATAAACTATTTTTCAAGAAAGATGGCATGTCGACTCACAATCACATTGTGGTCTTCTGGAATGTAGAAATAGTATCCTAATGACTCTTTAGGATATCCTATGAATCGAGCTCTAAAGGACCTAAACTCTAACTTGTCCGCTTGTTGTCTTTTGACATGAGCCGGACAACCCCAAATTCTGAGATGACTCAGACTTGGTTTCTTACCATGCCATATCTCATACGGTGTGGTAGGAACGGTTTTAGAGGGAACCCTATTCAGTAGATAAATTGAAGTTAACAATGAAGTGTCCCCAAAGAAAATCAGGGAGGTCTGTGAAGCTCATCATGGATCGAACCATATCCAATAGAGTCCGATTTCTCCATTCTGAAATCCCGTTGAGTTGAGGTGTTCCTGGTGGAGTCCATTGAGAGACTATGCCATTTTTCTTGAGATAGTCTAGGAATTTTCGGCTAAGGTATTCACCTCCTCGATCTGATCGAAGAACCTTAATGGGATTTTTCCAGTTTGTTTTTCTACTTCATGTCTGAATTCTTTGAACTTTTCAAAAGCTTCAGACTTGTGTCTCATAAGATACACATACCCATACCTAGACAGATCATCGGTAAAGGTAATGAAGTAGACAAAATTGCCTCTAGCCGGCACATCAAATGGGCCGCACACATCAGTATGTACTAGGGCAAGGAGATCTGTGGCCCTTTCCCCATGTCCTACAAAAGGGAGTTTAGTCATTTTGCCTTGAAGACAAGATTCACAAGTTGGATATGACTCGAAAGTCAATGGACTCAATAGCCCATTTTTCTCCAATTTGTTGATCCTATCTTCTGCTATATGACCTAATCTCAGGTGCCATAGATATCTATCATTTGGACTATCCCTAGGTCGTTTGGCATTCACGTTTTGCTCGATAGTTAGAATAGGTACATCAATATGTAGCTGATAAAGACCATTAATAAGGAAACCATTTGCAATTTTATTTCTTTCATAAAGAATGTTACAATGGTCCTTAAAGAAGGTAATCACATAGCCTTCTAGTGCTAAGCATGAAACAGAAATCAAATTCTACTAGCTGCAGGCACATAATAACAGTCTTTCAAAACTAAGTCTAAACCAGATGGTAATCGAAGAGGGTATGTTCCCACCGCTACTGCAGCAACTCTTGCTCCATTACCGATGCGTAGGATCATGTCTCCATCCCTCAGCCTCCTGCTATCCTCAAGACCCTGCATGGAAGTGCACAGATGAGCACTAGAACCAGAGTCAAGCACCCAACTGGATGCAGAAGAAATCGTAAGGTTAGACTCAATAACGAGCATACCTCCAGAAGGACCTTCCTTCTTGTTCTTCAGGGTGGCCAGGTAAGTAGGGCAGTTCCGCTTCCAGTGGCCATCGCTGTTGCAATGGAAATACTTTCCTTTGACAGCGGCCTTCTTTCTTCGGCTCTGCCTTCTTCTTCTTTCCTCCTTCCACCTTCTGCTTTTTCACAGACTTCTTTTTCTTTCCATAAGACTTTCTTTTGGAAGAAGTCCATTCCATAGCAAGAACTGAGCCTTTAGAACCTTTCATAGAAAGCTCAGCGGTGACCAGCATATTCATTAATTCGGCCAAGGAATTTTGAAGTTTATGCATGTGGTAATTCATGATGAATTGCCCATATGCATCAGTCAAGGATTGCAGAATAATATCATTCTGCAGATCCAAGTCTAACTTCACACCGAGCTTCTCAAGCTCTTCCATGTCCTTGATCATCATCAGACAGTGATCTTGGACTGACTGCCCATCACGCATCTTAGCCTTAAAAAGTCATTTCGTGACTTGATACTTGGCTGCGCGACTCTGTTCACCAAACATCTCCTGTAGGTGAGCCAACATTTGGCGAGCAGTCCCGATATCTTCATGTTGGCGCTGGAGCTCATCAGACATCGAGCCCAACATGTAATATCTGGCCTTATTATCTTCGTCTATCCATTTTTTCAGAGATGCTCTCTGTTCAGTGGATGGACGGGCTGGTAAGGTGGGAGGGTCCTGGTCCAATACATGGGTTAACTTCTCAGAATCCAAAATAATTTTGTAGTTCCTGAGCCAATCTTTATAATTGGGTCCAGTCAGTCTATGTGTGTCCAGGATACGTGCCAATGGGTTGGACGCAGACATTTTTCTGTAGAGAGTCAAAGATTCTAGTTAGATACTGTAATTATGACTTGACCAATTTATTTAGAGATTTTATTTTTAAACAAATTAGCTTCCACTATTTTCTTGGATCCCTACACTCCCTCTGTAGAGATGCAAAAATCTCCACGATTAATGATTTCTAGTGGGTGGTGCGGTCTCACCAACTGACTCATCACCTCACCTAACAGTTATTGGTGATGGGTTAGCCAATGAGTGAACAACTCTTGTTCAATGATTCTCTAATCATGGTGCACCCAAACTTGGATCTCTAATTCATGAATCTCACCATATCCAAAATATTGATCCACTCCTTAGTTAAGTCAGACCCACCATTTGCATAGACTGGATTCCTAATTGAGTCTCTCACCGTATCCAAAATATTGAGCCCAACTCATCCTCCAGCCCATAGCATCCAATGCCTAATAGACATGGTTGCATCTTTCTGGTGCAACTGAGCCACTGTATCCAGCCGAGAACAATCAACCCCGGGAAGGGCCCGCACATCTACAATGGTGGAAGACCTCAGACTTAATCTTTTCTTAGGGAGAATTGATTCAGGTCTCATTAAACTAGACTTGATCATAGTCATAACAATTATGACTAACCTAGTGGCATGGGTTAGCTCGGATTATTGACCACCTCAGATCAGAACTGTGTCAACAGATATGGCCAGGTAAGTGAGATCGGTGGAAGGAATATGCCATTAACTCGATACAAGAATGCATTCAGGTCGAGTAGCTTCCAATTAAAAATCAGTCGGTCGTATGTGCCAAACTTACCTTAGACACCAAATTGTTGAGCCAGAACCAATTGGGTTAGCCTACAATCCAGACTCTAACCTCTGAGCCTAATTAGGTCTTGCTTGATGATCATCATGTGACTCGATCTTGACCCAGACTTAATCCTATTAGGCTGGTCAATTTAAGCATTGTTGATCCCATCTAACCAACTCTTGATTCGGTTTGATCAACCGCTTAGACCTAATTGAGCTACCCAAGCCCGAACCCAGTATTATGAATATGTCTTAGATCTAAAATTCTCAATTTTAGACCTAATTAATATTTCATAATCTTAATTTCTTAATTAAGTAGGGTTCATAAACAAAATATGCACAATAAATCCTAGGGTTTCAGGATCTAGGATTTTGCAGAAAGTAAGTTTTGGATTTCTGATTAAGGACGAACGTGCAGCACCCCTACACATCATAAGAACACCCCATCGAATGGGAAGGAGAGGGCCTTTAAATCCTTCTTTGTTCTTATGATCGGACGGCCAAGAGGAACGCCTTAATCAGGAAACATGCAATACTACAAAACTAGTTTTAGATCTATATCATATATCTCATATATAAAATTAGATCTAATCATGGCATATTTTGCATACATCTCATGTATCAATCATGCATGTTTTTTAGATCTAAATTATCTCATAATAATCTAAAAAATTAGATTTAAATTGATCTACATCAAAATAAATTCTAATCTAGATAATTATGTAGAACTATTCTACAACTAGTCTAGACATGCATCAATCATATCTCATATGATTTAAAATTAAATAATTTTATTTTTACTATTTTTTAGATGTTATTATAATATTTATAATATCAAAAAATAGTAAATAAATAGATCTAAAATTATAATTTAATCAAATTAAATCATGAAACATGCAAGACTATTCTATAGAACTATTCTATTTTAGAACTAGTCATGCATATTTCTAATCATAGATCTAAATTATTTAATTTTAATTTTTTTGATTTTAGATCTAATCACATATCATGTGACATCTGAAATCACCTAATTTTTTAGATCAAAAATAAATAAAAATTAAATCTAAACAATTTAGAGAACCTGGCTTTGATACCAGTTGAAGGGAAAATCCTAATTTTCTGGGTCAGATTCGTATAGATCTGATCAGATCAAGAGAGATATTTCAAAATTTTCTCTCATGTATCTAGATCAGATATGAGATATTTCAAATTTAATTTTATATATCTAATAAATAAAAATAAATATAAATTAAATCTAATTTAATTTATATCTTTTGTTAGGTAATCTGATTACCATGTGATAATCCTGCTGATTGCTTGAGGTTCTGGATCTAGCCATGCAAGCGCCTGACCTCTATCGATATCTGCTCAGGCTAGATCTGGAGATCTTCTCCTTCTCTATCACTTCTCCAAAAATTAGATCTGGATCTGATTTGGAGGTTCTTCAAAACTCCTTCTAAAGATCAGTACTCATCTTTGCAGTAGTGTTGTCTTCTTCCTTTCTCATTAGCTTTTTGTTGCCTGGATCACACCAAATTGAAGCCCAACTTTCCTTGGTCATGGAGAGGAGAGAGAAGATCATAAGATGGCATGGAAGAGGGAGAGGAACAGCCTTTGGGTGTGGGATAAGAGAGAAGTCTATCAAAGTTGGGCACAGACAGGGTTTATATAGACCCTGCTGCGCCATGCAGTGCCACATTATCCCAGCCAATCACGTTGCTTCATACAATCAGATATAAATCTGATTAGTGGGATAACATTATCTGATCCAATCAGATGAGAGTCCCACTAATTCATTCTTAGATGGCACCTAAGATTGGTCAAAGTCTATAGCTAGGGGTCAACTAAGTAGAATCCAAGAAGCAATCTAGAGTCCCATCCATATGGGACTCTAGGCATCCCTATCCATGGGTGCACGCCTCCATAGGCATGCACCCCCTCCTTTCCAATAACTAGCAAGGGGATAAGCCCCCTATCTACTCTCCAATAGGTGCATGATACATGGGCAGATGTCTAAGTGTCAAAGGTCAATGTTTGACCAAAGTCGAAAGATAAGAATTAGCAAGTGACGAAAAATGATAGGTGTTGTCTCAAGTTTATCTTATAAATTAAGACAACCCTTTTCTAACCTGAACAAGCTCCAGTCAGATCAAGTAAAGGTACCTGAGTGAGCACAAATATATTTAGCTCAGTTAAGATAACTTTTAATGATAGTAGAAGGAGAATGTTAGGTTCAATCGTGTGCTAGCACGATTTCCTTGAACCTAATTGAATCTAATTCAAATCAATTGAACTGGATTAGTCCAATTGATGATATTCAGATCTAAACCCTTGTATGTATGACCTAGTTAGATTCAGTTCTATATAATAATGGGATATGTCATGATCTCTATCATCGACATCATCGAAACTCCTTTCAATGGATCAGAACTCTTTTGATCCAGACAACTAGAATGATCGATCTTCTAAATCATTCTAATTGCTCCCAAAATCGATCTGTGACACCTAGTAGTATATGGTGGAAATCCATCAAAACTGAAAATGAACCTCTTGGTGTAGCTACTTATGTGATTAAGTTTTTCTATCTTGAGCCCCGATCAGATTAGGTTTAAGGTAAACTCATCAAATCCTAATTTCTATCATATGATTTAATCATTCGATTTAAGTTCAATGTGAAAATCTTAATAGAAATTCTTTCTATTATTTCACTCTACCATGGCCATAGGCTTATGGACTTGATTCTCATGATCATCATAGGGCTGCTCTTCATCCATCGAGGTAGATAGATTTTCTCTTGGTGCAATCCAATTCCTATAATGAACATGCTATAGCCAACATACACCTCAGGATTCCAAATGGCTAGGAGACCGAGTCATGGTGTAGTCAAACTATAATATCCTCAAGGTGAACTACCAATGCACCTCAGATCAAAGAACCAGACACACCACTGCAGCTTTGAGTCAGTCATCAACGAGAAGGTAGGCTTCCTTATGATTGCTCGAGGTGATCATACTTAGTGCCCTCGTTCTCTAACAAGAATCTATACTCTCGCTCCGATGTCTCTACACCATAGACTTAAGACTCATCTACTATAAACAACCGATTGTACGCCAACCTTCTGGATCAATCACCATCCTCATGATGATCTTACGATCAGAAGCAGTTTGTGAGTTAATAATGAAAATTCTTGTCTTAAATTTTCAACTCTTGAAAATAAGAATTATCATTACCATTAACTCAAAGAATGTATCACAGACACTAATTATACATTTATGATAAAAAATAATCTATTTTATTATTTATAGTTAAAATTATAATTTTGCTCCTAGAAGTGTATTATAAGTGTCAACCAATTTTGACTTCTAGGGCACACATATGTAATAGTGTGCCCTTAGATAAACTCTTGGAGGCACATGTCTCCACCCTTCTTTCCTACAAAGAATAGGTCAATTGACCCCTGTCCTAATTCCATCTCATGGTTTTAGGATAAATCCTGATCTTGTTAAGACAAGCCCTGATCTCATCAGGACAAGCTTCGTTCTGACCAGAAAAAGGTTCAGCCAGACTAGGATAAACTCATACAAGATTTTTGGATGAGCTAAATCCAATTTGACTTAGTTAAGATGAGCTAGAAAGTCGACAGAAGGAGAAAGTCAGGTTCAATCATGTGCTAGCATGATTTTCTTGAACTTGATTGGATCTAATCTAAATCAATTAAACTATGTTAGTGCAATTGATAACATCTAGATCCAAACCCTTGTTTGTGTGATCTAGTTAGGTTCCATTTTGTATGATAATGGGATATGTCATGATCTCCATCATCGACATCATCGAAACATCTTTCGATGGACCATAATTCTTCTGATTCATCCAATTAGAATCATCGATCATCAAGATAATTCTAATTGATTCTAAAATCTACTAGTGACACTTAGCAGTATATGGTGACAATCCGTCAAAATTGAATATGAACCTCTCAACGTAGCCAACCGTGTGATTGGGTTCTTCTATCATAAGTTCTGATAGGATCTAGGTCAAAGTGAACTCATCAGAGCCTACACCTATCATATGAATAAATCATTCAATTCAAGTCTAATGTGAAATCCTAATAGAAACTCCTTTCTATTATATTCACACTACCATGGCCATGGGCTTAAGAACTCGATCTCATGATCATCATAGGACTATTCCTTCTCTACCGAGGTTGATAGATCCCTTGTTGGTGCAATCTAATTCCTACAATGAACTTGCTATAGCCAACATACATCTCAGAATTTTGAATGTCTAGAAGACCAAGTTATAGTATAGTTAAACTATAACACACTCAAGATAAACTACCAATATAGCTTAGATCAAGGAACTAGATACATAATTGAAGCATTGAGCTTGTTATCAATGAGAAGATAGACTCCCTTATGACTGCTTGAGATGGTCACACTCAGTATCTTTATTCTCAATAAGTACTCGTACTCTTGCTCTGATCTCTCCACATCGTAGACTCAAGACTTATCTATCCTAAAAAAGCGATCGTACACTAATCTTTTAGATCAATCACCATTCTCATGATGATCCTATGATCGGGAGTAGTTTATGACTTAATTATGATAAAATATGCCTTAAATTCTTAACTCTTGAGAATATGTGTTATCATGTCCGTTAACTTAATAGATGTATCACAGACATTTTAAATATACAATATGATAGAAAATAATTATTTTATTAATTTTGAGTCAAAATTATAAAAATACTTTTAGAAAGTATTTTACAAGCATTGGTCAATCTGGCATCTAAGGCATGCATCTAATAGCTTCGAGGCAAATGGTGCCGAGAGGAAGAGGTTGTCTTCTATGCCATCTTCATGCCAACATGGATTCGATATTAAGATCACTTATTTTAGTTTTTATTTATTTTATATTTTTTAAAATTTATGTATTTAAATTTTGAACTTTAAATTAATATAAAATTTATCCTTTTATGCTATTTAAATTTTAGCTCTTTACTTTTAATTATAAATTTAATTTTGTTATAAGTAAATGCTAAGATTTAAATAGTAGAACTTAGTACCAAGTTTATCTTTCTATAATATTTAGTTTATGCTTTTTATTTATAATTTTAATTTCCAACTTTAATTTTTTTTAAATCTTTTTTTATTTTTATAAAATTAAAGATTTAAAATCAAAGCATTATCTTCTCTATGGACTCAATCCAACTCACTACTTTTTATGTATTTTTAATTATTTTAAAAAATTAAAATTAAATTAATAAACATGGTGTCTTAATGACAACATCGTGCTCTATCATTGGCAGACACATATTATATTTCTAGGATATCAGTTTGTACTTATAAATTTGATTTATTAATAAAATGATAATTTTATTCCAATCATGTTTAATATTTATCTATGATTCATCCAAGGGATTAACAGATGATGACAAATATTTCCAGGTATTGAGAATTTGAGACATGTATCATTGATGGATAATTTTCTAAATGCTCCTAATCGAGGAATCATCATGGAGGATAGTGATCAATCTAGTTAGATTGGTGCACAAATCATTTTTCTTTTGGATAGATAAGTCTCGAGTTTGTAGTGTGAAGATACTAGAGCAAGAGTATAGGTGGTTGTTAGAAAATAACTTGCACTAAGCATGACCAATATGAGAAGCCGCTTGGATGTCTACTCACTCATCAATGGCTTAGTCAATGCTGTAGTAGTTTAAATAGTCTTTTGACCTATGGTGCTTCAGCTATTCTTAGTGAGGCTACTATAGTTTGATTATACATATACTTGGTCTCTTAGCCATTTTGAACTTTTTGGAATACATTGGTTATAGTAGGTTCAGTTTTACTTTTAGAAGTAGGATGCACCTAGATGGAAGCTATCAGCTTTGATGGAAAAGGAGAAGTCCTATGCAATTCACAAGACTGAGTTTAGAAAATCTTCGACTGAAGAAAGTGTGGATACTGAAAAAAAGTTTCCATGGAAATTCATAGATGAACTTGAGTTGAGCTAATCTTGCATATTGATAATTATCATAATTTACAAAATAAAAGTATTAAAATAATATAATAATTAATATTTATTCTAAGAAATTGATACTTTTATTAGTGTTTTATAGAAAATAAGCCTACCAATGCGAAGAGCTCAATTTATGGATTCTAACAGATCAAATTTTGCTTAAATCAGAGTTAAAATGAGAAAATTATGAAGCCCAAAAGTTTTAAATAAATAAATAAATAAATCGGCCAGCTGAACTGATCGGTCCAGCCAGACTTGGTCTAGTGAAAAGTAGCCTAAAATCAGCCCAAATCAAAGAAAAAAGCTGGTCGATGCATGGTGGACCAACCGATCGGTCCATGGGAAAGGCGCGGACCGCCCAGCTCATCACGCATGGCCAATCGATGCATGCTGCATGGTGGACCTGAACCCTTAAAGGGTTTATTAAAAAACCACCGTGGCTTATAGGGGCATCTTCATCTTTTTATCTAGCACGACAGGCAACTATTGGCAGCGGTTTTTGGTGCACCCGATCTTCATGCGGTCCACAGGTCAGTGGGAGTCAATTTTGCACAATCATGCGACTCCCATCAACCCGATTGTCATCCAACGATCAGAGTCAAATCTCAATTCGATCAGTTTCCTAGGTGGCCCTTTTAGGATGATCCGATGATGTGGAGCACTCCTAGCCTAGATCGGACGGCGAAGATTAGTTCTGACTTTGATTAGGAGCTTCAAGTGGTGGATTTTGATAGGATCTGAGTCTTTGATCAGCAATCTAATGGCTAGAATTTAATAGGCTCAAATAATTTGAGCCAAACTCAAATTTTGACTCTGAAAATACCTCTAAAAAGCTCTAATTTTTCTCTATTTAAGGGAAGGTCACGCCAGAAGCAAAGGAGGTCCTGGAAGCAGCATCAAGCCAATCTTCTCTTCTCTTTTTCTTCTTTTATTCTTTCTTTTCCTTTATTTTTCTTTTTCTTCCATTAAAGAAGAATTGAAGATGTCAATGGTGGAAGATTTGTCAAGCATGTGTGGCTAAGGATCTCGTGTCTCCAAGGAGCAAGAAAAGTCTATAATTAAATCTGATTTTTCTTTTTATCAAGCAATAAAATTTTCTTATCTATACTCCACATATCAATCTTATTTTTGCTTTAATTTTGAATTTCTTATAATTTATAACTAAAGAGACAGATCATAATCGTGGAAAGATATGATCTATGCTCAAGTTAGAATAAATTATAAGAATTATTAAATTATTATTTTATATTCTTTGATTATTAATCTAGATAATCTATGTCTGTAAGATGAATCATGATCTTGTTACATATGGTCCATGCGTAGGTTATATTAAAACTAGGTCAAAGAAATAAATATAAGATTGCATGTCCATAATAAAAAGATTTAATGATCAATTATAAACTTGAATACTAAAGATGGAACTAAAACCTGAGATAATTTTCTTTCCCTGATTAATTGATTAAAAACTACTTTTCTACTATTTTTTAATTTTCTATTACTTTAAGAATTTCAAAACCAATCAAATAATCTTCTTTATTTTATTTTTTTAATTAACTATCCTCGATCTCCAAGAAAATCGACATCCGACTCACTACTATTCTTATCCATAGTAAGTTAGGTTTAATTTTTATTTATTGCTGTAAACAACAAGCATCAAATTTTTGGCACCATTGTCAGAGATCTTGGCATGGTTGATTTAAATATATATAAAATAAAAAATAATAAAATAAATAAATAATAATAAAATTTAAAAAAAATCTTTTTATTGCTTTTTAATTTTATTTAGCTATTATTATCTTTCATAATTAATTTTTTTATATAATTTAGATTAATTTACTATTTTTTAAGACTTAACCACTTGAATTTACTTTTCTTTGCAAAATCAAAAAAATCAAAAACTTAAAATATACTTATAATAAGATAAAACCATAAATCCTTAAAAATCATCGACATCTCATAACACTTAATTAATAAAGCAAAATGAAAAATATAATATAAAATTAATTTTTAACATATTTGGATACATTATTTTGTTTGCATCATATATTCATAATCTACTTTAAGGGCAAAACCTATTAAACAAGATAAGGTGAAAATTTCATCACCCTTCCTTAGCTCACAAACCATCATCTTTCATATTGCATTAATCTAGATCTTAATTTAAAATCAATTAGACGTTAAACTCTAAGGATATTCGAGCTCAATAGGATAAGAAAATCCTAGAATTGGACCGAGTTCGGGTTGATTAATTGCTCGGTGTCTAAGGTAAGTGGTTCAAAGATTGTGGTTTTCAATTGGTTTCATTGTCTGACCTGGCTAACTCAGTTGGTGTCTAAGAAAAATAATGAATAGGAAACCTTCCATATCTTATACTTACCTGGCTAAATCAGTTGGCCAATTTTGAGCTTGGAGTACTCAAAGGTGATCTTGGAATATTTAGGAGCTGTCTAGATTTAGGTTAATCCTATGATAGAGAGTCTGTGCTTGCTTAACTTGAGTGCAATTAACACCAAATTCAAACCTAATTAAAGCACCCTTCTCTCTTTCATCTCTAGATTTAGGACTTCTTAAGGCACATCTTTAGAACCCTTTTCTATCTTTTCTCTCATCTCTCTAAAAAAATTAAAAATATATATAAAAAGATAATAATAAATAAAATTATAAAATAGCCACTTGAAAAATAAAATCTGAAATATTAATAAGAATAGATCCAAATCCTACCCTAATCCAAGAAATTATTGAGTTCATAATGAGTGAGATAGATCAAGAACCTCAGACCCTAATGGATCTTTGCTACCCTATGGGTTCAGCCCAACCATCTTGTATTCGATTACCCCAAACTAATACACCTAACTTTGAAATTAAACATCAGATCATCAATATTTTTCCTAAATTCACCGAGAATGAAGGTGCATATATTTTTATTAGAGAATTTGATGAAGTATGTGATACCATGAGAATACACTAGCTCTCTGAGGATGCCATTAAACTAAGACTAATTATATTTGTCCTTAAGGAGAATGCAAAAAAATGGCTATATAGTCTGTCCAACCACTCAATCACAACATGGGATGGCTTTGTCAAAATGTTCTTAAAAAAATTCTTTCCTCATCAGAAAATAACAAAACTAAGGAACGAAATTAACCAATTCTACCAGTTAGAAGGTGAATCATTCTAGAAATGTTTAGACCATTTTAAGAACCTCTTAAGCCAATGCCCACATCATGGGATAGAAATTTGGAGGTTGTGTCAAATAATTTATGAAGGTCTAGAACCAAATTCAAGAACCATGTTAAAGTCGATGTGCTAGGGCCAATTCATGTATAAAGAAGCCAACGAGGCCTGGCAATTTTTAGAAGATCTAGTAGAAAAGAGTTTGCAATGGGAGGTAACTAGGAAACCAACACCAACAAGAGGTGGTATACATCAAGTTCCATCAACCCTAGCTTTAGAAGCCAAAATTGCCACATTGCAATGAAATTTGAAGCCTTAGAATTAAAGGGATCAGCCAATGTAAATCAAGTATCTGCATCTATGTGTAATGGATGTAGTGCACTAGATCATGTCATAGAAGAATGTCCCCTCCTGATGAACTAGACTGATAATGATTATGCATAGGTGAATGCAACATATCAAAGACCAAATAATAACCCTTACGCATCCACTTATAATCCAGGATGGAGAAATCACTCCAATTTTTCATGGTCATGAGGTCTGAATGTAGGCAGTCCTAGTGTCAACCAATCAAATCCAAGGCCTAACCCTATGCTAAACAGTCCACCAAGCTTTAATAATATTGAAAAGAAATTAGATTCTCTTGTAAAAAGCCTAGAAATTTTAATAAAATCATCTACTGATAACTCATCTACCCTTCATAAATTCATGCAAAACATGGATCAACTTAAAAACTTTAATTTTTAAGCCATAAATTCAAACTCCCAAGCTATTGCCCATCTAGAAATGCAGTTGGATCAATTAGCTTCAGCTCTTAGTGAAAGAGAAAAGGATAAACTACCAAGCCAACCTGAATCTAATCCCAGAACCCAAAACAACCAGAGACCATAACAAGGATCCTAGATCAACCAATTAAATGCCATTCATACATTAAAATTTGGGAGACAAATAGATAACTTGGTGGGTACACTTGAATTAGAGGAAGACATAGAAGAACCACTACCTGAACTAGGTTCTGACCTAAACCAGTCCAAGAAACCTGAAATATCTAAATTTGATGAAAACTTTAATGCACCAGTTGAGGCCATACCTAAATTTGTTAGACCAACTACTAATGTTACAGCTCCATTCCCAAATAGACTAAAGCCCAATCGAAACTCAACCAATTTGAAAAAAATTTTAGAGGTCTTCAAGCAGGTAAAAGTGAACATCCCTCTACTAGATATGATCCAGTAGGTTTCAATCTATGCTAAATTTCTTAAGGATCTATGTACCAAAAAGAAGACCACTAATGTACCTAAAAGAGCCTTCCTGATAGCAAGTGTGAGTTCTTATCTATCAAATCATATTTCATACACTATGGGAGAGACCCACATTGATAAGGCTCCCTTAGATTTAGCGGCAAGTGTTAATATTCTACCATATTCAGTATACAAGCAACTAGAATTAGAAGAGCTAAAACCCACAGAAATGACCTTACAATTAGCAGATCGGTCCTTGAAAGTTCCAAAGGGTATAGTAGAGGATGTATTAATTAAGGTTAGTGATTTTATCTATCCTATAGACTTTGTCATCTTGGAAACTGAACCTATCACAAATTCGAAGGGTCACATTCTAGTTATATTTGGTAGACCATTTTTAGCCACAGCCAATGCACAAATCAATTGCCGAAATAGATTGATGAAACTCACCTTTGGCAACATGTCTATGGAGTTGAATATTTTTCATCTGAATAAAACCAAAGAGACAAGCGATGTGAATTGGATTCAAGAAAATACCTACGAGCCCATTGACCTGAGTGATGAAGAGTTTGATCATGAAATTCTAGTGGACCAAGGAGATGAAGAGTTCAATGAAATCTCATTAATTAATAATTATAGGATGGAGTCGAGATGGGAGCCTCCAATCAGACCACTTGAGATAACGGTTAAACCACCACCCAAACCATCTTTGGAGGAAGTACCCAAGTTAGAACTCAAATCTCTCCCTAACCACCTAAAATATGCCTATCTAGATCCATCAGAAACACTACCGGTAATCATTTTAGCAGATCAAGACCCTATACAAGAGGAAGAAATATTGACCATCCTTAAAGAAAATAAAGAAGCATTAGGATGGACTATGGCAGATTTAAAAGGGATCAGCCTCTTAATTATTCAACATAGAATCCATCTATTAGAGGAAGCTAAGCCAAAAAGGGATCCCCAAAGAAGACTCAACCCAGCCATGAAAGAAGTTGTGAGAAATAAAATAACAAAATTTCTTGACAATGGAATAATATATCCAGTTTCAGATAGTTCTTGGGTGAGCCCAATTCAAGTAGTACCCAAGAAGTCAGGAGTTATTGTAGTACAAAACAATAATAATGAGCTGGTACCAACCAGAATTCAAACTAGATGGAGGATCTGTATTGACTATAGAAAATTAAATGCAGCCACTCGAAAGAACCACTTTCCTTTACCCTTTATAGATCAAATGTTAGAACAATTGGCAGGGCATAATTTTTATTATTTTCTAGATGGATACTCTAGTTATAATCAAATACCTATAGCTCCAGAAGATCAAAAGAAGAGAATATTTACCTATCCATTTGGAACCATCACCTATAGACGCATGCCTTTTGGATTATGTAATGCCCCATCTACATTCCAAAGGTGCATGATTAGCATCTTCTCTAATATGGTTGAATGATTTTTAGAAATCTTTGTGGATGATTTTTCTATCTTTGGATCTACCTTCTCTGAATGTTTACATCATCTTAGATTGGTTTTAGAACGATATAAGGAGAAACATCTAGTTTAAATTAGAAAAATGTCAATTCATGGTTAGAGAAGGTATAGTCCTCGAC
This sequence comes from Cocos nucifera, assembly GCA_006176705.1. Taxonomy (NCBI): domain Eukaryota; kingdom Viridiplantae; phylum Streptophyta; class Magnoliopsida; order Arecales; family Arecaceae; genus Cocos; species Cocos nucifera. The sequence goes on along the minus strand of QRFJ01003099.1, from coordinate 52,602 downwards.
CATGTAGTTTCAAAGAGGGGCATAGAAGTGGATAAAGCCAAGGTAGATCTGATTGAAAATCTTCCACCACCAAAATCAGTAAAAAAAATTTGCTTTTTCCTCAGACATGCTGGTTTTTATAGACGATTTATCAAAAACTTTAGCAAAGTGACTCGACCATTAACTAACTTATTAACTAAAGATGTCAAATTTGATTTTACACCTAAATGTCTCGAGTCCTTTGAACATTTAAAGAAGGAATTGACCTCGGCCCCAATTATTCACCCATCTATTTGGACTCAACCTTTTGAGCTCATGTGCGATGCATCAGATCATGCCATTGGAGCTATCTTAGGTCAAAGAATAGATAAGTTACCATGAGTGATCTATTATGCTAGTAGAATCTTAAATGATGCACAACTAAATTATTCGACTACTGAGAAAGAATTTTTAGCTATAGTATTTGCTTCAGAGAAATTTAGATCCTACTTAGTGGTTTCTCACATGATTATCTACACAGATCATTCTATCGTTAGACATCTTCTTTCAAAAAAGGATGCCAAGGCACGCTTAATCAGATGGATCCTTCTTTTGCAAGAATTTGACCTAGAGATAAAAGATAGAAAAGGTATCAAAAATGTAGTGGCAGATCATCTATCTTGATTAGCAATTGCACCAACTGAGGAACTACCTATTAATGAGTCCTTCCCTGACGAACAACTTATGTCAGTAACCACTGAGCCTTGGTATGCTGATATAGTAAATTATTTAATCATCGATAAGATTCCCATGCACTGGACAACTCAGGATAAGAACAAATTTTCCTCTCAAGTAAAATATTTTATTTGAGATGATCCATATTTATTCAAATAATGTCCTGACCAAATTATAAGAAGATGTATCCCAGATGAAGAAGTTAGGAGTATTTTATCCTTTTGCCATGACCAAGCTTATGGTGGTCATTTTAGTACCAATAAGGCAGCAGCAAAAGTGCTCCAATGTGGATTCTATTGGCTGAACCAATTTAATGATGCTCGTGAATATTGCAAAAGTTGTGCTAGGTGTCAATAAATAGGATGAATTACTAAGAAAGATATGATGCCTATGAATCCCATTTTAATTGTAGAAATCTTTGATGTCTGAGGAATAGATTTCATGAGACCATTTTCAAAATCTTTTCGGAATGAGTATATCTTAGTAGCTGTAGACTATGTATCTAAGTGGGTAGAGGCAATACCATGCAAAACCAATGATAGTAGGATCGTTATAAAATTTTTTAAAGAAAATATCCTATCTCAATTTGGTACACCTAGAGCCATCATTAGTGATCGTAGAATGCACTTCTATAGCCGATCTTTTGCATCACTGATGAAAAAGTATAATATAACCCACAAGTTGGCTATGCCCTATCATCTGCAAACGAGTGGACAAGTTGAAATGTCTAATCGCCAAATCAAGCTAATCTTAGAAAAGATAGTAAATGCAAATAGAAAAGATTGGTCCTTGAAGCTAATAGATGCACTTTGGGCATATCGCATAGCTTTCAAGACCAACTTAGGAATGTCTCCATATAGGCTTGTATTTGGTAAAGCATGTCACTTACTGGTAGAACTAGAACATAGGGCAATGTGTGCCATTAAACAACTGAACATGGACTTGGATGCAGCTAGAGGCCTGAGAAAATTATAGATTAATGAACTAGAGAATAAGAAATGAAGCCTATGAAAACTCAAAAATTTATAAAGAAAGAACTAAAGCTTTTCACGATCAAATGATTAATAGAAAATATTTCACACCTAGACAAAAAGTTCTTTATATAATTCTAGGCTACACCTATTTTTAGAAAAATTAAGATCTAGATGAACTGGACCATATATCATCAAGAAAGTCTTCTCACATGGGGCTATAGAGATTGAAAACCCAAGTAATGGTATTACTTTTAAAGTTAATGCACAACGATTAAAACCATTCTTGGTACCACCAACTAAACCTAATGAAGAAGTCATGGTTCTCTATGAACCTATATACTCTGATTAATTTTTAAAAAAGTTTGGCTAAAGATGTTAAACTTAGCACTTACTGGAAGGCAAACCAGCTTTTTGCATTTATTTTTTTTTTCTTTTTAGTTTATCTTTCTTTAAGAATTAAATTGGAGAAGAATTATAGACTCATATTGAATGAAGAATAAATAAAGCCAAGGTCGAGACTAGAAAAAAATTAAATTAGGTGAACACTTTTCTTGTTATATTTTTGTTATTTATCATACTCTATTTCTTTTTTCCATTGAGTATAATAGAAATTAAGTTGGGGGGAAGGATAAATAAAATTTTTTAAGTCCTTAAGTATGGTAATTCATAAGTGATAAAAATATACTAATAAAAGTATTAAATTATAAAATAAATTTAATTATTTCTTTAGAAATTGATACTTTTATTAATCTTGTACAGAAAAAAGGCCACCAATATGAAGAACTTATTTTTCTGGTTCACATGAAATAAATTTCAGGCAAAACGGACTTCAAACGAGCCTAGAATTGAATTTTTTAAAAAAAAAATAGCGGTTCGGTTCGAACCGATTCAGAAAATTGGTTCAGCGGTTTGGCCCGATTTGATCGAAATAGCAGACCAACCTGTCGATGCAACGCTGACATCGGGATGACATCAGCATTTTTTGTGGCTTACGGTGGACCATCCGGAGGGTATTTTGGGCATTTCACATCAAAAAAAGTGCTCCAATTGGCTGAAGAACGCGGCAGTCCATGCAACACCGGGCTCGCGCATGGTCTATGAAGGGCAATTTGGGAATTTTGTCTGATCCAATGGGTGGCATTCACTAAAACTTGATCGGACGATCGAAACGAAGGCACTGATGGATGGCATCCGCAGCTCCCGATCGAGATCCAACAGCTGAGATTCATCCTGAAGTTAAACTATAAATCAGAAGCCTTCTTTCTGCATGATCGGATGACCCAGATTTGATCCAATGGTTGATCCAATGGCTGGCATTAAATCCGACTTGATCTGGGTCATTAAGGGATTTTTGAGTGGTTTTTGGACCGTTTGATCAACATCTAATGGGCAGAATTACTCAAATCTTAGTTTGAGTTGCTTTGGAAGTCTTAAACCTAATTTTTGATGGATTTTTGGGAGAAATCAAACTCTTCATCTATAAAGAAACCTAGTGTTGTCGTAAAAAGAAGGAGAGAGAGAGACAGAGAGAGACAAAGAGAGAAAGAGAGAAAGAGAGAGAGAGAGAAAAAGAAAAATAAAAAGAAAAAGAGAGGAGAGAGGTAGAAAGAGAAGAGTGATTTGTGAGAAAATCAAAAAGGGTTTTTGATTCTTTGGACGATCAAGACATCGATTAAAGAGCCTCTTTCTCTTCGCCAAGTTCTCCACATCAAGAGTAACAAACAATCAATTTCAGCAATCAAACAGTCTAATTTCTCTATGCTTTTTATTTTACTTGCTATTTTTGAACTTGTTATCATGAACTTAATTTTATTTTATTAAGGCTAAGGTGTAGCCACTCTTTTGATGCAATATTCAGTATGATTTATTTTTAAATTTTATTCATGAGGAGTATATAAATCTGATCTTAATGCTTTTAGATTACTGGCCATCTTCTAATTGATCTGATGAACATAGATGTTACGGACCAAGTACATCTATGTTAATGCTTCTTGATTATATACCTTGTATTATGAATCAAATTAGAATTCATATGCATGCGGGAATTTTAGTGTGCTTTGGACGCAGCGTATTTTAATTAGAGGGTTTCACAAAACCTAATGCATTAATATTTATTTAAATTACACCTGGACCAAAGGATAATTAATAAATATTAATAGTTTTGCTATGCCTGGACCAAAGGATAGTGAATAAATTAGGAGACTCCACCGTCACATGAAATAAAATTAATCTAAAAATCTGAATATTGTATTGACTGAGTTGGTGAACCGATTGCCTTAGTAATCCATTGCTCTTGAATTTAAAACCCTAATAATTTACACTCTCTCTATTTTCTTAAAAAAAAATTTAATTATTTTTTTATTTTATTTTATTCTTTAATTTCTTATTCTCATAAATCGATCTTCTAAATAAAGCATAGGAAAGAGCTTTTCAGTACTTATTTTTCAATCCTCTAGGGACGATACTCTACTCATTCACTTTATTACTTGATCGACTGGTGCACTTGCCATAGCTATAAATTAGCACGCATCAAGTTTTTGGCACCGTTGTTGGGAATTGTGTCTAAAACAATATTAAAATTTTGATGCTAGCTTTACTTTAGAAATTTATTTTTAATTTTTATTATTTAAAAAAAAAATTTCTAGTGCATGACACATACTAGATATAGTAACTTACTATCTCTAGATTTGAAAATTGAAAGGACCATCAGAAGACTATAACAAGAGAGAAACATGGCAGCTAAAGATCCTAACAACATCAACCTAGGATTGGATATGGCAACGGAATGACAGCATGAAGCTATTCGACCAGTACATCATTCATTAAATGATTATATCACACCATCTGTAGCCGATGCAGCTTCGAGCATCAGGAGACCGCCTGTACGAGCAAACAACTTCGAAATAAAATCAGCAATGATCCAGATGATTCAATCAACTGTCCAATTCAGTGGACACGTGCATGATGATCCGAATGCCCATATTTCTAATTTTCTTGAACTTTGTGATACTTTTAAAATTAATGGGGTGTCAGATGATGCTATTAGATTAAGGTTATTTTCCTTTCTCTTTATGGGACAAAGCTAAGAGTTGGCTTCATTCTCTTCCTGCAGGTTCTATTACAACTTGGGATGTCCTAGCCCAAAAATTCTTAGCCAAGTACTTTCCACCTTCCAAGACTGCCAAGATGCGCAATGATATTACTTCCTTTATGCAGATGGACATGGAGACACTATATGAGGCTTGGGAGCATTTTAAGGAACTACTGAGGAGATGTCCACATCATCAACTACCCATATGGCTTCAGGTACAAACTTTCTATAATGGTTTATCTCCTACTAATCGTTCTATGATTGATGCAGCAGTAGGAGGAACCATTAATCAAAAAATGGAGGAAGAAGCCTTTCGATCTGATCGATGAGATGGCATCAAATAGCTATCAATGGCAGACAGAGCGCATGATGCCAAAAAGACTAGCAGCTGTGTAGGGAGTAGATTGCGTGCCAACTTTACTAGCTGAAATTGCAGCCCTTAGAGCCGAAGTCAACAACTTAAAGGGAATAGCTATGCATGTTCAGAGCATTACTTGTGACCTATGTGGAGGAGGACATGATACGAGCAATTGCCAAATAGGTAATCCTTTTGCTAAAACAACTGATACAGCTAATTATATTGGTAATTTTTTTAGGCCGCAACAAAACAATCCCTACTCCAACACATACAATCAAGGGTGGAGGCAGCACCCAAATTTCTCATGGAGCAATCAAAATGCAGCACAACAGTCACCCCCAGGATTCCAAGTACCTGAAAAGAAGTCCAACATGGAAGAGCTGATGGTCAAATTTATGCAAAACCAAGAAGCAACTATAAAAAATTTGGAAGCCAAACTTAGGCAGGACCAAACAGCAGCAATTCGAAACTTGGAGATGCAAATAGGTCAAATGGCTAAGATAATCTCCGAGAGACCTCAAGGATCCTTGCCAAGCAATACGGAGACAAATCCAAGGGAGCAAGTCAATGCTATCACCCTAAGAAGTGGTACAAAGCTGGAGGAGCCACATCAGAAGAATGAGACTGAAGAGCCAACTACAAATAAGGAACCATCAACTAAAATTCGTCAGTCACCAAATACAACCTAGCAGATGGATGGTCTCCAGGTATACGGTTTGCTGATCCAAATGTGAAGCCCTACGTGCCAGCCACTACCATTCCTAGAGAGATAAATACAGCATCCAGATAAGAATTTTCTAACTTTTTCAAAATTTTAAAGAATTTACATATTAATATTCCTTTTGTAGATGCTATTACTCAAATGCCCAGGTATGCCAAGTTTCTCAAAGAAATCTTAACAAATAAGAAAAAGCTGAAGGAGCATGAGAGAATAAATTTGAATGAAGAATGCTCAGCAATACTTCAAAATAAATTACCACAGAAGTTAAAAGATCCTAGGGAAGTTTTACTATCCCCTGCATTATTGGTGATTGTAGTTTTGATAAAGTTTTATGTGATTTAGGAGCAAGCATTAATCTCATGCCTTTTTCTATTTTCAGGAAAGCTGGGTCTAGGAGAACCAAAGCCTACCACTATTACTCTTCAATTAGCCGACAGATCCATTAAATATCCAAGAGGTATAGTGGAGGATGTCTTGGTAAAGGTAAACAAGTTTATTTTTCCTGTTGATTTTATTGTTCTTGATATGGAAGAAGATTATGATGTACCCCTTATTTTAGGGAGACCCTTTTTAGCTACTGGAGGAGCTTTAATAGATGTTCAACAAGAAAAATTAATTCTTAGAGTCCAAGACGAACAAGTTACTTTTAATATTTTCAAAGATACTAAACAAATCCTGATGATAATCAAACTTATTTTCTAATTGATATTATTGACAATCCATTATATGAGAATTCTATAGAAAACAGGTTTGAGACTATAAATGTGAGCAATGTCAAATTGAAAGAGGACTCGATCAAACATGAAAGTATTTCAATTGAAGTGGCACCAGATTGATCCACTTTAGAATTCAAAGAAAGTCAAGCTGAAGACTATAAATCAGAACTACTAGATAGGTTGTTTCTTTTCTTTTTAGTTTTGATCATTTTTCTTTTCTTTTATTTTTTAGTAATTTATTGTTGCTCTTTTACTGCTTTGGTGTGTATTTTTAATTTTGCAGAGAAAAATTAATGAGAACTCAAGCAAAATTTCAAAGCTCCAAAGAACCAGACTGAACCAAATCAGGTGTATTCCTTCCTATCCTTTATTGCACCCTTTATTTTTCTTTCTCCTTTAAGACAATGTAGAATAAGTTAAAAAAAAAAAATCATGTGTCAAGAAGAAAATCTTGAGCAAGATAAACTGGATAAGTGATAAAAGATAGAATTATTTGCTAATGAATGTAATGAGTTAAAGAAGTAGATTAGTTGGTCAACTTTTAGCAGCCTACTTAGGTCATTAAAAGATTATTAGCACTTTTAATTGCACATGCACACTAACAAGGCAAAGTAGGTATTGATTATAAGGCCAACTGAGGATTCAATTATCACTGAAAATTGGTAATTAATATACATTCTAATCAAAAAACTTGAATTTAAGGAAAGAGCTACCTGCCTAAAAATAAAGTGCAAAAGACAGAGTATATGTGGATTGCCCAAAGCCTAGTAACTGGGTCTCTGCACCTAGGTCAAGTGTGAAAATTCATGTAAAATGGTGAAGGGAAGGCCAGGATGCTCAGCACAAAAAAAAAAAAAAAAAAAAAGAAAGAAGAGAAAGGCAGTGTGAAAGCTACCTTAATTCATGAGTATAAAATTGAGAATGTATAGAAAATTGACCAAAATAGGTGATAAGAGAAGATACTTTTGTTCTTTTAATTTAATACTGAAATGCTAAAGTTAGTCATCACGAACACAAGTGCTATAGATCTTTGATGTACTCTAAGAAAGTTTTTAATTATATTGACTGAAAAATTTGCTTCTGAAGCTCAATGCTTAGTTAGCAGTATTTTCTAAACTTTTTGATCTTTAATCTTAGATTTTATCTTTATGATGGATAATCTTATTGAAACATGGTATTAAATAAAACATTACTAAGGGACTAGCAATGACTAAGTTGGGGGGTGTGATAAGTGGTAAAAATATACTAATAAAAATATTAAATTATAAAATAAATTAAATTATTTCTTTAAAAATTGATACTTTTATTAATCTTATGCAGGAAAGAAGGCCACCAATGTGAAAATCTTATTTTTCTGGTTCACATGAAATAAATTTTAGGCAAAACGAACTTCAAACGAGCCTAGAATTGAATTTCAAAAAAAAAAAAAAAAAGCAATTCAATTTGAATCGGTTCAGCAATTCGGCCCGATTCGACCGAAACAGCAGACCAACCCGCCGACGCAACACTGACGTCAGGATGATGTCAGTATTTTTCACGGCTCACTGTGGACCATCTGGAGGGTATTTTGGGCATTTCACATCAAAAAAAGTGCTCCGATTGGCTGAAGAACACAGCGGTCCATGCAACACCGGGCTCGCGCGTGGTCTATGAAGGGCAATTTGGAAATTTTGTTTGATCCAACGGGCGGCATTCACTGAAACTTGATCGGACGGTCGAAATAAAGGTGCTGATGGATGGCATCCGTAGCTCCCGATCGAGATTCAATGGCTGACATTCATCCCAAAGTTAAACTATAGATCAAAAGCCTTCTTTCTACGCGATCGAATGGCCCAGATTCGATCCAACGGTTGATCCAACGGCTGGCATTAAATCCGACTTGATCTAGGTTATTTTAAGGACTTTTTGAGTGGTTTTTGGACTGTTTGATCAACATCTAATGGGCAGAATTACTCAGATCTTAGTTTGAGTTGCTTTGGGAGTCTTAAATCTAATTTTTGATAGATTTTGGGGGGAAATCAAACTCTTCATCTATAAAAAAATCTAGTGTTGTCATAAAAAAAAAGGAGAGAGAGAGATAGAGAGAGAGAAAGAGAGAGAAAGAGAGAAAAAAAATAAAAATAAAAAGAGAGGAGAGAGGTAGAAAGAGAAGAGTGATTTGTGAGAAAATCAAAAAGGATTTTTGATTTCTTTCGATGATCAAGACATCGATTAAGGAGCCTCTTTTTCTTCGCCAAGTTCTCCACATCAAGAGCAACAAACAATCAATTTCAGCAATCAAATAATCTAATTTCCCTATGCTTTTTATTTTATTTGCTATTTTTGAACTTGTTATCATGAACTAAATTTTATTTTACTAAGGCTAAAGTATAGCCACTCTTTTGATGCAATATTCAGTATGATTTATTTTTAAATTTTATTCACGATGAGTATATAAATCTGATCTTAATGCTTTTAGATTACTTGCCATCTTCTAATTGCTCTGATGAACATAGATGTTACGGACCAAGTACATCTATGTTAATGCTTCTTGATTATATACCTTGTATTATGAATCAAATTAGAATTCATATGCATGCAGGAATTTTAGTGCACTTTGGATGTAGCGTATTTTAATTAGAGGATTTCACAAAACCTAATGCATTAATATTTATTTAAATTATACCTGGACCAAAGGGTAATTAATAAATATTAATAGTTTTGTTATGCCTAGACCAAAGGATAGTGAATAAATTAGGAGACTCCACCATCACATGAAATAAAATTAATCTAAAAATTTGAATATTGTATTGACTGAGTTGGTGAACCGATTGCCTTAGTAATCCATTACTCTTGAGTTTAAAACCCTAATAATTTACACTCTCTCTATTTTTTTAAAAAAAATTTTAATTATTTTTTTATTTTATTTTGTTCTTTAATTTTTTATTCTCATAAATCGATCTTCTAAATAAAGCATAGGAAAGAGCTTTTCAGTACTTATTTTTCAATCCTCTAGGGATGATACTCTACTCATTCATTTTATTACTTGATCGACTGGTGCACTTGCCATAGCTATAAATTTGCACGCATCAGTAATGATTAGTCTTACATACCTGATTTCATCTCGATTTAAAATTTTTTAGATATTTTAATCGATGATTAATTAATGGACTAGAAAATTTTTAAAATACTGAGGATCCAATTATTAAAAAAATCTAATAAATGGTCAAATTTAGAATAGAATAAATTTTTAAGTAATTCTAAGATATTCTTCCATCCTATATTCAATAAAAAATCTACTTTATATGGGTATGAATGAAAAAATGAAAAAAAGTAAAAAAATAAAATAAAATAAAATAAAAATAAAAAATGAAAAGCAATTTCTAAACATTGATCTTCCACCGAGTAATCGAGTCCAGTTGCCTAAGTAAGAAATATTATTCACATCATAAAGTGGATAATATGAATAAGCTTATTACATAATTAGTTTTAACCTATAGCCTATTTGATTCAAGTTAGTAAGCCAGAGGGGTATTCTACACCGAGTGCCCTAAAGCCAATTGATTTGGAAGTCATTGATCCAAAGCTCTCTATAAGGATTAGATAGAAAGCTTAAAAGGTTAAAACATTGCACTAGCTGTAAAAAAAAGAAAACTCTAGTCCATATTAAAGAAAGAGAATTTAAAATACAAAGGTCAAAAATTAGTCAAAGAAAAGCTCTAAAATTTCATGTTTTTCACTGAACCACTAGTTGGGATGGAATTAATAATCCAATGATGTACTTCTTCAGTCTCTAACCAAGTATCAACTGACTTTAGAATGACCTAAAGAAACTTTCACATCTTATTAAGTAGGTATATACTTCTAATTTTTCTCTTTTTACTCAAGGATAAGAAAAACTCAAGTTGGAGGATATGATAATTACCATAATTTATAAAATAAAAGTATTAAAATAATATAATAATTGATATTTATTCTAAAAAATTAAATTTTTTATTAGTGTTTTGTAGGAAAAAAGCCTACCAATGCAAAGAGCTTGATTTATGGGTACTAACGGATCAAATTTCACTCAAATCAACATTAAAACGAGAAAGATACGAAGCCCAAAAGTTTAAAAATAATAATAATAATAATAATAAATAAATTAGCCAGTCGAACCGATCGATCTAGCTAGACCTGGTCCAGTGAAAAGCCACCCAAAATTGGCCCAAATCAAAGAAAAAAGCCGATCGGTGCACGATGGACCGACCGACCGATCCATGGGAAAGGCGCGGACTACCCAGCTCATCATGCATGGCCAATGGATGCGTGCCACATGGTGGACCTGAACCCTTAAAGAGTTTATTAAAAAACCATCATGGCTTCCAGAGGCATCTTCATCTTTTTATCTAGCATGGTAGGTGGCTATTGGTGGCGGTTTTCGGTGCACCTAGTCTTCACGCGGTCGACAGGTCAATGGGAGTTAGTTTTGCATGATCATGTGGCTCTCATCAACCCCGATCGGCATCCAACGGTTAGAGTCAAATCTCTGTTCAATCAATTTCCCAGGTGGCCCTTTTAGCATGATCCAACGATACGGAGCACTCCCGACCCAGATCGGATGGTGGAGATTAGTTCCAACTTTGATTAGGAGCTCCCAGCGGTGGATTTTGATAGGATCTGAGCCTTTGTTCAGCAATCTGATGGCCATAATTTAACAAGCTCAAACAATTCGAGCCAAACTTGAATTTTGACTTTGAAAATACCTCTAAAAAGCTCTAATTTTTCTTTATTTAAGGAAAGGTCACACCAGAAGCAAAGGAGGTCCTAGAAGTAGCAGCAAGCCAATCCTCTTCTCTTTTTCTTTTTTTATTTTTTCTTTTCCTTTATTTTTCTTTTTCTTCCATCAAAGAAGAATTGAAGATGTCAATGCTGGAAGATTTGTCAAGCATGCATGGCTAAGGATCCCATGTCTCCGAAAAGTAAGAGAAGTCTTCACTATGAGAGTTTATAATTAAACTTGATTTTTTTTATTAAGCAATATAATTTCCTTATCTATATTCCACATGTCAATCTTATTTTTGCTTTAATTCTAAATTTCTTATAATTTATAACTAAAGAGATACATCGTGATCGTAGAAAGATATGGTCTATGCACAAGTTAGAATAAATTATAAAAATTATTAAATTATTATTTTATATTTTTTGATTATATGATCTAAATAATCTACGTCTATAAGATGGATCATGATCTTGTTAGATATGGTCTATGCTTGGTAGAATAGGTTATATTAGAACTAGGTCAAAGAAATAAATATAAGATTGCATGTCCATAATAAAAAGATTGCATGATCAATTATAAACTTGAATACTAAAGATGGAACTAAAACTTAAGATAATTTTCTCTCCCTAATTAATTGATTAAAAACTACTTTTCTACTGCTTTTTAATTTTCTACTACTTTAAAAATTCCAAAACCAATCAAATAATCTTTTTTATTTTTTTAATTAACTGCCCTTGATCTTCGAAAAAATCGACACCCAACTCACTACTATTCTAATCAATAGTAAGTTAGGTTTAATTTTTATTTATTGCTCTAAATGACAAGCATCACATATGACTGACATTGAGGTTTGACGAGTTTTTCATGACCTCCACCTAGTCAAGACTCATGATAGAAGGATTGAATCATACGTTAACTTCACCTAGTGTTATGATTAGTGGTGCTCCCAAGTCTTGGGAGGCCATGGGAAGAGTCAGGACGTTGGCTCCAGGGAGTCTAGGATACGTATGATCCTAGAGCTAGGACAGGAGTTGTCCTAGGATGAAGGTAGCATGTAGCCCTACAAGGACTCGAGATTTAGGCATGAGGACCTTAAGGGACTTGGTAGGTGCTCTGAAGATCGAGAACATAAGGTGGAGAAAAAAATCAAAGCCAAGAGAAGAATCAGCCAAGATAAGGGACTGACACATAGGCAAGCCGACTCAGATATATAATTGAGCAGCTCGGGCTAAGATCAAGCCAGCTCAAACAATAGTCAAGCTGGCCCTCTCAAGTAGATAGAAGATTGTGTTTAGATGAGATGCAGTTAAGCCAACTCAGCTTCTGATAGAGCTGACTCAATGGTGGCGTATAAAATAGGATGGGTTTTTTATTTAGTCTTGGATTGGGATTAATCCAAGGGATCTTAAATTCTCGTCCAATAAGATCTTAAGAAAGCTAACTCATTTATGGGTCGGATTTAGATCTAGAGGATGAGAGCGTGGAAGACATGGGTGTATATGGGCTTGATGAGTGCTTTCATGTATTAGGTTAGCCTAAGAGAGTTTTTTAGCTGGAGTTTGAGTTTATTAGGGTTCATGTGGTCTAATAGAAAACCTAGGATATATAAACCAAGGTATTGTAACTTTTACAAGTATGGAATCAATATAGAGCTTTTCTTTCTAACTCTCTTCTCTCTTCTCTCTTCTCTCTAGTTCCAACGCCAAAACCCTAGGCTCCATCCTCTTCTATCTTCTTTCTTAGATCTTCTTCAGTTTACTGGTTAACACCTAGGTTCATACAAGAGATCAGATCTATGACTGTGGCTCCAAGCAGTCATAGGTACAATAATTAGTATCAGAGTGATATCAGGTTTTAACAATTGGTATCGAAGCTCAGTTAAGCATGGAGGAGGAAGAAGATCAGGTTTCAATAAAGATCAGCAATGAGATTTAGATCTAAGGTTTTTTTCAAGCTTCATGAGAAAGGAATAGATCTAAGGGCCTGCATCCACTATCCCAAGTCAAGATAATTTTTAGATCTACCTATTTGCTATTTTTTGATTCAATTTGATCATGGAGAATAGTGGGTTGAGAATAGGATTTAAGAAGTTTGATGAAAAAAAGTTTCACAATGTGGAAGGTTAAGGTGGAGGATCTGCTGGTTCAAATGAGACTAAATTCGACCTTAAAAAATAGGCTGGAGTAGATGACAGACAAGATCTGGATATCCTTGGAGAAAAGGGCATGTGCCATAATTAGAGCTTATCTGGCAAATGAGGTGCTATATAGCATGTAGGAGGAGAGAACACCTAAGAGTTTATGGTCGAGATTATGCTAGGTGTACATGAAAAAGAACATGTGCAACAAGTTGATGTTGAAGAAGCAACTGTATAGCCTTCGGATATAGGAGGGTAAGGATATTGTAGGGCATATTTAATGGTTCGACCGGATGATCATGAACTTGCTCAATATAGGGGTGGATCTCGAAGAGGAGGATAAGAGTTTATTATTGCCATATTCGCTATCCGAAAGCTTCGATCCGTTAGTGATGACATTGCTGTATGGTAAGGAGATACTAGTGTACAAGAAGATCGTATCAGTGCTAAGGTCTAATGAGCAGCAGTAATGAATGATGAAGAGGAAGGTCTTATAGGAGGGTCTTATGGTTTCAGATAGACCAAGAAAAGGAAAGAAGAAAGACGAGTAGAGAGGTAGCAAGAGGTCCAAGAAGTGCCTTAAGTGTGGTGAAGTAGGGCACTTTAAGTAAGAGTATTAGCTTTGGAAGAAGTGCAAGGAAGGAGAAAAGAGGGACAAGGATTCCATCATTTCAGTCATTAAAAGTGAAGAGTTGGATGAGCTCTTGGAAGTTTCGAAGGAGCCTATGGGGTGCGGTATATCCGAGATAGTTTCAGAGAGGTTTGCAGAGTGTAGAGGATCCAAAGGAGCAGCGACGACATTCAAGGTGCAATGGCAAGCTCAGTAGTGCAGTGTTGAGTAGTTGACCTTGGATGACTTGGGTACAGAGTCAGCTTCAACGGCATCAGGGGGACTTTAGTTTTAAGTAAAGCATCGGGCAAAGATGACTTCATAGGTGGAGAGGGATTTGACATGAGTTCAGAGTGGAGAGGTACAGAGGGAGGAGCGATATCCCAGCACCAACACCAAAGATGCATAGTTCCAAGTGGAGTAGCATGTGTAGGAGAATAGGTGTAGTTTTGAGATGACCATGTTATGGTGTACAACAAGTATCGGTATAGTATTGCTGCAGATTCTCCAAGAAAGTCCAGGACAAGTGATGTGGCTGCTAAGTAGAAGGATGTTTACAACTCCAAGGATGGTGCATAGATGCAAGCCAAGGTCTTCAACGATGGAGACGGTTATCCAAAATGCCTCAAAGGGAGCTCAGTAGCGAAAGAAAGATGGTGGTGGCAAAGTGTGCATAAGTAGTTGTCAGGGCATGCATCGATAGTAGGATCGTGTAGAAGGACATTGCCAAGGGTGTGCCAAGGCTTGGGTTACCAAGGTAGAGATTGTTAGGATAAGTGGTGCTCCCAAGCCTTGAAAGGCCATGGAAGGAGTTAGGGTATTGGCTCTGGAGAGTCTAGGATAGCTGTAGTCCTAAGGCTAGGATAAGTGTTGTCATAGGATGAAGATGGCATGTAGCCCTGAATGGACTCAAGGTTCAGGTGTGAGGATCTTGAGGGGTTTGATAGGTGCTCTAGAGATCTAATACATCAGGTGTAGCAAAAGACCAAAGTCAGGAGAAGAATCAGTCAAGACAAGGGATTGACACTCAGACAGGCCTGCTTGGATATGCAGTCGAGCCGACTCGGGCTGAGATCAAGCTGGCTTGGACTGCAGTCGAGCCGACCCTTTCAGGCAGATAGAAGACTCTTTTAGTGAGATGCAGTTGAGCCAGCTTGGCTTCTAATAGAGTCGGCTTGGCGGTGGCATACAGAATATGATGGGTTTTCTATTTGGTCTTGGATTAGGATTAATCCAAGAGGTCTTATGGCCCAGTCTAATAAGGTCTTAAGGGGGCTAACTCATATATGGGTCGGCTTTAGATCCAGGGGATGAAAGCATCAGGAATATGGGTGTACTGGGCTCAGTGAGTGCTTTCATGTATTGGATTAGTCTAGAAAAGTTTTTCAGCAAATGTTTGGATTTGTTAGGGTTCATATGGTATGGTAGAAATCTTAGGTTATATAAATCCTCTTGTATTGTAACTTTTACACGTATAGAATAATTTCAGAGTTTTTCTTCCTAACTCTCTTCTCTCTTCTTTTTGGTTCTAATGCCAAAACCCTAGGCTCTATCCCCTTCTATCTTCTTTCTTAGATCTTCTTTAGTTTACTTGATTAACATCTAGATTCTTGCAAGAGATCGGATCTACGATTATGGCTCTGAGCAGCCATAGGTACAATAATTGGTATCAGAGCAATATCAGGTTTTAACACCTGAGGTTCAATTATTCCATTATACTTGGTTGCCACTACATACTGCTAAGTATCACTGGTATATTGTGAGACTCCTCGAGCATTATCTTGATGATCGATGATCCTTAATGGATAGAGTTAGAATCGTTCTAATCCATTGAAAGAAGTTTCGATGATATTATGATAGAAATCATATTATATCTCACTACCAACATAATAAAATATATGAAATCATATACAAAAATAGCCTTTGTCTGATCAGATGGTTGTGCTAGATGTGTGCCCTAGAAGCCAGATTGGCTAAGCCCTTATAATACACTTCTAAGGATAATTTTATAATTTTAACTATAAATTAACAAAAGATTTATTTTTTATTATAGTGTGCATTTAAAGTGTCTGTGATACATCCTTTGAGTAAATGATAATCACAATTCATATTTTCAAGAGTTGAAAATTTGAGACATGAATTCTCATAATTAACTCATAAACAGCTCTCGACCGTAGGATCATCATCAGGATGGTGATCCATCTGGAAGGTTAGTGTACGATCGCTTTCTTAGGATAGATGTATCTTGAGTCCATGGTATGGAGACATCGGAGCGAGAGTATAGGTACTCGTTAGAGAATGAGGGCACTGAGCGTGACCATCTCGAGCAGTCATAAGGAAGTCTACCTTCTCATCGATGACTGGCTTGATGCTACAGTGGTGTATCTAGTTCTTTGATCTTAGGTGCATCGATAGTTCATCTTGAGGGTGTAATAGTTTGACTATACCATAACTCGATCTCTTAGCCATTCAAAATCCTGAGGTGTATGTTGGCTATAGCATGTTCATTATAGGAATTGGATTGCACTAATAGGGGATTTATCTACCTCGGTAGATGAGGAGTAGCCCTATGATAATCATAAGATTGAGTTCTTAAGCTCATGGCCATGGCAAAGTGAAGATGATAGAAAGAGTTTCTATTAGGATTTCACATTGGACTCGAATCGAATGATTAATTCATATGACGGACAATAGGTTTGACAAGTTCACCTTAACCCTAATCCTATCGGGGCTCAAGATAGAAGAATCCAATCACATAGGTAACTACACCGAGAGGTTTGCTTTTAGTTCTAATGAATTGCCACCATACACTACTAGGTGTCATTGGTGGATTTTGGGAGCAATTAAAATGATTTTGATGATCGATCATTCTAATTGTATGAATCAGAAAAGTTTTGGTCAATCAAAAGGTATTTTGATGATGTCGATGATAGAGATCGCAACATGTCTCATTATCATATGAAATTGAACCTAACTGGGTCACACAAATAAGGGTTTGGATCTGGATGTCATCAATTGAGCCAATCCAGTTTGATTGATTTGGATTAGATCCAATCAGGTTCAAGATAATCGTGCTAGTACACGATTGAGCCTGACTTTCTCCTTCTATAATCTTTCTAATTCATCACAACTGAGTCAAATTTGATTTGACTCATTCTTGTATTTTGAATGAATTTATTTTTATCTGACTAGAATAAGTTCAGATCAGATTAATTATAGAAATTAAATCCATTCATAGTCATATTGGACTAGGATCAAAAGTTGACTTGTTTGAGAGAATTGAGGGTCACCTGATTAGAGGCTTATAGAAAATTCTTTGGAAATTCTTTTGATCTAATTTTTGGATATATGATAGGGCATGAGTAATACATTAGGTGTACCAAATTTTGTAATTTTTGGAGGTATTTAGACTGAGTTTTGATAGAGTTTGATTTGGATCAAACTCTTAAGGGAAGAGTCCTAGGCGTAGTAGACTCTTCCTTATTTACTCATGCCGCCAGCTTCCAAAATGATTTTTGGTGTCAAAATTAGATGAGATCTGGGGTTTTCATGGAGATTAGGTCCAGGAGCCCAATGGTCGAACAAATGAGGATTTTGGTCGAAGAGGGACTCTAACTTGGCGCTACGCTTTTGTATAAGAACCCTTGCACCAAGGCTCTTCATGAAAGAAATAATTTTGATACCCAAAGGTTGTTGCCCCTTCCATCTTCCATGCCCTCTCCGATCTTCTCTCTCTCTTTCTTCTAAGTGTCAAAGGTTGAAAATAAATCTAAGAGAAGATCCAATCAAATTTGTGAAGAGTTCAACATCTACGCAATGGTGTTTGTGAGACGGACATGCTGGTTACAGAAATTCTTTTGAAGGACTTTTAGATCAGATTTAGATATGATATTTGGAAAAAAGATTCGCAAGAAGAAGATCTCCAGATCCTGTCCGAGTGGATATAGGTAGAGGCAAGGCACGTGCGTGGCTCCTTCTAGAACCTAAGAATAGATCGAGATCATCATAGGGTAATTTGATTACCCAAAATACAAGATATGAAATTAATTAGATTTAATTTTATTTTTAATCTTTATATTGATGCGAAACATGCAAAATTTCTTGCATAGATTACAATTTTTTTTCAAAATTAAAGCAGCAAAAGATATAAATTAAATAATTTAATCTACAATATGCATATAATTAGATTACAAAACCCTACATCAAGGATCTATAACATGTCATGATGTAAATATAAATCTAAAAATAAATTAATCATAAGTGGTATTAATCATATCAATACCTAGATCTAGAATAATTCTAGATCTAACCCTAAATCATATCTAGGTTACCAAAAGATCAGATCTCTTACCTTTGTGTGGGTCGAGAACTCCATGGTCGATTTTTTTTATTGCTTTTAGAGCCGTACATGCATCCGACCTCTACAGGTGATCCACACGAACCTACAATATAGATCAAAAATTTGTCGAATGAATTATAAGTGCTAGCTTCTCATAGATTCCTCTTGATGGTTAATCAAATGCACATTCTTTGGATATCTTGGACACTCCAAGAGACAAAGAATATGAAGAGAAATAAGGAAAAAATCCAACCCTTGGATTTTCCATAAATCATAAAATAAAATAAGAAAAAATAAATCCTAATAAAAGATAAATCTTCTCCTTCAGGACATCAACGATTGATGTCCAAAAAATATCTCTATGCTAGGACAAGAGGAGACCTTCTCCTTTAAATTTTTTCTATATTTCTAGATCTAACATCTTTGATTTTTACTCTAAAAGATTTCCACAAAAATAAGGAAAAGAAGGATTCTCAAATAAACCCTAAGAGAAGACCTTTCTTCTCTTCTCATTCTCTCATCAGGATACGATCAAATTATGTCCAAAAAGAACATCATGCCCCAACAACTTGGAGCACTTATCTCCATGCCCTATTCCACTCTATCTCATATTTTTATCATATAAAAATCATAAAGAATAAATAAGAAGAAAAATACATAAAAGAAAAATAAAGAGAAGACGATCTTCTCTTACCTTGTCTCTTCAAGACATCAACCTTTGATGTCTTAGTTGAAGGCTCTTCTCCAAGAATCATGGCACCACAAACCACCCATGCCTTCTCCTCCTTTTCCTCAATTTTTTATATTTTTTCTAGGATTTATCACATCCTCAATGTGCCTTGAAAAGTGGCATTGGTTAACAACCAAAGACTAGGTCAAAGACTAGTCTTAGAAGGATTGTTGGTGGCGTCCAACTTTTGGATGCCACCCCATCCCTTTCTTAAAGTGGAGAACCAGCAAAAACATTTCTAAGTGGATGGGAAAAGGGTGCACAACAATATGGGAGGCGTGGAGTTTATCTCCATAGAGAGAGAGATAGAGTTTTAGGTTTTAAGGACTCTAGCAAATAGAATCCCATGCATAACTACTTTCCAATTTTGACCAATTCAAAATTTATTCCAAAACCTCCAGATTATGGGGCATGGAAAATCATTCTTAGGCATATAATTAAGTTATGTTAACTTCTAAAAATGAAGTATCGGTGTGGGCTTTCTTAGGCACAAGGAAAGAGAGAGAGTCCCAGGCCAACTAGGACTCCTCTTGTTTGACTAGGTCAAAATAAGTCTGAATCCAATTTAAATGTTATTTAAATTAGATTAAATATAACCCAATTAAGGATGATCCTAGTCTAATTAAGAGTCTAGTTAAATTAAATTAAATCATATTTAATTCTAATTTAAATCCTAACTCAATTAAGAATTAGGTGCACTCAAGTCCTAGTCTAACAAGGACTTATTCTTTCTTGCGATTAGCTTACCCAATAAACTACTTAGATTTAATTTAATTAAATATAAATTAATTTTAATTGAATTTAATTCAATTAGACTTAATCTCAACCCGATTGCTCAATCAAATTGAGCTAATTAGCAGTCCAATTGCCAATCAATCCTCCTACAACACTTGCATTAGGTCAAACATCAATCGTATTGATGGATTGATCTTAAAATGATTCTCAATTATTGATTAACCATCTGATTAGGTTACAAGCTCTAATATATGTGACCCCATAGGTTTGAACCTAATCGACAGCATAGGAACCAATTCTTGTACTAATCGAAGTTACCATCTAGCAATGGTTCTCGATGTCCAGATAGGTTAAATGTATGCAAAGCAATATTCATAGAACCTTGGCCCATGGTTACTGTATAATTCATTCGTTTGACTAATAATGCTCAAGACAACTTTGACTACGCTGTCAAACACTCATACAAGTTATTTCTATTGTATCTCAAAATCTTTCAAATCCCGTGACACCTCACGAGGATTACCCAGACCTAAGTTTTGCTAAATTGAAACACAGCGAGTCATTCTCTTCCTAAAGTTAATCAGAATGGATTAATCCTATCTTGACTCACATACCAACTTTACAAGTACTTGACTATACCCAAAAACTTTTCGAACCTATATTAGAAATATAGACAGTCCAGCACCAAAGTACAGTGAGTTGCTTGCAAGTCACCGTGGCGATCTCAGGTCGGAGGGACACTTATATCCATTGGCCTTAGCTAGCTACTCTTAATAGTAGAGTGCTATATTGGTCATGTTCATTAAAAATGTACTCCTACATCTCACCTAGATGCCATACCAGTATTTTCACACCATTTAGTTATGAGGACAACCAATGCATATGGCATACAACGACCTACACTCGATAAGTTATTTCCCTTATTAATAACTTATCATTTGGTCATGAATAATTTAAAAACCATATGACAAATATTTTTTTATTGACTAATTATGGTTCTAAGAACTTCATCATAATCTAGGAGTTCATTTAAGGAAGATAGAACTTTGATGATGAGTCAGCCAAATAACTATTATTATTAGTTAATTCATATACTAATTTCAATCATCTATCACTTAGATGATTGACTTTAGGACACATTTTCCAATAATTCCCAATTGGACTAAAGCCAATCAAAATGACATCAAATATCTTCCACTTTAGTTCGTAGAACTTCTTAGTTTTGAGGTCTTAGCAAATGGGTCAGTCAACTTCTTCTTTTACATCAATCTTCTAAAGATCGACATCATCCAGATCTAATATCTAAGGTGAAAGTAGTGTAGAATGTGCTTGTCCTTTGGTTCTTTAGCCCGAGCTATGGATCCAATGCTACGATAGGACTAGACCATTGGTGGAGGGCGCCACTCCCAACCTGCTAATGAACCTCAGCAACTATACAGCTTACATGGTAGCATCATATGCCATGATGTACTCTACATCACTAACTGAATTGGCTAAAATATATTGCTTAGAACCTTTCCAGCAGATTGCTCCTACAATTAGAATATGACCCGATATTCTCTTGTTGTCATCTAATTTTGACTAAAATTAAAACATTCACATGTTTTAAGTCAGTACTTCCATATTTGAGTCACTAAACCTTAGTATTTTTCAAATACTTAAGGATTGTCTATACAACCTTTCAGTGGCTCTCACTTGGATCAGACTGGTATCTGCTCACTACCTCTAGTGACTATACCATATCTGATCTCGTACATGAAGAAATAAGATGATAGCTAAACTTTTGTTCCTTACAATGCTGGAATGCCATTTTCGATTAAGAGAATTTCATCCACAGATAACATAAGGAATAATACTATAAAATATTTTGCCCAATTATAAATACAAGGTTTGTCTTTGTTCATAACAAAGATATACGTTTAGAACATATATTCGAATTCTAAGATGATACTCAGATCGACTTTATAGATCCTTACCTTTCCGTCTGTGCTACTCTGATCCTATTAAAAATCCATTCATATCCAATAAATTTTATCCCTTCAGGTGAATTAACTAGTATCCATACACTATTGATTTTGATGGACTTCAATTTGGATCATGTGGCTCCAAGCCACTTCTTAGAGTCAGATCACTGCATTGTATTCCTATAGGTGATCGGATCCTTGTTGTTCTCATCGAGCTAAATAGGATCGCCATCCTGAACCTAGATATTGAAGTATTTGTCTAGCTAATGTGGTACTCTATCGAATCTCCTTAAAGGTTACACTTTAATGGGCTCTGGGTTTGATTTGATCAAATCCGATTCTATAGGTTTACTAGATTATATCGGTTCTTTTCTATCAGTCAAACTTTTCCAAGTCTAACTTTACATACATCAGTTCCTTCTCTAAGGAACTCCTTTCCAAAAGGAATGCCCTTACTGCTGATGAACATCTCATGTTCTACAGTATAGTAGAATTAATCATCCTTAAATACCTATGAGATCAGGATCCAAGTTTATCTATGTGCAAATATTTGACATAGGTCAATCAACTCCAAATCTAAAAGTGAGAGAGTCTAGGTCTATCCCCGATTCATATCCCATATGGAGTCTTTATAACAGATTTACTTGGTATAAATTTAGAGTAAAAGTAGTAGCCACAAGAGCACAACCCTGAAGTAGGCAGATAAGTGAATCCTATCATGGATTAAACCAAGTCTAACAAAAATCAATTTTCTCCTTTCAGATACACTATGTTTCGAAGAAAAATCTACTGAGAGAGAATCCTATTCTCTCTTAGATATGTCACAAACTTACTGGATAAATATTCGCCTCCTTAATCTAATCAAAGAGTTTCAATACCTTATCTAGGTTGTTTTTTGATTTCATTATTGAAACATTTGAATATTTTAAATGATTCAGGCCAAACGCACCCATGCCCAAATAGGTCATTTGTAATGAAATATTAATATCTTTCTTTGGCACTTAAGTTCATAGATCCACATACACCACTATGTATGAGACTTAGAACTTTATCGGCTCCTTCACCTTTTCCAGTAAAAGGTGACTTTGTCATCTTTTCAAGAAGATAAGATTCATAGGCTATCAATGATTCATAATCATTGATGTTGAGATTTTTCTCTCAAGCTAACCCATTTATCCTATTCTTGTTAAGATGACTAAGCGTATAATGCCAAAGATAGACATCCATGACAAAATCTAACTTGGGTGTGTATATTTAACAGGCTGTATAAATGTTAAATATTATTTTTTTATTATTCATATATTATTATAATATTATGTTATAATAATATCATAATAATTTTTTTTATTGATAAATGATAACCATCCTTGGCCAACAGAGAACACATTTATCATAAAGATGGACAATAGTGACAATCGGTCAAAATGACATCTTTGAAAATAAGCTTGATAATTCCTAAAACTAGGATTGGAATAGGACTTCCATCCAAAATGTTTAGGTATTTCTCACCATTTTTAAATATTTCACTTACCTATAGTTCTTACAACAAGTTTAATAGAACTATCGGTATCTCATACCCAGGTAGCAAAATTTCATACAGAAAAATTTCAAGGTGTTATCATATAACATTCTTGATAAGTAGCTCTAGCTCATTTCTCGTATTTAGCCTATCATGGTCAAGAAAAGTAAGATAATTCTTCTTCCTATGATCCTGCTTCTAATAGAAGAAGCACTATGCCTGATTTGCATCAATTTTGGACTAATTATTTTTACTGGGCTAAGAGGCTTTAGAACGAACCCATCCATACTACTAAACCAAATTCAACTTTCGATACTAATTATTGAAGTTGGATCCCATAAATTATCGCTATCTAATAGTGATAGGAATAATTAGGGTTTAGCCTTATTTTGAGAAAAGAGAATAATGACCTAAGTATATGAATTATAATAAGCCTAGAGACTTGGACTTTAGTCTAAAGGTTCTTCCACTATTTTATTCAAACTGGTAGCCTCTACCTCCAATTCGAGGAATTACTTTAATTCCCTAGTAGGTACTAGAATCTGCATAGACTGCACACGAGCCTAACTTTGGTTGGCTAACCCATATGCATCTAAGGATAGGTTCATAATCAATTATTTCTCCAAACAACTTCTAGTAATTTAATTTTATCCTAGAAACCTAATCAGTAGGCTTTGGCCTCCAGTGTAAGAATTCAGTTAGGTCCAACCATTAACATAACAATACTTGGTGCATCAAACTAACGAATGATTAAGCCCAACTTTGGTTAGCCAACCTAACCACCATTAGAGAGACACATCCAAGTCATCATATGATGGATGATAATTTCATTAGTCAACAAGCACTAGATCTTTGGGCCTGCAATGATTATTAAGTTAATGGACCTATTATCAAACACCTTAATGGAAGGCTATGACTCAGTTATTTTCATAACTTTATCATTTTAAGGACCTAATAATTTTAGAGGATTTAAATTATTAGTGATTTAAGGATAGAAAAGATATGGACCAATTTGCTCCCATTGACTTCACCAAGTCAAGTCCTCCCACTAACTTCTCAAGTCATCAATAAGGACTAGGATCAATTTTAGTCCATGGGCACCTAGATTAGTCTCACCAAATGAAATTAGTCTCACTGATTTCTTATGTGACATGGGTTAGCACGAATCAATGAACAACCTAATCAAAAGCTGATTAACCACATTGGCTAGGTAAGTGAGATCGATGGGAGGGTCTACCAAAGCTTGCCTTAGACACCATCAGAAATGGCTAGGTAAGCGGGCTGTCAATTAAAAACCAACGATCTAGGATGCCAGACTTATCTTAGATACTAATCAATTTATCAATTTTGATTTGGTTTACCTAAAGACTTGGGCTCGATCACTGAGCTATGATCAGTATCCATTTGTTAGATGTATGGACTTTGATTAACTACAACTATTGAATTGATCTAAAGAAATGACCTAATTCTAATTAACTATTAATTAGATTTGATCAATTTCTTAACTAAGTCCATATTTAATCTAACCCTAGGTCTAACCTAATTAAGGACCTGATCAAAGCTAACCCATTTTTCTTTAATCCATATTTTATGAAATTATCTTAGGATCTTTAAATCACAAACCTAGATCCTAAATAATCATTTAATTCTTAATTAAGTTCAAAGCTTATGGATTTAGATTTATGAAACCTCAGAACTAATTTCTAATTTTATTATTTAAAATATTTTTCAAATTGTAAACACTTTACTTTGAATCAAATTCAAATGATGGTTTTAGATCTAATTTATTTCAATATTTCGATCATGTCCTCGAATTTCAAATCTAGGGTTTTGCAGAAAGTAAGTTAATAATTTAAATTCTACAAAATTTATATGTCATATATATGCAAATTAGATTAAAAAATGAAGC
Source organism: Cocos nucifera (assembly GCA_006176705.1). NCBI lineage: Eukaryota > Viridiplantae > Streptophyta > Magnoliopsida > Arecales > Arecaceae > Cocos > Cocos nucifera. The sequence goes on along the minus strand of QRFJ01003099.1, from coordinate 27,365 downwards.
TAAATATCAACATATGCAATATGAAGATCTAGATCAAAACATGAAACATATCACATGGATCTCATCTAAATAATCCAAATTAGATCATAAATCATTTAATATTAGATTTAAAATCTAAAAATAAATCATAAATTATTTTGGATCTCATCTAACAAATTTATGACTTAGATCTCTTGGATCAGCACATACTAGGAGAACCTTTTCACTGTAAGAGATAAATCTTATGGCAGTATGTGCAATCCTGATATTATTTAGATCTAATCTAAATAATCTAAAATAGATCTAATATTTATTTAATTTTAGATTTAAATTAAAAAATTAAATCATAATTTTTTTTAGATCTAATCTAAATTATTCATGATTCAGATTCAGATCAGTACATACTAGGACAACTTTTTCATTATAAAGAGTTAACCTTACAATAGGACAATCTTATGGCAATATGTGCGATCTTTAATTAATTTTAATTTTTAGATTTATTCTTAAGTATACATGAACATGTTATAAAAGAACCTGGATGCTCTGATACTACTAAAGAGAAACATGCAGGTTTCATGCATAGATTTCAAAATTTTTTTGAAATAGTGGAAGCCATAAATTAAACAGTTTAATCTACAATATGCATTTAATTGGATTATAAAATCCTATATCAAGGATCTACAACATGTCATGATACAAATATAATTTTAAAAATAAATTAATCATAAGTACTATTGATCATATCAATACCTAGATCTAGAATAATTCTAGATCTAATCCTAGATCATATCTAGGTTACCAAGAGATTAGATCTCTTATCTTTGCATAGATCGAGAACTCTATGATTGATTATTATTATTATTTTTAGAGCCGTACATGCATCCAATCCCTACAGGTGATCCACATGAACTTGCAACATAGATCAAAGGTTCGTCGAACGAAGAACCGCTTGAAGTGCTAGCTTCTTGCGGATCCATTCTGATGGTTAATCAAATACATATTGTCCAAATCTCTTGGACACTCTAAGAGATGAAGAATATGAGGTGGAATAAGGAAGAAATCCAATCCTTGGATCTTCCATAAATCAAAAAATAAAATAAGAAAAAATAAATCCTAAGAGAAGACAAATCTTCTCCTTTAGGACATCAATCGTTGATGTCTTGAAAACATCTCTATGCTACGACAAGAGGAGACCTTCTCCTCTAGATTTTTTCTATATTTATAGATCTAACATCTCTGATTTTTACTCTAAAAGATTTTTACAAAAATAAGGAGAAGAAGGATTCTCAAAGAAACCCTAAGAGAAGACCTTTCTTCTCTTCTCCTTCTCTCATCAAGACATGATCAAATCATGTCCAAAAAGAACATCATGCCCCAACAACTTGGAGCACTTATCCCCATGCCCTATTCCTCTCTCTCTCAAATTTTTATCACATAAAAATCATAAAGAATAAACAAGAAGAAAAATACATAAAAGAAAAATAAAGAGAAGACAATCTTCTCTTACCTTGTCTCTTCAAGACATCAACCTTTGATGTCTTAGTTGAAGGCTCTTCTCCAAGAATCTTGGCACCACAAACCACCCACATCTTCTCCTCCTTTTTCTCTAATTTTTTATTATTTTTTAGGATTTATCACGTCCTCAAAGGGCCTTAAAAAGTGGCATGGGTTAACAACCAAAGACTAGGTCAAAGACTAGTTTTAGAAGGGCTCTTGGTGGCATACAACTTTTGGATGCCACCCCATCCCTTTCTCAACATAGAAAACTAGCAAAAACATTCCTAAAGGGATGGGAAAAGGGTGCACAATAATATGGGAGGCATGGAGTTTATTTCCATAGAGAGAGAGAGAGATAGAGTTTTAGGTTTTAAGGACTCTATCAAATAGAATCACATGCATAACTACTTTCCAATTTTGATCAATTCAAAATTTATTCCAAAACCTCCAAATTATAGGACATGGGAAATCATTCTTAGGCATGTAATTAAGTTACGTTAACTTCTAAAAATGAAGTGTGGGTGTGGGCTTTCTTAGGCACAAGGAAAGAGAGAGAGTCCCAGTCTAGCTAGGACTCCTCTTATTTGACTAGGTCAAAATAGGTTTGAAACTAATTTAAATGCTATTTAAATTAGATTAAATGCAATTAAATTAAAGATGATCCTAGTCCAATTAAGAGCCTAACTAAATCAAATTAAATCATTTTTCATTCTGATTTAAATCCTAACTCAATTAGGAATTAGGTGCACTCAAGTCCTAGTCTAACAAGGACTTGTTCTTTCTTGCGATTGGCTTATCTAATAAATCAATTAAATTTAGTTTAATTAAATTAAAATTAATTCTAATTAAATTTAATTTGATTAGACTTGATCTCAGTCTGATTGCTCAATCAAATCGAGCTAATTAGCAATCTAGTTGCCAATCGATCCTCCTGCAATACTTGCATTAAGTCAAACACCAATCATATTGATGGATTGACCTTAGAACGATTCTCAATCATTGATTAACCATCTGATTAGATTACAAGCTCTAATATATATGACCCCATAGGTTCAAACCTAAGTAAGGAGCATAGGATCTAATTCTTGTACCAATCGAAGTTACCATCTAGCAATGGTTCTCGATGTTCGGATAGGTTGAATGTATGCAAGGCCACATTCTTAGAACCTTCACCCATGGTTATCATATAATTCATTCCTTTAATCAATAATGCTCAAGACAACTTCGAGTACACTGTCAAACACTCATACAAGCCATCTTTATTGTGTCTCAAAATTTTGCAAATCCCATGACACCTTACGAGGATTATCCAGGCCTAGGTTTTGCTAAATTGAAACATAGCGAGTCATTCTCTTCCTGAAGTTAATCAGGAGTGGTCAATCCCATCTTGACTCACACACCAACTTTACATGTACTTAACTACACCTAAAAATTTTTCGAACCTATATTAAAAATACAGGCAATCCGGCATCAAAGTACAGTGAGTTGCTTGCAAGTCACTATGATGATCTTTGATTGGAGGGACACTTATATCCATTGGACTTAGCTAGCTACTCTTGATAGTAGCATGCTAAATTGATCACGTTTAGTGCAGATGTACTCCAACATCTCATCTAGATGCCATACCAGTGTCTCTACATCATTTGATTATGATGACAACTAACGCATATGGCATACAATGACCTACACTCGACAAGTTATCGTCCTTATTAATAACTTATCATTTGATCATGAACAATTTAAGAATCATTTGATAAATCCTTCTTTATCGATTGATTGTAGTTCTAAGGACTTCATCATAATTTAGGATTTTATTTAGAGAATATAGAACTTTTATGATGAATCAGTCGAATAACTATTATTATTAGATAATTCATATACTAATTTCAATCATCTACCACTTAGATGATTGACTTTAGGACATATTTTTTAAAAAATATCAGATCTTAAAGGATTAGATCTGAGATATCTCAGATCTAATTAGGATCTTAGAAGAAAAATTTTTAAAATATTTCTTCAGATTCAATCAGATCTAAATGATCTTGTGCTAAGAAACAAGATTTTCCTTCAACTGGTATCGGAGCTGCGTTAGTAGTTCTTCAGATCTTTCTTAGATTTAATTTTTTATTTATTTATGATCTGATATTAAAAGATTTTAAATGTCATATCAGATGTGATTAGATCTAAAATTAAAAAATTAAAAAATTAAAACAATTATATCTAATATGTATGAGATGCATGACTAAACTATGTATAGAATAGTTCTATGTGTAGTCTAGTATGTTCATGTATTTAATTTAATTAAATATAATTTTATATTTATTTAATTTTTATTTTTTTGACATTATAATTATTGTAGCCAGATCTGAAAAATAGAAAATAAAATTTTTAATTTTTATTTTATTTCATATAAGATATGAAAGATGCATGCTTAGACTATTTATAGAATAGTTCTATATGATGTCTAAAATAGTTTTAATTTTGATATGATCAAATTTAAAATTTTATTTTTTAGATATTATATGTGATATTTCAAATCTGAAAGCATGCAAGTTTAATTTAGTTATGATATATGAGATGTATTTAAAACATGCATAAATTAGATCATTAATTGTATATGTGATATAAAATTTTGATCTAATAGTTTTATAGTAGAAATTATATTTTTGATTAAGACGTTCTCCTTGGCTATCCAATCATAAGAATAAAGTAGAATTTAAAGGTCCTCTCCTCCCATTCGACAGGGTGTTCTTATGATGTGTAGGGTTGCTGCGCGTTCGTTCTTAATCAGAAATCAAAACTTATTTTTCTATAAAATCTTAGATCCTAAAATTATAGAATTTTTATTACATGTTTTATTCTTGAACCCAAAACTTAATTAAAAATTAAGATTATGAAATTAATTAGGTTTAAAAATTATAAATTTTTAAATCTAAGACATATTCATAAAATTAGATTCATGCTTGGATAGCTTAATTAGATCTAGCAGTTGATCAAACCGAATCAAGAGTTGGCTAGGTGGGATCAAAGAAAGCTTAGATTTGACTAGCCTAATAGGATTAAGTCTGGGTCAAGATCGAATCACATTGAGATGTGACTCGATCAGGTCAAGACCTATTTTGGCTCCATGGTTCGAGCCTGGATTGTAGGCTAACCCAATTGGTTCTGATTCGATAATTTCATGTCTAAGGTAAGTCTGGCAGATATGATCGATTGATTTTTAATTGGGAGCTACTCGACCTGAATGCATTCTTGTCGAGTTAATGGCATATCACTTCCACCAGTCTCGCTTACTTGACCATTTGTGTCGACCCAGTTCTGATTTAAGATGGCTAACAATTAGAGCCAACCCATGCCACTAGGTTAGTCATAACTTTTATGACTAAGTCAAGTCAAGTTTAAAGAGACCTAAATTAAATCTTCCTAAGAAAATATTACGTCTAAGATCTTCCACCATTGTAGATGTGTGGGCCCTTCTCGTAACTGATTATTCTCGATTGGATACAGTAGTTCAATTACACCAGGAAGATACAACCATGTCCATTAGGCATTGGATGCTATGGGTTAGAGGATGGGTTGGGCTTAATATTTTGGATATAGTGAGGGACCCAATCAGAAATCCAATTTATGTAAATGGTGGATCTGACTTAACTAAGGAGTGAATCAATATTACAGACATGGTGAGATTCATGAATTAGAAATTAGGTTTGGGTGCACCATGATTAGAGAATCATTGGATAAGAGTTGTCCACTCATCGATTAACCCATCACCAATAACTATTAGGTGAGGTGGTGAGTCAGTTGGTGGAAATGCACCACCCACTAGAAATCAATGATCGTGGAGATTTTTGCATCTCTATTGATGCATGCTAATCTATAGCTATGGCAAGTACACCAGTCGATCAAGTAATAAAATAAGTGAGTAGAGTATCATCATTAGAGGATTGGAAAACAAGTACCAAAAAGCTATTTTCTATGCTTTATTTAGAAGACCGATTTATGAGAATTAAAAAAAAATAAAGAACAAAATAAATAAATAATTAAAAATTATAAAGAAATAGAGTGTAATTATTAGGATTTTAAAGTTAAGAGCAATAGGTTACTAAGGCAATCGGTTCACCAACTCAATCAATACAATATTCAGGTTATTAGGTTAATTTTATTTCATGTGACGATGGAGTCTCCTAGTTTATTCACTAACCTTTGGTCCTGGCATAGCAAAACTATCAATATTTATTAACTATCCTTTGGTCCAGATGTAATTTAAAGAAATATCGATGCATTAAGTTTTGTGAAACCCTCTAATTAAAATATGCTGCATCCAAAGCATGCTAAAATTCCCGCATGCATATGAATTCTAATTCAATTCATAATACAAGGTATATAATCAAGAAGCAATAACATAGATGTACTTGGTCTGTATCATCTATGTTCATCAGATCAATTAGAAGATGGCCAGTAATCTAAAAGCATTAAGATCAGATTTATATACTCCTCATGAACAAAATTTAAAATTAAAAATAAATCATACTGAATATTGCATCAAAAGAATAGCTACACCTTAGCCTTAGTAAAATAAAATTTAGTTCATGATAACAAGTTCAAAAAATAGCAAATAAAATAAAAAGCATGAAGAAATTAGACTATTTATTCACTGAAATTGGTTGTCCATTGCTCTTGGTGTGGAGAACTTGATGAAGAAGAAAGTCGCTTTGTGTACCGATCTTCGGAAGAAGAAAAGAAGAGGAAAAAAAAATAACAAGAATAAAAGCTCTTTCTCTTCTCTCCCTAAACTCCTCTCTCTTTCTTTGTTCTCTCTATTTCTCCCTATTTTCTCTTTATTTTTATCTTTCCATTTTTGTTCTCCACCTCCTCTCCTTGGCAACAGTAGGTAGCCCCCAATAAATAGGCTAAGAGATGGATTTTCGAAAGAAATCCTAACCAAATTGGGTTTAAAATTCTTAACATAAGTCAAATTAAAACCCTGGACAATTCTAGCCTTCGGATCAGCATCCAACGGATCAAAAATGACTTAAAAATTCTTTTGAAAAACCCAATTCAAGTAGGAATTAACCTCAGCCATCGGATCTTCTTGATGATTAAATCGAGACCGTCAGATCGCATATAGGAGCCTTCAGATTCCTAGTTAAAATTGGTAATGCATCTCCTCCATTGGATCTCGATCGGAAGCTGCATCCATTGTTCGTCAATGCACAGATTTTTGCCATTCGATCAAATCCCAGCGAACAACATCCGTCGAATCCAACAAAATTCCCAAAATACCCTCTATAGACCATGTGCAAGCCCAGCATTGCGTGGACCACCACTTCCTTCAGCCAATCAGAGCACGCTCGCCCTCATGAAATCCCCAAAATGCCCTCACCTAGTTACTGTAGCGGTCCACCATGTGCCGTGAAAATTCTGACGTCAACATGGCGTAAGTGGGGCATCAATGGGCGGTCGGTCTAGTTTTGAGCGTGGTCGGGCCGGGCAATCTACTAAGCTGATTTTCTGAGCCGATTTGAACTAGACCGATCGGCATTTAAAAATTAATTTATTATTATTATTATTTTTATTTTCTTTAAAATTCAATTTTGGGCTTATTTGAAGTTCGTTTTGCTTGAAATTTATTTCATCTAAACCAAAAAAATAAGATCTTCATATTGGTGGCCTTCTTTTCTACATAGAATTAATAAAATATTATCTTTTTAAAATAAGTTAATTTATTTTATAATTTAATAGTTTTATTAGTATATTTTTATCACTTATCACATCCCCTAATTTAGTCATTGTTAGTCCCTTAGCAATGCTTTATTTAATACCATGTTTCAATAAGATCATCCATCAAAAGGATAAATCTAGAGTTAAAGATCAAAAAGTTTAGAAAATACCACTAACTAAGCATTGAGCTTTAGAAGCAAATTTTGTAGTCAGTACAATTAATAACTTTCTTAGAGTACATCAAAGATCTATAGCTCTTGTGTTCGTGATGACTAACTTAGCATTTCAGTATTAATTTAAAAGATAAAAGTATCCTCTCTTATCACCTATTTTGATTAATTTTTTATACATTCCCAATTTTATACTCAAGAATTAAGGTAGCTTTCACACTGCCTAGTTTTTTTTTTCTATGCTGAGCATCCTGGCCTTCCCTCCATCGTTTTACGTGAATCTCCATACTTGACCTAGGTGCAGAGACCCAGTTATTAGGCTTTGGGCAATCCACATATATTCTATCTTTTGCACTTTATTTTTAGGCAGATAGCTCTTTCCTTAAATTCATGTTTCTTTGATTAGAATGTATATTAATTATCAATTTTCAATGATAATTGAATCCTCAGTTTGCCTTATAATCAATACCTAGTTTGCCTTGTTAGTGTGCATGTGCAATTAGAAGTGCTAATAGTCTTTTGATGACCTAAGTAGGCTGCTAAAAGTCTGACCAACTAATCTACTTCTTTAACTCGTTACATTCATTAGTAGATACTTCTATCATTTATCACTTATCCAGTCTATCTTGCTCAAGATTTTCTTCTTGACACATGATTTAAATTTTTTTTTTCACCCCCAACTTATTCTACATTTTCTTAAAAGAGAAAGAAAAAGTAAAGGTGCAATAAAGAACAGGAAGGAATACACCTAATTTGGTTCAGTCTAGTTCTTTGAAGCTTTGAAATTTGGCTTGAGATCTCTTTGATTTTTCTCTATAAAATTAAAAATATACACCAAAGCAGTAAAAGAGCAACAACAAAATATTGAAAAATAAAAAGAAATGAAAAATGATCAAAAAAAAAAAAGAAACAACCTATCTAGTAGTTCTAATTTATAGTCTTTAGCTTGACTTTCTTGGAGTTCTAGACTGAAACAATCTGGTGCTACATCAATCGAAATACTTTCTTGTTTGGTTGTGCCCTCTTTCAATTGGGCATTGCTAGCTTTCATAGTCTCAAACCTATTTTCTATAAAATTCTCATATACTGAATTGTCAATAATATCAATTAGAAAATAAGTTTGATTATCATCAGGATATTTAGTATCTTTGAAAACATTAAAAGTAACTTGTTCGTCTTGGATTCTAAGAATTAATTTTTCTTGTTGAATATCTATTAAAGCTCTTCCAGTAGCTAAAAAGGGTCTCCCTAATATAAGGGATACATCATAATCTTCTTCCATATTAAGAAAAATAAAATCAACAGGAAAAATAAACTTGTTTACCTTTATCAAGACATCCTCCACTATATCTCTTGGATATTTGATAGATCTATCGGCTAATTGAAGAGTAATAATGGTAGGCTTCGGTTCCCTTTGACCCAGCTTTCTGAAAATAAAAAAAGGCATGGGATTAATACTTGCTCCTAAATCACATAAAACTTTATCAAAACTACAATCACCAATAATGCAAGGGATAGTAAAACTTTCTGGATCTTTTAGCTTCTATGGTAATTTATTTTGAAGTATTACTGAGCATTCTTCATTCAAATTTATTCTCTCATGCTCCTTTAGCTTTTTCTTATTTATTAAAATTTCTTTGAGAAACTTGGCATACCTGGGCATTTGAGTGATAGCATCTACAAAAGAAATATTAAATGTAAATTCTTTAAAATTTTGAAAAGTTAGAAAATTTCTTATCTGGATGCTGTATTTGTCTCTCTGGGAATGGTAGTGGTGGCACGTAGGGCTTCACATTTGGATCGACAAACTGTAAACCTAGAGACCATCCATCTGCTGGTTATTTTGATGATTGACGAATTTTAGTTGATGGTTTCTTATTTATAGTTGGCTCTTCAATCTCTTTCTTCTGATGTGGCTCCTCCAGCTTTTTATCACTTCTTAGGATGATAGCATTGACTTGCTCCATTGGATTGGTCTCCGTGTTACTAGGCAAGGATCCCTAAGGTCTCTCGGAGATTATCTTAACCATTTGGCCTATTTGCATCTCCATGTTTTGAATTGCTGCTGCTTGGTCCTGCCTAAGCTTGGCTTCCAAACTTTTTATAGTTGCTTCTTGGTTTTGCATGAATTTGACCATCAGCTCCTTCATGTTGGACTTCTTTTTAGGTACTTGGAACTCCGGGGGTGGCTATTGTGCTGCATTTTGATTGCTTCATGAGAAATTTAGATGCTGCCTCCACCCTTGATTGTATGTGTTGGAGTAGGAATTATTTTGTTGTGGCCTAAAAAAATTACCAACATAATTAGATGTATCAGTTACTTTAGTAAAAGGATTATTTGTCTGGCAGTTGTTTGTATCGTGTCCTCCTCCACACAGGTCACAAATGATGCTCTGAACATGCATAGCCGTTCCCTTCAAGTTGTTGACTTCGACTCTAAGGGCTGCAATTTTAGCTAGTAAGGTTGGCATGCAATCTACTCCCTACACAGTTACTGGTTTTTTCGGCATCATGCATTCTATTTGCCACTGATAGCTACTTGATGCTATCTTATCGATCAGATCAAAGGCTTCTTCCTCCATTTTTTGGTTAATGGTTCCTTCTGCTATTGCATCAATCATAGAATGATTAGTAGGAGATAAAATATTATAGAAAGTTTGTACCTGAAGCCATATGGATAATTGATGATGTGGACATCTCCTCAGCAGCTCCTTGAAATGCTCCCAATTCTCATATAGTGTCTCCATATCCATCTACACAAAAGAAGTGATATCGTTGCACATCTTGGTAGTCTTAAAAGGTAGAATGTACTTGGCTAAGAATTTTTAGACTAGGACATCCCAAGTTGTGATAAAATCTATAGGAAGAGAATGAAGCCAACTTTTAGCTTTATCCTATAAAGAGAAAGGAAATAATCTTAATCTAATAGCATCATCTGACACTCCATTAATTTTAAAAGTATCACAAAATTTAAGAAAATTAAAAATATGGGCATTTGGATCATCATGCATGTGTCCACTGAATTGGATAGTTAATTGAATCATCTGGATCATCGCCGATTTTATTTCAAAGTTATTTATTCACACAGAAATCTCTTGATGCTCGAAGCTGCATCGGCTATAGATGGTGTGATGTAATCGTTTAATGGACAATGTGCTGCTCGAATAGCTTCATGCTGTCCCTCGATCACCATATCCAATCCCAGATTGATGTCATTAGGATCTTCAGCTACCATGTTCCTTTCTTATTATAGACTTCTAATGGTCCTTTCAATTTTTGGATTTAAAGATAGTAAGTTACTATGTCCAGTACGTATCATGCACTAAACAAATTTAAAAATAAAGTAAGAATAAAAATTAAAAATAAAATTCTAAAGTAAAGCTAGGATTAAAATTTTAATATTATTTTAGATACAATCCCCAGCAACGGTGCCAAAAATTTGATGCATGCTAATCTATAGATATGACAAGTGCACCAGTCGATCAAGTAATAAAGTGAGTAGAGTATCGTTACTATAGGATTGAAAAATAAGTACTAAAAAGCTCTTTCCTATACTTTATTTAGAAGACCAATTTATGAGAATTAAAAAAATAAAGAATAAAATAAAAAAATAATTAAAAATTATAAGAAAATAGAGAGAGTGTAATTATTAGGATTTTAAACTTAAGAGCAATAGATTACTAAGGCAATCGGTTCACCAACTCAGTCAATACAATATTTAGGTTATTAGGTTAATTTTATTTCATGTGACGGTGCAGTCTCCTAGTTTATTCACTACCCTTTGGTCCAAGCATAGCGAAACTATCAATATTTATTAACTACCCTTTGGTTCAGATATAATTTAAATAACTATCGATGCATTAAGTTTTATGAAACTCTCTAATTAAAATACGCTGCATCCAAAGCACACTAAAATTTCCTCATGATATGAATTCTAATTTGATTCATAATACAAGGTATATAATCAAGAAGCAATAACATAGATATACTTGATCCGTATCATCTATGTTCATCAGATCAATTAGAAGCTAGACAGTAATCTAAAAGCATTAAGATCAGATCTATATACTTCTTATGAACAAAATTTAAAATTAAAAATAAATCATACTTGAATATTATATCAAAAGAGTGGCTACACCTTAGCCTTAGTAAAAAAAAAATTAGTTCATGATAACAAGTTCAAAAAATAGTAAATAAAATAAAAAGTATGAAGAAATTAGACTGTTTATTCACTGAAATTGATTGTCCATTGCTCTTGGTGTGGAGAACTCAATGAAGAAGAAAGTTGCTTTGTGTACCGATCTTCATAAGAAGAAAAGAAGTGGAAAGAAAAATAACAAGAATAAAAACTCTTTCTCTTCTCTCCCTAAACTCCTCTCTCTTTCTCTGTTCTCTCTATTTCTCCCTATTTTTTCTTTATTTTTAGCTCTCTATTTTTGTTCTTTGCCTCCTCTCCTCGGCAACAGTAGGCAGCCCCCTTTAAATAGGCTAAGAGATGGATTTTTGAAAGAAATCCTAACCAAATTGGGTTTAAAACTCTTAATACAAGTCAAACTAGAACCCTGGACAATTCTGGCCTTCGGATCAGCATCCAATGGATCAAAAATCACTTAAATTTTTTTTAAAAAAATCCAATTCAAGTCGAAATTAACCTCAGCTATCAGATCTTCTTGATTATTAAATTGGGACCATCGGATCACATACAAGAGCCTTCAGATTCCTAGTTAAAATCGATAATGCATCTCCACCATTGAATATCGATCGAGAGTTGCATCCACCATTCGTCAGTGCACAGATTTCCATCGTTCGATCAAATTCCAACAAACAGTATCCATTAGATTCGGCAAAATTCCTAAAATACCCTTTGTAGATTGGGCGTGAGCCCGACGTTGCGTGGACCATCATTTCTTTTAGCCAATCGGAGTGTGCTCATCCCCATGAAATCCCTGAAATGCCCTGGTCTGGTTACTGTAGTGGTCCACTATGCACCGTAATAAATTCTGACATCAACGTGGCATAAGCGGGGCATCAGAAGGCGGTCATTTTGGTTTCGAGCATAGTCGGGCTGGGTGGTCTGCTGAGCCAATTTTTTTGAGCCGATTTGAACCAGACTGACCAGCATTTAAAATTAATTTATTATTTTTTTTAATTTCTTTTAAAAATTAATTTTGAACTCATTTAAAGTTTATTTTGCTTGAAATTTATTTCATCTGAACTAGAAAAATAAGATCTTCTTATTGATGACCTTCTTTCCTACATAAGATTAATAAAAATATCATTTTTTTAAAAATAAGTTAATTTATTTTATAATTTAATAGTTTTATTAGTATATTTTTACCACTTATCATCTACTAGGGGAGTGTAGGGATCTGAGTAAATAGTAAAAATCTAATTTATTTAAAAATAAAATATTAAATAAATTAGTTAAGTATAATTACAAAATCTAATTAGAAACTTTGACTCGCTATAGGATGATGTCTGCGTCCAATCCACTAGCCTGTATCCTAAACACCCATAGACTGATCGGACCCAACTACAAAGATTGGCTTCAAAATTTTAAAATTATTTTGGATTTTGAGAAATTGACTCATGTGTTGGAACAGGAACCTCTCACCTTTTCAGCCCATCCATCCACTGATCAGAGAGCATCTCTCAAGAAGAGGATGGATAAAGATAACAAAGCCATATACTACATATTGGGCTCGATGTCTGATGAGCTCTAGTGCCAACATGAAGATATTAAGACTAGCCATCAAATGTTAGCTCACTAGTAAGAGTTGTTTGATGAACAGAGTAGCGTAGCTAGATATCAAGTCACCAAAAGACTATTTAAGGCTCAGATGTGTGATGGACAGTCAGTCCAAGATCATTGTCTAATGATAATCAAGAATTTAGAAGAGTTTGAGAAGCTCAATGTGAAGTTAGATCAGGATCTATAGATTGATATAATTCTATAGTCCTTGACTGATGCATATGGATAATTCATCATGAATTACCATATGCATAAACTTCAGAATATCTTCGCTGAGCTCATGAATATACTGGTTACTGCTGAGCTTTCTATGAAAGGTTTTAAAGGCTTAGTACTTGCTGTGGAGTGAACTTGTTATAAGAAAAAATCTTTTGGAAATAAGAAGAAGTCCGTGAAGAAGCAGAAGGTGGATGGTGGAAAGAAGAAGAAGGCCGACAAGAGAAAATATTTTCATTACAACATTGATGGCCATTGGAAGAAAAACTACCCTATTTACTTGGCCAGCTTGAAGAACAAGAAGGAGGCAAATCCTTCTAGAGGTATGCTCATTATAGAATCTAATCTTATGATTTCTTTTGCATCCAGTTGGATGCTTGACTTTGGTTCTAGTGCTCACTTGTGCACTTCTATGTAGGGTCTTAAAGATAGTAGGAGACTGAGGGATGGTGAGATGATCCTACATGTCAAAAATGGTGCAAGAATTACTGCTGTAGGCATGGAAACCTTCCTCTGCAATTACCATCAAAATTAGACTTAGTACTTAGGGACTATTTTTATGTGCTTGCAGTAAGTAGAAATTTAATTTCTATTTCATGTTTAGCATAGGAAGGCTATGAAATTAATTTTCTTAAGGATCATTGTAATATTCTTTATGAAAGAAATAAAATTGTAAGTGGTTTTCTTATAAATTATCTCTATCAGTTACATATTGATGTTTCTATTTTTAATATCGAGCAAAACATGAATGCTATAGGATCAAAGCAACCTAGGGATAGTCTAAATGATAGATATCTTTGGCATCTTATGCTAGGTCATATAGCTGAAGATAGGATTAACAAATTGGAGAAATCTGAGCTATTGAGTTCGTTGACTTTCGAGTCATATCTGATTTATTAATCATGCCTTCATGGCAAAATGACCAAGCTCTCTTTTATGGGATATGGGAAAGGTCCACAGAACTGCTTGTTCTAGTACATACTGATGTATGCGATCCATTTGATGTGCTGGCTAGGGGCAATTATATCTACTTCATCACTTTTACTGATGATTTATCTCGGTATGGGTATGTATATTTTATGCGATACAAGTTTGAAGCTTTTGAAAAGTTTAAGAAATTTAGACTTAAAGTAGAAAAATAGATATAAAAATTTATTAAGGTTCTTTAATTAGATCAAGAAAGCGAATATCTTAGTCAGAAATTTCTAGACTATCTTAAGGACAATGGCATAGTCTCTCAATGGACTCCACCTGGAATGCCTCAACTCAATAAGATTTTAGAATGGAGTAACCAGACCCTATTAGATATGGTTCGATCCATGATGAGCTTCATGAACCTCCCTGAGTTTCTTTGGAGACATAGTCTATTGACTGCTATATATCTACCGAATAGGGTTCCATCTAAAATCGTTCCTACCATACCATATGAGATATGGTATGGTAAGAAATCAAGTCTGAGTCATCTCAAAATTTAGGATTGTTCGGCCCATGTCAAGAGACAATAGATGGATAAATTAGAGTCTAGATTTTTTAGAGCTTGATTTATTGGATATCCTAAAGAGTCATTAGGATATTTTTTCTATCTTTCGAAAGATCATAATGTGATTGTGAGTCGACATGCCATCTTTCTTAAAAAATAGTTTATTCAAGATGGTGGCATCAGAAGATAGATTAGGCTCGAGGAGAAAGTCTTCCAAGAGCCACGAGCCAAGAAACCTATGGAACCCAATTAGATTGAGCCAACCCAATCACTACCTCGTCCACCTCATAAATCAAAAAAAATTTCTCGTCCCCCTAAAAGGTACGTAGGTACTATTTCAGAGGACATAAAGAAAATGTTCCTCATGGAAAATGGGGTTCATGGTGATGATCCCAAAATCTATGATAAGACAATATCAGATATCAACTCTGAGAAATGGTTAAAGGTAATAAAGTCAGAGAATGACTTAATGCACTCGACCC
The DNA here is from genome assembly GCA_006176705.1 of Cocos nucifera. Classification (NCBI taxonomy): domain Eukaryota; kingdom Viridiplantae; phylum Streptophyta; class Magnoliopsida; order Arecales; family Arecaceae; genus Cocos; species Cocos nucifera. Next base: position 12,068 of record QRFJ01003099.1, on the reverse strand, counting down.
AAGTCTGGATCTTGGTAGATCCACCTGAAGGTATAGTACCATTGGGTGTAAATTGATCTTTAAGAGAAAGATAGGTGCTGATGAAAATGTAGAGACATTCAAAGCAAGGCTCGTAGCGAAAGGATATAGTCAACATGAAGGCATTAACTATCAGGATACTTTTTCACCAGTAGCCATGCTCGAATCCATCCACACATTGCTTGCTGTTGCAGTCTATTTCAATTATGAAACATGATAGATGGATGTGAAAATAGCATTTTTAAATGGATATCTTGAGGAAGATATCTATATAGAACAGCCACTAGATTTCACATCCAGTGATAATGATCACAAGGTATGCAAGCTGCAAAGGTTCATATATGGACTTAAGCAATCATCTTGGAGCTGGAATGCTCATTTCAATGATGTGATCAAATCATTTGGATTCATTAAGAATGAGGAGGAGTATTGTGTTTTCAGAAAGGTCAGTGGGGGCGATATTGTCTTTCTCATACTGTACATGGATGACATCCTTCTAATTGAAAATGATATTCCCATGTTCACTACGGTCGAAATATGGTTGTTAAAGAAGTTCTCTATGAAAGATCAAGGAGAAGCATCCTTTATTCTAAAAATTAAGGTCTATAGGGGTAGATCGAATAGGACGCTAGATCTCTTACAGAAGATGTACATAGATGAGGTGCTAAAAAAGTTTAGCATGGAAAACTCCAAGAGAGGTTTACTGTCCTTTAGACATGGCATGCATCTCTCCAATAAAATGTGTCCCAACATACCTGAGGAGATTGAACACATGAGCAAGATCTCTTATGCTTCAGCAATAGGGAGCCTCATGTATGCCATGCTATGTACGCGACCTGATACTGCCAATGCTATGAGTGTCACGAGTAGATATTAGTCAAATCTTGGTGAAGAGCACTGGACTTTTATGAAATGTATCCTTAAGTACTTGAGAAGGACTAAGCATATGTTTCTAGTATTTGGTAATAGAAAACTCTAGATCTAGGGGTATACAAACTCAAATTTTATGTTCGATATAGATGATCAAAAGTCGACATCTGAAAGTCTGTTTATGTGCAATAATGGTGTTGTCAACTAGAAGAGTTTCAAGTAGACTGTGATAGTAGATTCCACCATGGAAGTAGAGTATATTGCTGCATCAGAAGTTGCAAAGAAGATGTTTTGGTATAAGAAGTTTACTGCAGAGCTCGGAGTGATGCCATCAGATGCTATCCCTATGTACTGAGACAATAATGGCACCATAGCTCTAGTTAAGGAGCCGAGGTCTCACCAAAAATTCAAGCACATCGAGTGGCGATACCACCTCATCCATGATACCTCAAGAAAGAATACGTTGAGGTCAAGAGAGTCGACATGCAGATAATGCAGCTGACCCACTGATAAAGCCATTGAGCTAGCAGAAGAACAAAGCCCACCTTAAGAAGATGGGACTTAGATTTATAGTCAATTGGCTTTAGATCAAGTAAAAATTTGTTAGATGTGTGTCCTAGAAGCCAGATTGGCTAAACACTTGTAATATACTTCTAAAGATAATTTTATAATTTTGACTATAAATTAATAAAAAAATTATTTTTTATCATAGTGTATATTTAATGTGTCTATGATACATCATTTGAGTTAATAATAATGACAATTCATATTTTCAAGAGTTGAAAATTTGAGACATGAATTTTCATAATTAACTCATAAATAGCTACCGACCATAGGATCATCACGAGGATGGTGATCCATATGGAAGGTTGGTATATGATCACTTTATTAGAATAGATGTATCTTGAGTCTACGGTATGGAGATATCGGAGCAAGAATATAGGTACTTGTTAGAGAACGATGGCATTGAGCATAACCACCTCGAGCAGTCATAAGAAAGTCTTCCTTCTCATCGATGACTGGCTCGATGCTACAGTAGTGTATTTAGTTCTCTAATCTGAGGTGCATCGATAGTTCACGTTGAGGGTGTTATAGTTTGACTACACCATAACTTGATCTCCTAGCCATTTGGAATCCTGTGGTGTATGTTGGCTATAGCATGTTTATTGTAGGAATTGGATTGCACTAATACGAGATCCATCTACCTTGATAGATGAGGAGTAGCCCTATAATAATCATGAGATTGAGTCCTTAAACCCATGGCCATGGTAGAGTGAAGATGATAGAAAGAGTTTCTATTAGGATTTCACATTAGACTTGAATCGAATGATTAATTCATATGATGAACATTGGGTTTGATGAGTTCACCTTAACCCTAATCCTGTCGGAGCTCAAGATAGAAGAACCTAATCACATAGGTAATTGCACTGAGAGATTCACTTTCAATTTTGCTGGGTTGCCACTATATATTGCTTGGTGTCATTGGTGGATTTTGGGAGTAATTAGAATGATTTTGATGATCGATCATTCTAATTGTATGAATCAAAAAAGTTCTGGTCCATTGAAAGATGACTCAATGGTATCGATGATAGAGATCGTAACATGTCTCATTATCATATAATACTAAACCTAACTGAATCATACAAACAAAGATTTAGGTTTGCATGTCATCAATTGAGCTAACCCAGTTTGATTGATTTGGATTAAATTCAATCAGGTTCAAGGTAATCATGCTAGCACACGATTGAGCCTAACTTTCTCCTTCTGTAATCTTTCTGATTCATCGCAATCGAGTCAAATTTGACTATACTCATTCTTGTATTTTGAATGGACTTATTTTTATCTGATTGGAATAAGTCTAGATCAGATTAATTGTAGAAATTAAATCTATTCATAGTCAAATTGGACTAGGGTCAAAAGTTGACCTATTTGAGAGAATTGAGGGTCACCTGATTAGAGGCTTCTAGAAAATTTTTTGGAAATCCTTTTGATTTGATTTTTAGTTATCTGATAGAGTATGAGTGATACATTGGGTGTACCAAATTTCATAATTTTTGGAGGTGTCTAGATTAAGTTTTGATAGAGTTTTATTTGGATCAAACTCTTGAGGGAAGAGTCCTAGGCGCAGTGGACTCTTCCTTATCTACTCATGCCGCCACCTTCTAGATCGATTTTTAGCATCAAAATCAGATGAGATCTGGTGTTTTTCATGGAGATCAGGTTGAAAAGTCCCAATGATCAAATAAATGAGATTTTGGTCAAAGAGGGACTCTAACTTGGGGCTATGCTTTTTTATAAGAACCCTTGCGCCAAGACTCTTCACGAAAGAAATAATTTTGATATCCAAAGGCTGTCACCCCTTCCATCTTCCATGCCCTCTCTAATCCTCTCTCTCCCCTTCTTCTATGTGCCAAAGGTTGGAAATAAATCTGAGAAGAGGATCCAATCAAATTTGTGAAGAGTTTAGCATCTATGCAATGGTGTTCATGAGACGGACACGTTGCTTTCAGAAATTCTTTTGAAGGACTTTCAAATTAGATTTAGATATGATATTTAAAAAAAAGATTCACAAGGAGAAGACATCTAGATCTTGCTCGAGTGGATACTGATAAAGGCCAGGCGCATGCGTGGCTCATTCCAAAATCTCATGATAGATCAGGATCATCATAGGATAATCTGATTACCCAAAATATAAGGTATGAAATTAATTAGATTTAATTTTATTTTTAATCTTAATATTAGATCTTAAAGGATTAAATTAGAGATGTCTTAGATCTGATTAGGATCTTAGAAGAAAAATTTTTAAAATACTTCTTCAGATCCAATTTGATCTAAACGATTCTATGCCGAGAAACAGGATTTTCCTTCAATGGGATTAATAATTAATCCAATGCAATTACTATAATAATTATAGAGGGATCTACTTGTCAATGTGATTAATAATTAATTCAATACAACTATTGTAATTATTAAATTTATTAAGAGTTAATGAGTTGAAGAGGATTTTTTAATAATTGGTTGCTAATTGGCTTAATTTGATTGAGCAATGTGGCTAGGATCATGTCTAATTGAATTGGATTCAATTTGACTTAGTTTGGATTTGACTAGATCAAGCCTAATTGGATTATAAGATAATCCAATTATGAGGGAGACCAATTTCTTATCTAATTAAGATTTTGGTTTGACCTAATTCCTAATTAGATTAAGATCTAACAAAGAGAGATTGGGTTCCAAGTTGGATTGGAAATTTCCCTCTCATTGGGTGCAACTAATTTCTAACCAAATTGGATTTGACTAGAATTTGACTAAGGCACCAAGTGACTAGGACTCTCTGTCATCCTTGTGCCACTTATTGCCTCACGCCAACCCTTCCACATGTGCCCCCTTTTGCTAGTTTTTGCATGAGATATCTCACACAAAAAGGGAGGAGGCATCCAAGAGTTGGATGCCTCCTTTGGACTCTTATCCAAAAAAGAGTTTGACTCTATCTCCCCTCCCTTCCACACCCATATTTAGAAAAAGGTTGGGTGTAGGTTTGATCTAATTTTTTCATGAAAAATATAGAAGAAAGGGCATGGGTATTTGGGAATGAGATAGAGGAGAGGCATCTCCTCTCTAGGGTTTCTTCCTAGTGTGGCGTGGGCTCTGGGAAAGGAAAGGAAGAGAGAGTCTCTTCTTTCCTTCGTCTTCCTCCCCTTCTTCTTCTTCTCTAAAAGGGTCTGAGAGAAGCAATGAAGAAGATAATCTTGATCAACCATCAGGAGGTGATTTCTGCAAGAGAGCTAGCACCCTAGTGAAGTCATAGTTCTCTGATCGGATTCGAGGACTTTGTATGGATACCTGTAGAGATCGGATGCTTCTACGATTTCTAGAAATCCAAAAGATATCTACGATCAGCAGCCATCGTGATCATCAACCTGTGCTAAGGTATGGAGATCGGATGTCCTATTTTTTATATGATTTCATGATCAGATTTTAGATTGAATGCTTCATATTTATATGATAGATCCATGTTAGGTAATTTAATAGATTAGATATAATGCATGTTTAGATTAAAACTATTTTAATCTAAGTTTATTTCCACTGCAACTTAAAATCTAAAAAGTTTTTAAAATATATGCATGAAACCATCCAATTCTAACACCGAACCTTGTTTAAGCTCCTCTTTGAGTTCCTATCCATTCGACATCAGTGTTACCCGATCTCACCACCTATGGTTTCCATCCTCCCGGATTTAGATTCATCCGACCCCATAGCCCACCGAACCCTCCCCCAACCCCCTTTGGGTTTGGTACAATCCAAGTTCTAAGCCTACTAGCATCCAATCTTTTCAAGTTTAGCATCACCCGATCTCATGGTCTACGAATCTTTAGAATGCTCAATCTCACTACTGATAGCTTCCAAGCCTGCCTAAGTGTGGTGACGCCTGACCCTATAAAGCACTGACTCCCTTTTATGAAATCGATAGCAGCCGATCCCCTCTAGCATCGATCTTGCTGACAATCAGACCCAGCTCCTTGTTGGCATGAACTCGGCCCAATCTGACCTACTATGGAGTTCTTGTGCTCCATTTTCAAATTTGTTTGACTATGACAACTAGCTACGATCCAGATAAGGCAACTCTAACTGTTTGATCCCAAGAATTTTGGCCATAAATATCACCCATCATGCCCGATCCGATTGAGACCGCTAGCAGATTATGCCTATAAATGGCTCCAACCTCTATCTATAAATAGGAATCTCAAAGGATGTCACACCCCCGACCCGAGATTGCAAGTCAAGGGTCATGGCAACCACCGCATACTCATAGAAAACTCTTCCTACAAGCATGCAAGGCATCTCATCATGCTATCATAAAGCAACAGTGAAATAATTTATCATTAATTAAATCTAAAATTTAACTAATTAAAATCTAATTATAATATTCTACAAAGTTCAACAATGCTCCAAAGATCTTACATCAACTTCAATAAAATTTCTATCTAGAACAAAAGTATCGATGTTCTGCTTCTAATCAATCTCTCTCATTCATATTCTCATATCATCTTGTTTCTTAAGATCTATAAAAAATAATAAAATAGGAATAATGAGCTAGACAGCCCAGTAAGCAATCATCACTTTAAGTAAATTTCATCAGATAAATAAATAAATCATCACTTATAGAAAATAAACATATAAAGTTCATTAGTTTGAAATCAATTTCTATTATGTAGTATCTGAAGGGAAATCTTGATTTTTCGGACCAGGTTTGTTCAGATCTGATCAGATCAAGAGATATATTTCAAAATTTTTTTTCTTTAATCTAAATCAGATCTAGGATGTTTCAGATCTAATTTTTATTATTTTAATAATTAAAATAAAATTACATAAACTAAATTAAATTTAATTTATCTTGAAGTGGGTAATCCTATTACCCGATGATGATCCTATGAGCAGCGGAAGGTTCTGGATCTAGCCATGCAAGTGCTTGGCCTCTACTGATATCCACTCGGACTAGATCTGGAGATCCTCTTCTTCTCTATCATGTCTTTAAAAATTAGATCTAGATCTAATCTGGAGGATCTTCAAAACTCCTTTTAAAGATTAGCAGTTGTCCTTTGTAGTAGCACAGCCTTCTAGCATTCAGTCGCCTTTCTCTCATCTGGATTGCACCAACCAAGGTCCAAAACACTTTTGGACATAGAGAGGAGAGGGAGAAGGTGGGTTTGGCATGGAGGAAGAGGGGAGAGGCAGCCTTAGGGCAATTCTCCAATCTTAGTTTGTGTTGAGCGTAGGGTCATATTTATAGACTGTCTGTGATCCAACTCCTCTTCTTCCAAACCAATCATAACTCTTTGTGAAATCAGATCTAAATCTGATTGGTGGGAATAGAGTCCCTGGATTCCTCCTTAGAGGGTGCCTAAGACCAGTCAAAGTTGGTTCTTAGGAGAACTCTAATTCGGAATCCAAAAAGGAGATGGAGTCCCTGTCCAACAGGGACTCCTGGGCGCCTCCAACTTGGGCACACGCCAAGGGTGGCATGCGCCCTCCTCCTTGCCAGGTTCTGGTAGGGGGACAGGCCCCCACCAGCTCTCCAATAGGTGCGTGACATGTGGACAGAAGTCAAAGTGTCAATGGTCAATGTTTGACCAGTCAAAGGTAGACTTTTGACCAAAGTCAAAGAACAAGAAATGGCAGGTGACCAAAAATGGCAGGTAATGTCTTACAAAATAAGACAACCTTTTCTGACTTGGACAACCTCCAGTCAGACCAATAGTGAAGGCCTCTGATTGAGCACAAACTCCTTTGGCTCAGTCAGGACAACTTATTTATGATAGTAAAAGAAGAACGTTAGGTTCAATCGAGTGCTAGCACGATTTTCTTGAACCTAATTGAATCTCATTCAGATCAATTGAACTAGATCAGTTCAATTGATGATCACCAGATTCAAACCCTTGTTTGTGTGACCCAGTTAGGTTCAGTTCTGTATGGTAATGGGATATGTCATGATCTCTATCATCGACATCATCGAAACTCCTTTCGATGGATCAGAACTCTTCTGATTCGAACAGCTAGAATGATCGATCATCTAAATCATTCTAATTGCTCCCAAAATCCACCAGTGACACCTAGCAGTATATGGTGGCAACCCATCAGAGCTGAATGCGAACCTCTTGGTGCAGCTACCTGTGTGATTAAGTTCTTCTATCTTGAGCCCCGATCAGATTAGGGTTAAGGTGAACTCGTCAAACCCTAGTCTCTGTCATATGATGTAATCATTCGATTCAAGTCCGATGTGAAAATCTAAATAGAAACTCTTTCTATTATTTCACTCTACCATGGCCATGGGACTTCTGGACTTGATTCTCATGATCATCATAGGGCTGCTCCTCTACCACCGAGGTAGATAGATTCCATCTTGATGCAATCCAGTTCCTACAATGAACATGCTATAGCCAACATACACCTCAGGATTCCATATGGCTAGGAGACCGAGTAATGGTGTAGTCAAACTATAACACCCTCAAGGTGAACTGCCGATGCATCTCAGGTCAAAGAACCAGACACACTACTGCAGCATCGAGTCAGTCATTGACGAGAAGGTAGACTCCCTAATGACTACTCGAGGTGGTCACGCTCAGTGCCCTCGTTCTCTAACGAGTACCTGTACTCTCGCTTCGGTGTCTCCACACCGTAGACTCAAGACTCATCTACTAAAGAGAAGCGATTGTACACCAACCTTCCGGATCAATCACCATCCTCGTGATGATCCTATGGTCGGTAGCTATTTTATGAGTTAATAATGATTATTCATGTCTTAAATTTTCAACTCTTGAAAATATGAATTATCATTACCATTAACTCAAAGGATGTATCACAGACACTAAATACACATATGTGATAGAAAATAACCCATTTTATTGATTATAGTCAAAATTATAATTTTGCCCCTAGAAGTGTATTACAAGTGTCAGCCAATTCTGGCTTCTAGGGCACATATATCTAACAATCTCCCACTTATCCTAAAGTCAATTGGCTACAAGTCTAAGTCCCATCTTCTCAAGGTGGGCTTCGATCTTCTGCTGGCCCAATGGCTTTGTAAGTGGGTCTGCCACATTATCTGTGGAGTTGACTCTCTTGACCTCGACATAACCCTTCTCGAGGTAATCGCGGATGAGGTGGTATCGCCGCTCAATGTGCTTGGATTTTTGGTGAGACCTCGGCTCCTTAGCAAGGGCTATGCCATTATTGTCGCAGTATAGAGGAATGGCATCTAATGGCATTACTCTGATTTCTGCAGCAAACTTCTTGTACCAGAATGCTTCCTTCGTAGCCTCTGATGCAGCGATATATTCTGCTTCCATGGTGGAATCTGCTATCACCATTTGCTTGGAACTCTTCCAGTTGACAGCACCACCATTGCATACAAACAGACTCCTAGATGTCGACTTTCGATCATCTATATCGAACATGAAATCTGAGTCTGTGTATCCCTGGACTTGGAGTTCTCCGTTACCAAAGACCAACATCATATCCTTAGTTCTTCTCAAGTACTTAAGGATACATTTCACAGAAGTCCAGTGTTTTTTATCTGAATTTGACTGATATCTGCTTGTGACACTCACAGCATGGGCTATATCAGGTCGTGTACATAGCATGGCATACATGAGGCTCCCTATTGTAGAAGCATAAGGGATCTTGCTCATGCATTCTATTTCCTCAGGTGTGCTAGGGCACATCTTCTTGGAAAGATGAATACCATGTCTGAAGGATATTAATCCCCTCTTAGAGTTTTTCATACTAAACCTCTTTAGCACTTTCTCTATGTACATCTTCTGTGAAAGTCCTAGCATCCTATTCTGTCTATCCCTATAGACCTTAATTCCTAGAATAAAGGATGCTTCACCTAGGTCCTTCATGGAGAATTTCTTGGACAACCATAATTTGACTGTTGTCATCATGGGAATATCATTCCCAATAAGGAGGATGTCATCCACGTACAATACTATGAAGACAACAGCGCTCCCACTGATCTTTTTGAAAACACATGGTTCCTCTTCATTTTTGATGAAATCAAATATTTTGATCACATCATTGAAACGAGTGTTCCAGCTCCGAGATGCTTGCTTAAGTCCATATATGGACCTTTGTAGCTTACAAACCTTATGTTCAGTATCACTGGATGTGAAACCTAGTGCCTGTTCCATATAGATATCTTCCTCAAGATATCCGTTCAAGAATGCCGTTTTCACATCCATTTGCCATATTTCATAATCGAAATATGGCAAGCAATGTACGGATGGATTTTAGCATAGCCACTAGGGAAAAGGTATCCTGATAGTCAATGCCTTCACATTGACTATAATCATTTGCTACTAGTCTAGCCTTGAATGTCTCCATATTTCCATCTACATCAATCTTTCTCTTGAAGATCCATTTACACCCGATAGGTACTATACTTTCTGGTGGATCTACCAAGGTCCAGACTTGGTTCGAGTGCATCGAGTCAATTTCTGACTGCATTGCCTCTAGCCATTTCTCAAAGTCAATATCTGATATCGCCTCGTTGTAGGTTTTGGGATCATCACCATAAGCACCATTACCTACGAGGAACATTTCCTCTACTTTCTCTGAAGTAATACCTAAGTATCATTCAGGGGGATGGAAAACTCTTTCTAATCTTCGAGATGGAGGACGTAGTGTTCTTATTGGCTCAACCTGATTTGGTTCCAATTGGTTCTTAGCTCATTGTACTTGTGAGACTTTCTCATCAAGCTTAATCTACTTTCCAATGCCGCTATCTTGAATAAACTATTTTTTAAGAAAGATGGCATGTCGACTCACAATCACATTGTGGTCTTTTGGAATGTAGAAATAGTATCCTAATGACTCTTTAGGATGTCCTATGAATCGAGCTCTAAAGGACCTAAACTCCAACTTGTCCGCTTGTTGTATTTTGACATGAGCCGGATAACCCCAAATTCTGAGATTACTCAGACTTGGATTCTTACCAAGCCATATCTCATACGGTGCGGTAGGAATGATCTTAGAGGGAACCCTATTCAGTAGATAAATTGAAATTGACAATGAATATCCCCAAAGAAAATCAGGGAGGTCTGTGAAGCTCATCATGGATCAGATCATATCCAATAGAGTCCGATTTCTCCATTCTAAAATCCCGTTGAGTTGAGGTGTTCCTGGTGGAGTCCATTGAGATACTATGTCATTATCCTTGAGATAGTCTAGGAATTTCTAGCTAAGGTATTCACCTCCTCGATCTGATCGAAGAACCTTAATGGGTTTTCCAATTTATTTTTCTACTTCATGTCTGAATTCTTTGAACTTTTTAAAAGCTTCAGGCTTCTGTCTCATAAGATACACATACCCATACCTAGGTAGATCATTGGTAAAGGTAATGAAGTAGACAAAATTGCCTCTAGCCGGCACATCAAATGGGCCACACACATCTGTATGTACTAGGGCAAGGAGATCTGTGGCCCTCTCCCCATGTCCAACAAAAGGAAGTTTAGTCATTTTGCCTTGAAGACAAGATTCACAAGTTGGATATGACTCGAAAGTTAATGGACTCAATAGCCCATTTTTTTCCAATTTGTTGATCCTATCTTCTGCTATATGACCTAATCTTAGGTGCCATGGATATCTATCATTTGGACTATCCCTAGGTTGTTTGGCATTCATGTTTTGCTCGATAGTTAGAATAGGTACATCAATATATAGCTGATAAAGATCATTAATAAGAAAACCATTTGTAATTTTATTTTTTTCATAAAGAATGTTACAATGGTCCTTAAAGAAGGTAATCACATAGCCTTCTTGTGCTAAGCATGAAACAAAAATCAAATTCTTACTAGCTGCAGGCACATAATAATAGTCTTTCAAAACTAAGCCTAAATCATATGGTAATCGAAGAGGGTATGTTCTCACGGCTACTGCAGCAACTCTTGCTCCATTACCAATGCGTAAGATCATGTCTCCATCCCTCAGCCTCCTGCTATCCTCAAGATCCTGCATGAAAGTACATAGATGAGCACTAGAACTAGAGTCAAGCATCCAACTGGATGTAGAAGAAACCATAATGTTAGACTCAATAACGAGCATACCTCCAAAAGGACCTTCCTTCTTGTTCTTCAGGGTGGCCAGGTAAGTAGGGCAGTTCCACTTCTAGTGGCCGTCGTTGTTGCAATGAAAACACTTTCCTTTGGCAGCGGCTTTCATCTTCGATTCTGCCTTCTTCTTCTTTGCTCCTTCCACCTTCTGCTTTTTCACAGACTTCTTTTTCTTTCCATAAGACTTTCTTTTGGAAGAAGTCCATTCTATAGCAAGAACTGAGCCTTTAGAACCTTTCATAGAAAGCTCAGCGGTGATCAGCATATTCATTAATTCAACCAAGGAATTTTGAAGTTTATGCATGTGGTAATTCATGATGAATTGCCCATTTGCATCAGTCAAGGATTGCAGAATAATATCATTCTGCTGGTCCAAGTCTAACTTCACACCGAGCTTCTCAAGCTCTTCCATGTCCCCATCATCATCAGACAGTAATCTTGGACTGACTGTCCATCACGCATCTTAGCCTTAAAAAGTTATTTCATGACTTGATACTTGACTGCACGACTCTATTCACCAAACATCTCCTACAAGTGAGCAAACATTTGGCGAGCAGTCCTGATATCTTCATG
>QRFJ01003098.1:78122-116983 GCA_006176705.1 Cocos nucifera | reverse complement strand
CTAACTCCCGGGTTCGAAGTTTGAAGGATGGAGTAAGATGGAGACTGACGAAGTTTGAAGGATTTTTTGGTCCTGTTGGGTTTTTTGCTTCTAAGTGGGACGGGATGTTTTTGGCTTTTATTGGGCTGGCGTCGGAGCTTCGTACATGCACGGTGACCCAAAGAGATGTTTTCTGAATTTTCCATCGGAAGTCTGGCTCAAGTATAGTGGCATTAAGGGTCTATTCGTTGGAAGCTTTATGCCATGATGAGTGGGACACGCATTGATCAAAGATCGACTGGAGAAAATCTACAATCATAACTACTCTGGGGCTCTAGGGGTTACTTAAGCCTACCCTTCTCCTCTGAGTCTCTACTTCTGAAATCTTTCTTTCCTCCTAGTTTCCTTCTTCATCCCGAGCAAGAGCCCAAGCTGCTTTCTTTAGTTTTTGACGTACCTTCCTTCGATTCTTGCTCCATTCACCATCTTCTTATTCTTCTCAACCAATTTAGGTTCCGACATTTTTTGGATTATCTCTACATTCTTACTTTCTCATTCTTTCTATTCTTGTCAAAGCTTGAATGTCTCATTTTTTTTATTTTTTGAGTAATTTCTTGATTTTACCTTGATCCAAATGTCTAGTGAGGGATCTTGGTCGACTTGTTCTGAGAGTTCGGCCCCTTTAAGCTTGACGAACCCACCTCCTGAGGAGGCCGAACCCTTAGGATTGATCCATCCTTTTGCGCCTACGACCATTTCTTGAAGACTTCGATTTGATGACCTTTTCTTAGCTAGGATTCGGTTTGGAATTCCTACTGAGAACTATATCTAACGCCAAGGGGCTAGTGTTGGGGATAAATCCATATCTACCAAAGTTCGACTAAGATTTGGACTAGATTAGTTCCATCTGGTTATGGTTATAGAAACTGAACCTCAACCTGCAGACATATTCAAGCTTTGAATTATTCTGAAATGGCCGACATTTGACATTGTAGCTAGAGAATATGATTGACCGAAAAGACCGATTTTGGATTCGACAAGACGTCGTGGATTCCTTCTCTAGGCAAGCTTGAACAGTCAATACCGCCCTAGAGAACTGGCCAAGTCCTCAGCATCTATGCATCCCATTCAGCCGATCTTCCTCCAATGGTCGAACTCCTTTCGGATTCCCCCAATAGGCGAACTCCTCTAGCAGGCAAACTCCTTCCGGATTCTCCCAATAGGCAAACTCCTCTAGCAGCCAAACTCCTTCCAGACTCCAATAGACGAACTCCTCTAGCAGTCGAACTCCTTCCGAATTCTCCCAACGGGAGAACTCCTCTAGCAGCCAAACTCCTTCTGACTCCAATAGGCAAACTCCTCTAGCAGTCGAACTCCTTCTAGATTCTCCCAATAGGTGAACTCCTCTAGCAGTCGAACTCCTTTCAGACTCCAACAGGCAAACTCCTCTAGCAGTCAAACTTCTTTCGGATTCCCCCAACAGGCGAACTCCTTTAGCAGCCAAACTTTTTTCGGACTCCAATAGGTGGACTTCTTTTGGATTCTCCCAATAGACGAACTCCTGTAGCAGGCGAACTCCTTCCGGACTCCAACAGACAAACTCCTCCAGCAGTCGAACTTCTTTTGGATTCTTCCAACAAGCAAACTCCTCTAATAGCCAAACTCCTTTCGGACTCCACCAACAGGCGAATTCCTTTTGGACTCCTCCAACAGGAAAACTCCTTCCAAAATTCTTCTCAGTAGTTAGGTTCCTCTGTCAGGCAAATTCTTTCTCGGATTTCTCCTCCAGAAGAGCTGCGCATAGATTTCTCTAGTAGATCTACTTTCTGATTTTGAAAGAATCTCCTCTCCTATACAAATCCAACCTCGGACATGGTATGAACCGACCCACACCCGGACTACCTTAGAGGAGTCCGAACTTCTCTAAAATTGATATAGCTCAAAGGTCATCACCAACTGATGCCTACTCCTCCGAACTTTGACTATCAAATCTCAAGCAGACTGGCACCTCACGATAACAAACACTATCCTCTATAACAAACTCCACATGGCCCCAAATGGCTCACTATCCAACAGTTATGGCTGTCACTATCAATTTGTTATAGGCTCCATCTATAAAAGGATCCTCCATATATGTTTTCTCTAGGCTCTCTTCTCCTTCTCAATACTCTATAATTCTCTCGACTGAGTACTCCATTTCTATTAGCCGAAAGAGCTAATTTGATCGTCGTAGGATCTTGCTAGAGCCACCCCCCAAGCTCTAAACGAGATTTATTTTGTAGGTCACTGATAGTGATCTCTTCTTCTCTGACTCTGGTGCTTCTCCAGTGATGACCAGATTTTGCACCAATAGGACCCTTCAAAGTCTGTTAGCAGTAACCGCTATTTATTAACTCTACCAAGGTGCATTGGAGCTTATTCATATAAAAGTTCATGATAAACTGCCCATATGAATCATTCAAGGATTGCAAGATTACATCAATCTATAGATCCTTGTCCTTCGAGATACCAAGCTTCTCAAGTTCTTCTAGGTCCTTGATCATCGTCAGGCAATGATATTTGATCGACTGTCCATCACGCATCTACACCTTAAAGAGTCTTCTCAAGACTTGATAATGTGCTGTGCGACTTTGATCACCAAACAACTCTTATAGGTAAGCCAATATTTGGCATGCAGTCTTAATGTCTCCATGTTGGCACTACAACTCATCAAGCATTGAGCCCAACATGTAGCACCTAACCTTGTTATCATTGTCGGACCATTTTTCATGAGATGCTCTCTAATCTACAATCAGACATGCTGATAAAGTGGGGGGGTTCTGGTCCAATACATAGGTCAGCTGTTTCAAACTCAAAATAATTTTGAAGTTCCTTAGGCAATCATTGTAATTTGGTCTGGTCAGTCTGTGGGTATCTAAGATTCAGACTTGAGATTTAGTCATAGATATTTTTCTATAGAGAGTTGATGTTTCTAGTTAGACTTGTAATTTGACTCAATCAATTTGTTTAGGAGTTTCATTTTTAAACAAATTAGGCTCCTACTATTTTCTCAGATCTCTACACTCCCTGAGTAGAGATGCAAAAATCTCCATGATCATTGATTGTTAGTGAGTGGTGTGGCTCCACCGACTAGCTCACCATCTCATCTAATAGTTATTGATGATGGGTCAATTGATGAGTGGACAACTCTTATCTAATATTTCTTTAAACATGGTGTACCCAAACTTGGTCTCTAATTTATGAAGCTCACCATGTTTGGAATATGGCTCCACTCCTTAGTTAAGTCAGACCCAACATTTACATGAATTGGATTCCTAATTAGATCCCTCACCATATCTAAAATATTGAGCCCAACCCATCCTCCAATCCATAGCATTCAACGCCTAATAGACATGGTTGCATCTTTCCGATGCCACTGAATCACTGTAACCAGCTGAAAACAATCAACCCCAAGAAGGGCCTACTCATCTATAATGGTGGAAGACCTATGACTTAATATTTTTTTAGAAAAATTTAATTTGATCTCTTAGACTCGACCTGACTTGGTCATAACAATTATGGCTAACATAGTGGTATGGGTTAACTCGAATCATTAGCCATATCAAATTAACTCACTGTGAATGCATTCAAATCGAGTAGGTTCCAATTAAAGATCGATGGTCGTATCTACCAAACTTACCTTAGATATCGATTCGTCTAACCAGAATTGATCAGGTTAGCCGATAATCTAGGCTCGAATCGTGGAGCCAAATTAGGTCATAACTTAATTGACCACATGTGACTGTGAGTCGATCTTGATCTAGACTTAATCCTATTAGGTTGGTCAAATCTAAGTACTCTTGATCCCATCTAACTAACTCTTGATTCGGTTTGATCAATCGCTAGACCTAATTAAGTTACCCACATTGGAACCCATGTTTTATGAAGGTGTCTTAGATCTAAAAATTCATAATTTTTTAGATCTAATTAATTTTATAAATTTAATTCTTAACTAAGTCCAAGGGTTCAAAAATAAAATATGTATCAAAAATCTTAAGATTTCAGGATCTAGAATTTTGCAGAAAAAAAAAGTTTTTGATTTTTGATTAAGGACAAATATGCAGCACCCCTACATGCCATAAGAGCATCCCATCGAATGGAAAGAGAGGACCTTTAAACCTTTCTTACTCTTATGACCAGACGGCCAAGGGGATGTCTTAATCAGAAATATAAGCTACACTACAAAACTATTAGATCTAAAGCATATAACTATTACATGATTTAAGATATAATCTATACATATTTTGCATACATCTCATGTATCAATTTTAAATGTTCACATGCATGTTTCAGATCTAATTATATCTGATGTAACATATGAAAATAAAATCTTAAATAATCATATCAAATTAAAATTTTATTCTAGATAATTCATAGCATAGAATGTAGAACTATTCTAGATATGCATAAAATATATCGCATATATGTAAAAATTTTATGCAACTACTAATTTTAGATATAATTACATCTGATATAAAATCTAAAATCAAACATATTAGATCATATAATCTTTCAAAAATTAAATGAACATTTCATTAAAAATTTTTAGATCCAGGCTATAACATTAAACTACAGATCTAGTCTAGATGTACATTGCCTATATCATATATATTAAAATTTTAAATTAGATCTTATATTTTAGATCTGATTATATCTAATGTAATATCTAAAATTTAAATGATCAAATCATAAAAAATTAAATCAAATCTAATCTAAAATATATTTGAAAACTATCATGATATAGAACTATAGATCTAGACTAGAACATGCATTGTATATATCAAATATATAATTTTAAACCATGCAATTTTTTTATTTCAGATCTGATTACATCCTATGTTATAAGTAAAAATCAAATAACCAGATCATAAAAAGAAAAAAATTAGATCAAATCTAATGATAGATCTAGAACAGGCAACCTGGCTCTGATACCAGTTGAAGAAAAAACTAGATTTTTCTATCACAGGATGCATCTCATTAGATCAGATTTGCAATAGAATAATTTAATTTTTTTCTCCAATCCTATTAGATTTGAGAGTTCTTAGATTTGATTAGATTGATCTAAAATTATAAGTAAATATAAAAATAAAAAATGGTGATATCTGATATCACCTGATCGGGTGAACCATTCACCAAGCAACGATGATCTGTTATAGCTGAGGTTCTGAATCTAGCCGCATACGTGCTCGGCCTCTACCATAGTCCACTTGGGTCAAATCCAGAAGTCTCTTCCTTTTGGATATGATCTCCAAATATCAGATATGGAATCAACTTGGTGCGCCTTCGATCTAATCTCTGGCAGCAGCATGTTTGTCACTCGATCAGGGTCTTCTAGACTCGGTCTTTGCAGCAACAGTCATTAATGCTTGATGGCTGAATCGCCCAAATCCTTAGGCATGGAGAAGAGGGAGAGGATCAGGAAGAGATGGAATGGAGATGGAGAAACTGGCAGAGCTTCATCATAAATTAATTTTAATGCACAATAACTTGCGCAGGATCTTATTTATAGACCATCTCAAGAGTGCCTTCGCATGTGACTTTGACCAGGTCAAAGATGACATGCGGAAGGACTCTCCCTTGATGTCCATGCCCCACACCACTTTTAATCTAAATTTTGTCACACAAAACTTAGAAATGTGGCATGGAATAATTTTGGATAAGAGGCTTGGCGCAGAGACAAGTTTATCTCGCAGAAGTTTAAATGTTTCAAACACTTTGACCCATTAAAACATCAATCAAATGGGTAACTACCCATGCCTATCCTCATGCCCCTTCCTTATCCACGTACAAGCCTTTGGGGTTCTCTTTCCTCTCATAACATCCTAGGGGCGCGCGCCTAAGAGAAAACTCCAAGGGCGCATGCCACTTCTTTCTTTCTTGCAAAGATGGATCAACATTTGACCCTTGTCTGTTCCCATCTTATGAGATTTAAGATAAACTCTTTTCAAGTCCCATCTAATGAAATTAGGTCAAGTCCTTATCAAGTTAGGACAAGCCTTGATCAGGCCAGAATTAGGTCTAGTTAGATCAAGATAAATCCCTATAGAGTTTTCGAGAGAGCCTTGTCCAAATTTCATCTCATTATTTTAGGACAAGCCCTAATCTAGTAAAGACAACCCTTGTCCTATTTCCATCTTATAGGATTTAGGATAAGCCTTGATCAAGCTAGAATAATGTCCAGTCAGATCAAGACAAATCCTTGTAGAGTATGCAAGAGAGCCTTATCCTCATTTCATCTTATGATTTTCAGACAAGCCCTAATCTTATTAGGACAAGCCTTGTTTTATCAAGACAAAGCTTGTTCTCATCAGGACAAGCTTCAGTTAGATCAGGACAAATCTATACAAGATTTTTGAGTGAGCCAAATCTAATTTAGCTCAGTCAAGATGAATCAGAAAGACTACAGAAAGAGAATGTTAGGCTCAATCATGTGCTAGCATGATTTTTTTGAACCTAATCGGATCTAATCCAAATCAATCAAACTGGATTAGTCTAATTGATGACATCCAGATCCAAATCCTTGTTTATGTCATCCAATTAGGTTCAGTTCTATGTGGTAATGAAACATATCATAATCTCCATCATTGACATCATCAAAACACCTTTCGATGGATCAGAACTCTTCTGATTCATCCAATTAGAATTATCGATCATTAATACAATTCTAATTGGTCCCAAAATCTACCAATGATATCTAGCAGTATATAGTGGCAATCCATCAGAACCAAATAACGAACCTCTCGATGCAGCTACCTATATGATTGGATTCTTCTATCATGAGCCCCGACAGGATCAAGGTCAAGATGAACTTGTCAGACCTAATACGCATCATATGAATGAATCGTTCGATTCGAGTCCGATATGAAATTCTAATAAAAACTCTTTTCTATTAGATTTACACTACCATGACCATGGATTTTAGGACTCGATCTAATGATCATCATAGGACTACTTCTACTCTATCGAGGTTGATAGATCCCATCTTGGTGCAATCCAATTCCTACAATAAACATGCTATAGCCAATATACACCTTCAAATTTTGAATAGCTAGGAGATCGAGTTATGGTGTAGTCAAACTATAACACCCTCAAGATGAACTATCGATGCATCTCAGGTATAAGAATTAAACACATGCTGCAGCATTGAGCTAGTCATCGATGAGAAGGTAGACTTTCTTATGACTGCTTGAGGTGATCATGCTCAGTGCCCTCATTCTCAACGAGTACTTATACTCTCGCTCTGGTATCTCCATACCGTAGACTCAAGATACATCTATCCTAAGAAAGTAATCGTACATTGATCTTCTAGATCAATCATCATCCTCATGATGATCCTACGATCATTCGTAGTTTATGAGTTAATTATGATAACACATGCCTTAAATTCTCAACTCTTGAGAATATATGTTATCATGCCCATTAACTCAAAGAATATATCACAGATGCTTTAATACACAATGTGATAGGATAATTAATGTATTTATTAATTTTAAGTTAAAATTATAAAAATACTTTTAAAAAATATTTTATAAGTGTTAGCCAATCTAGCTTCTAGAGCACCCATCTAACAGATAGCCCATAGGCCGTGCCATCTACTCCACTAGCTTTCTCATGCGTATCTTCTTCATCTAGATTCTATTTGGGTTGTTTTTGGTCTCGTTGGACTTCGCTCGTCATCCTGGATTTTATTCTGAACTTATTATGAACCGAATCTCGAGGTACCAAATTTCAACAAGAAACACATGCATGCACACACACTCTCTCTCTCCTAAAAATCAATCATACATATTATATTAATATGGAAAATTTTATTGAATAGATGTTGTTGGCAAAATTATTAGCACGAGCCCCATTGAAATAGTTGAAATAATAGAAGGTCTCATGCACCAATCTAAAATCATTTAATTGAAATATGAATTTTATGAACAGTGATAGTGAAATTGATGTGACCTTATGGGGTAAAGTTGCTAATGAATTTGATAGAGATTTTAATTTTTGTTTCAATCCACCATATATCATAATAGTAAAGGAATTCATGGGTAAGTTTTAGTATGTTTTGTATATTTGATGCAATTAAATTTTAAATTCAATAATTTTTTGATTATCTATTAGAAAAAGAAACTCTCTCATCAACATATGCAACGAGGACTTACACTAATCTAACGGTTCCCCAAACGATCAGTTTATTTGACAAGTTTACAAAATACAAAACTCATTTTAAATTAAACAACAACATTTATATTTTACTAATTTGGTGATTACTTTTTAGATATGGTGCACAAGCAAGCCATATTTGCCAACTTCAAATAAAATAAGCACTTGAACGTGCAAAAACAGATGTTTGCTAATAGATGAACTATAAAACAACTCCAAACATTAAATTTGAGTCTGATATGAATGGTCATATCTACACAGTGATTGCTACTGTAAAAAATGTGGGGAAATTGTTTGGCTGGGGTTACATAGCATGTGAGATATGTAAAAAGAAAGTTAAGAAAGTTGGCAGTTATTTATGGTGCTTAGTATGCAAGATCAGGTGTGAATCATTTAAAGCTAGATATGATTCTATTCAAAAATGAGTTTACACACAAATACTTTATCATCAAATGCCTGTGTGACACCAACAACAAAAAAAAATACAAAAGGAAATAATTTTCTAATAACTAAATACTTATTAATAGGTATAAAGTACATATTGCTATTAAAGATGACAATGGGTCTATAGTCTTTGTCCTTTCTCATTGAGAGTTTGAGAAGCTTCTTGTCTACTGCTTAGCTGCTTGATATGCAAAATAGTGATATGGAAGAAATACCGATTCCTATACAAAGGCTTTGCAATAAAAAATTTATCTTCCAAGTGAAAATACTAACTCTAAACACACAAAAAATATGACCGTCATGCAGTAATCAAAACATTTATTCTAAACTCAAAATTAAAGGAAGAATTCAAAAAGAATGGTGGTTACAATCTTCGATAATCGGTATGTCTTTGTAAATAACAAGTAAAATGTTACATCTGTTTATTTCATTTTTAGTTTTTGACAAAGCATGGTAATTAACTGACTACCACTACTTTTAAGCTTTAGAAAGCACTAACGATCTCCTCCTCAAGCTCCTTCTTCTTGTAGAGATCATATAGGTACTCTATTGGCAAGCTGAAACTTACCCTCCAGCTCTCGGCACTATCTCCTTAAAACTTCAGACTTGGCCTCCGCATCCTTGACAGCCCGATGTTCACAAATGAGTTGAAGCTTCAGCAGCTGAACCTCGATCTTTTCTGCCCCGATCGACTCCTAGAGCTCATCAATGGTCCTCTTCAAAGAGGCGACCTCCTTAGCCTCCCTGCTCTTACCAGTCTGAAAACCATCATCGAGTTGCCACTGGAGTCGGGCTACTTCATTGTTGGAGGCATGAAGCTTTTGTTCTAACGTGGACATCCTACCACTCCAGCCCAGTTGGTAGGTCTCATATGTGAGCTCGGCATCGTGTAGTTATTTTTGAAGTGCGAAGAACCTCGTCGACCAATCCTACTCAAATCGTGCCTTATTGGAGAACCACGGCGAGCTCCCCTCTAGAAGTTTAAACTTTCTCATTTGCCACCTTGAGTTGAGTCTCGAGGGAGCTGATCTTCACCATCAACGCCCAGGATTTGTCGCTCGCACTCTTCTGAAGTTCGGCTAGCTCCCTCTCGAAGCTCCCCTTCTGAATGCTAGAACTAGCAGCGTCTTTCATGTGCAAGTTTCGGAGGTGAGTAACCTCTTTGGTTGCCTCTAAAGCATTCTTCCATGAAGCTTGAAGGTCATCTCTATCTTCTTTAACTACTTCTTTAACTGATGGACTTCCTTCTTCAGGCTTTTTATTAAGGGTTTTAGGAAAATCCCCTGAGGCAGTGGGTCAGCGTCGATGGGAGACTACATTCAAGGCATGAAAAATATTCAAAGATATGGATAAAAAAAGAAATCTATCTTCATTTAATCAAAAATTTTGAGTACAAAGCGAAAAAGGATCGAAAAAGCAAAATATACAACTATTCGAGAATTTCAACCTCAGAAGGGGCGATGGAAGATGGAACCGGAGCACTCTCGACTGCCTCAGGTGCCCGAATTGGCTCGAGCACTTCTGCGGCAAGCTTGGATGGACCAGATGCAGGCTCGACGAAGGGAGGATCGACTGCGGCATCGGATGGTCCCATGTCTGCCTCATCTTCCTCCTCCTCTAGAAAGCTGAGATCGAGTTTGGAGAACCTCTGAGCCACCCTGCCTTCGTAGAGTTCGAAACCCTTGATAAATGCCTCCTGGTCGAACTCGACATTCAGGTACCTCATCTCTGGAGAGGTCTTGAACTCTTTCATGGCCCGGGTCATCACCTCCGAGATCGACTTCACCATTTGGATCTCTAGTTTGGCGATCCTATTCTCGGCTTCCCTCCTCCTTTCCTCCTCCAAGGCCAGTGTAGCCTTTAGTTCACCCGAGACTGACTTCTCTTTGCAAAGCGTGCCTTGGAGACTTTCAATGTCCACCGCCTTCTCCTCAGTAAGGCGCTCAACCTCGTCAACCCTCTCTTGAAGATGATGGATCTCGACTCGAAGGTCCTCCAGGGCCTTCTATGCCTTCGCCTCCTGATGATGCACCCTCTTAATGTAGGCGAGCATCTGGTGATTCGACTGCAATAAACGATCGATGTTAAAAAAAAAAAAGAAAAAAAAAGAAAGAGAATAGAAAGAGTTTAGCAATGGAGCAATCACCTTGAGAATGGTTTCGAGACAACCCCAAATAAGCTATCGCGGGTCAAGATCGGCCATCTGGTCCACCACCTCCAGCATGGCGAACCTATCGATTAGATCCCGGGTGATCTCTAGATTGTCAAAGGGATCCTTCTCTCATTCATCGCTGTCGCCATCCGCTCCGCTAAGGCGAGCCTTGTGAGATATCTTAGCAATGGCCTTTTTCTTTTTTCTTCCTTCTCTTATCTCTTTCTGGGCAGGAAAAGCTGAAGTCCGATCCCCGCTGGAGGGACCTGAGGGCATGGAAGGCACTGGGCCTATGCTAGTGGTGCAAACCTCAGCAATTAGGGTAGTCTCAAGGTCGATAATGACCTCGGATGCAGCAGCAGTGGGGGCGGGGACTTCAGAGCGGGAAGCACGACCTTCGCCCTCTTTGAGTCATCGCTTGGCATCTTTCTTTTCCTCTTCTTGGTGTAGAGCCCTTTGGTAAGCATCTTGGCAACTTGTGTGTCCATTTCTATAACAAGAAAAAAAGAGCAAAAAAAAGCACGATCAGTAGCAATACATGTGTGCGAAACCGTGTGGATCCAAAAATCAAAAGATGTACCTATGGGGTCATGGGGACTCAAACCCAGATTGAACAAGGTCTGTTTCTTTAGAACGTTGGGAAGAGGAGGAACTCAATATGCCTTAAGTTTATTGGAGGAATCAAAGTCGGCTCCATCTAAGCTAGGAGCTCGACGAACTGACTCCCTAATATAACCCTATGGAGGAAGACCTAATGGCAGGGTCGGGCAATGTACAAAAAATAACTTTTCCTTCTAGTTGTGAATGGAAGTAGGGGCACCATTCAATAACCCCTTCTTGCCAACCTAGGTAAGTATCATTAATCCTTCGTGGAAGGATGGCGTTTGAAAGTGTAGAAATTCCTAAAAAGAGAAATGGTTTGTTGGCGTTCGGCCAACTGATAGAAAGAGAGAAAATCTATGATGAATCAAAGAAAGTTAGGTACGATAGATGCAAAGAAGATGTTTAAAAATTAGAAGAGGGCGACTATGAAAGGGGGCGGTGGGAGCCTAAGCCCGGCACACAAACTTTCTAAGTACAAGCAAAACTGACCGATCGGAGGGGAGCTGACTCAGTCATCAGAGTTAGAGAGTTCAAAGTCATATTCTGGAGGGATTCCACATTGGATTTAGATTAGAAAAAGATCATCCGGGATAAGAACAGTCGGGATGGTATCTGGAGCGAAAGACGAGTGGGACATGTTCTTGGGTTCTACCTCGACCAGGGGTGCAGGGTCAAAGAATGTTGGTCCAGACGAGCCTCATGAACCAATGGAGTGGAAGGTTTTGGAAGATATTCGGATCGAGATTAAACCTCAGGAAAACCCTCCAAAAAAAGAATAGTAAGAAAAAATGTGGGACAAAGGTCGCCACCAAAAAATCAGGAAAGCAAGAAAGCCAGAAATAAAAGGCATGAATAACCTAAGAGAAGGGTTAGAAAACTGACCTAAGCTGTCTGGGAAGAATGAAAGGATGATGGATGCGGTGAGGACCAGTCGAAAGGGTATCTGAAGCTCAGAATGGCGAGGAAGAAGGTTAAGACCCTTGGGAAGAAGGTGGATGGGGGCTGATGAAGGGAGAAGACTCGGATAGGAATGACTTCCAGGTGAAAGGATAAGACCTTAAATAGCCAGAAGTAACCCGAGGTAGTTATGATCATGGATCAACTTCGGTTGGTCAGCGTGCGCCACGTGTCCCACTCATCATGACAGAAAGGCTGCCGTAGGTGGGGTCTTTATGGTGCTATTCCTGGGGTAGAGTTTTGATGGGAGAAACGAAGGGCCATCTTTTCAAACTCATTTCATATTTGAAAAGTTTTAATGCTAGCATGGTAAATGCCAAAATGTCTCATCCCGACAAGACGGAAGCCCGGGAAGGAACTTCAACAATTATCTTTCTACTTCCTTCAAATCTCGAACTCAGAAGTAGGGGGACTATTGTTGGTGGTAAACCTCACTCCCATCAAAGTTTGATTTGGTGCTCAGTCAAGTGTAACTCATAATCATAGGAGAGCTTCAATTACGAACTTCTTTTGGAGTCCTCTAGTAGTCGAACTCCTTTCGGACTCCTCTAGTAGCTGAACTCCTTTCGAACTCTTTCAGTGGCCAAACTTCTTTCGGATTCCTCCAGCGGTCAAACTTCTCCCAGATTCCTCTAGCAGTCAAACCCCTTCTGGATTTCTCTCATAGCTGAACTCCTTTCGGACTCCTCTAGCAACTGAACTTTTTGCAGTCATCTAGAAAGGTCTCTGCATGAACCCGAATCCACACACAAACCAACTCACCCATAAACTGCCTAAGAGGAGCCCGAACTCCTTTGGTATTGATGTAACTCAAAGATTCATCACCAACTGATACTTGCTCCTCCGAACTTTGACTATTAAATCCTAATGGACTGGTACACCACGACAATGGACACTACCTCTTGTAACAAACTTCACGTGATCCTGAGTGGCCCACCAACTGATAGTTATGACTGTCGCTATTAGTTTGTTACAGGCTCCATCTATAAAAGAGACCTTCCAGATATATTTTCTCTAAGATCTCTTCTCCTTCTCAATATCCTACAATTTTTTCTCCTGAGTACTCCATTTCTATTGGCCAAAAGAAATGACTTGATCGTTGGAGGGTCTTGCTGGAGCCACCCACCTCGGGCTTTGGATGAGACTTGTCTTGCAGGTCATCGATGGCGACCTCATCTTCTCCGACTCCGGCACTCCTCTAGCGATTAGCAAATTTCGTGCCAACATATTATATTCGAAGTATCCATCCAAAAAGTAATAAAACTCATGTTCAGCTTATTGGAAAATGTATCCTAAAGTCAATCATTTAGATTGTAGATGATTGAGCTAAATATAATTATACTTAAATTATTAATAAATAAAATTATTATTTTGGCATTTCATCACTCTTGTGCATCTTACTATAATGAACTCTCATATGATGAAGTCCTTAGGACTATTTAGACTCGATAAAAGAGGATTTATTGTTTAGTCCTTAAAATCTGTTTACGACCAAATGATTTGTTGTTACCTAGGATGACAATATATCAAGTGTAGGTCATTATGTACCATAAGTATTGATTATCCTCTTAACCAAGAAATATGAAGATTCTGTTATGGCACATAGGTGAAGTATAGAGATACATTTCACTGAATGTGATCCAACAATGGAGCTCTCTACTGCCAAGAGTTGCTCGCGAAGGATATGGGTATATGTATCCCTTAGACCTGAGATCACCACGATGATTTGCAAGCAACTCACTGCACTTAGGTATCTGACTATCTAAATTTTTAATTCAATGATGGAAGGCTACTGAGTGCAATCAAGTACTTATGAAGTCGGTGTGTGAGTCAAGATGGGATTGACCCCTCCAAGTGTTGGAGCAAGTGCATCACTGTATTTCAATTTAGCAAATCCTCAATCGGGATGGTCCATTTGATGGACACTGAATTTTAAAATATACTATGGATGAATTTTAGGATTGGCAATAAATCCTAGATCATCTTTTGAGCATCAAGGTTAAGAAGATGAATTATATGATAACCATATGCCATAGGTTCATCATTGTTGAATTGCAACTTTTTGACCTATCTGGACATCGGATATTCGTTGCTAGATGGTCACATCGATTGATATAGAAAATTAATTCTTATACTGTCGGCTTAGGATTCGAACCTATGGGATCACACACATAAAGAGTTCCTACCTGATCTGATGGCTGATCATGAGTCCTGATGACCTAGGACACTATGGTCAAGAGTCTCACTAGATGGGACTCTATGTTCAAGAGTCCCATTGGACTGGGATCCTAAGTTCTACTCATCTAAAACTCTCTAATCAAGAGTTTTACTGATCTAGGACTCTATGATCATGAGTTTCATTCATTTGGGACACTGGGTTAAAGAGTCCCACTGGTTTGGGACTCTTCAGGAGTTTCATATTGATGGAACTCTATTGTCCGAACATCCATCCGATTGAGACTCTATGATTATTGGAGGATTAATTAGTAATTTAATTATTGATTAGCTTAATTTGATTGAGTGATGAGGATCTGATCAAGTCCAATCAAATTAGATTCGATTGGGTTTGATCTGATCAGGTCATGAGATGACCTAATCACTATGGAAGATTTGACCCTGATTGGATCAGGAGTTGGACCTAATTAATTTTTAATTTGATTAAAAATTTATTGATTTAGATTAAGCCTAATTTGATTAAATTTAGCCTGATCTAATTGATTTAAATTAATTGGTTTGGTTGAAACCAATTTGGACCAAGTTAAATAAGATTTGAATTCAAATTCTCCCTAGCACCCACCATATTTGACTTTTCCACCTTGACCCACGCCATCCTCTAATTCTTGTGTGAGATTTCTCATGTAGAAATGGATGTGCACTCCTCCTCTCTTCTACCTTTGACCTGGTTCAAGGGTTGGACCAGTTCAAACTAAGTTGAATTTTGAATTCAACTTGGTTGGTTGGTGGTTCAAACTAACTTAACCTTATCTATTCTCATATCCACGCCCATATGTGTTTGTCGCAATTTTTTTTGTGCATTTTTGATTATGGGCACATAGAAGGAGAGTCCTTCTGTGCGTCAAACTAATGGGGTGGGCATTGGGAAAGGGATAAGGGCTTGCTTGAATTTTGAATTCAAGCAAGTGGTTGAAACAACTTAACCTCCCTCTTCTTATCTGATCTCAGGCAGCTTTGCCATGGGTTGCATGCAATTTTAAATAAGATTTATTTGGTGCATGCTTGTAACTAGAGAGAGGTTACATGAGGTATTTCCTGGAGAGAGAAACTCAATAAGGGGTGCAAGTTCTTGGCATGGAAAAGTCCAAGGGTTTCCCTCACCCATTTTTAAATCTCATACACCTTTTCTTTTATTTCTTTCTTTTGATCGCCCAACTAAAAAAAATTAGAGAGTGGGTGTTCAATAGACAGAGTGTCTCTCTACCCATGAAAAATTGTTTCATAGGAAAATTCAAAAAGGAGTGGGCGTGAGAGAGTTTTCGAGAATTAGGATTTTCGATGAGTGCAAAACTCTAGAGTTGGGACTCTAGGTTCGAGTGGAGAGATCGAGTGCTGTGATCATTGGATCACCACCAAACTTAAAACACTACCTCATCATCCTCCAAAAAGCAAGTTTTAATTTTCTAGAGCATCCAAAAGTTTAGAAAAAAGATGATCAATTGGATCGATCATGATCAGTCGTCAAAGGCCCTAGCGAGGAGCTAGCACTCCGGTGGAGCTGATCATGATCAAAAGCTCCGTGTGGACCATCCTAAAGGTTGGATAAGTGTATGACTGTAGCACAACACCATAGCTTCCTTCGGTGGATTCAAATCATAGAGATCAACTACCCATGCATAGGTATCGAGTTTTGAACTCGAATCGGTCAGCAAATGCAATTTGCTGATTAATCACATTTGAATTTTTAAATTACATATTTGCATGTCTAGATCCTGAGTAGGGTAATTGATATGATCAATGCATGCTGTAGAATTAATGTTTGACTAATTTTAGCTTCTGCTACTGTAAATATTTGAAAAAGTTTCGAGTTGCATGCTACATGTCCTACTAGATTTCCAATAGTGGTATCAGAGCAAAGGTTGCTTGACATGTTCTAATATATTAATTAAAAAATTTAAATGCTTATATATATAATATGTTAGATCCAAATAGCTTAGTAATCGAGGATGAATGAGCCACCAAGCTATCCGATCATAAGGGACAAGTATGCTTTAAAGGCCATCTCCTTCCATTCAGTGGAGATCCCTTATGGCGGTAGGGGTGCCACCGTGAACTCATTCATTAAGATGAATAGTAAAATAATTTTTATGTTTAAAATTATTTTAATTAGAAAGTTAATCATTGATGTATTTAGATTAGATCTAAAAAATAATTCATAATTTAATTTTTATTATATTTTTATTTTCTATTTAAAACTAGCAATAGGTTGCTGTTTAAGAAATAAGCCGACCCATTTCTAAAATGAGTCAACTCATTTAAAAAATAAAAAATAATTTTTTTAAAAAATTTTAAAATTATTTTTAAAATATTGAACCCCAACCAATCAGTCCAAAACTTAATTAAAAGAATTAAGTATTATTTATAGAATCTAGAATTATGAATTAAAAATTCTAAGATAAAGTTATAAGACTGTGGGTTAAAGGGTTAGATGAATTAGGTTCATTAATTGAGTTAGACCTAAGATTTATTAAAAAATAGATTAATCTAGAATAATTGATCAAATCTAATCAACTATTGAATTAGATTAGGTCAAGGACACTCTAGAATCAACTCTAATAGTTGTAGTTGGATGAGTCCATGTCTTTAACGAGACCAAGATGGACTTAATTCATGGCTAAGCAGTCTAGCCCGAAATTGCTAGGATGATCAAAGCCCATGAAGGTGAAGTAGAACTGCCATAAGCAAAACTTGCTTTAACCCACAGTCCATATTGTTTAGACTACACCATAATTCTTTGCCAATAGTTGTTTCATGAGCAAGAATTCCAGGAGCTTGGTTGGTGCTTCGAAGACCTGGGACATAAGGTGAAGCAAGGAACCAAAGTCGAAGAATCAAAATTGCAGAAAGAATATTTTCTATAGGTTAGCCGACTTAGTCTAAAATTGGATCGGCTAAGTCTTAGAGCACATGCAAAATAAAGAGTTGAGCGTTCGGGACTGCTGGCATGGCACAGGATTGGGTCGGCTCAGTTTTGAACTAAGTCGACCCAGTGGAACTTAGTTGGCTCAGTACTGAGACTAAGTCGGCTCAGTGTGCGGACAAAGTTATGCAAGGGTCTATTTTGGACTAGGGTCTGGGTTGATCCTAGGATCTTAAGTCCTAGTTCAAGAGGCCTTAAGAGAGTTAACTCATGTATGGGTCGGGTCTAGATCCAGAAGATGAGAGCATGGAAGACATGGGTGTATATGGGCTCGATGAGTGCTTTCATGTATTGGGTTAGTCGGAGAGTTTTTTTGGTCGGGTCTAATAGCTATGTATAAATACATAGATTGTAGTAGGATTTCATTATGTTGTGAATGCAGTGGAATACAGATCTTTTCTCTCTCAATTCTCTCTTCTTCTCTTCTCTCTAGTGTAGTTGCCCTAGGGTTCTTGAAGAAGTCCTAAAGAAGGGGGCATCTTCCTTAAGTCCAAGGAGGGAGGCGCCCTATCACAGATCTAGGTGGAGGGTAGGTGGTTTGCTGCTCATAGAGAATGTCATAGGTTTCTTCAGGTCCGTGCTAAAGATCAGGAGCTTCCACAACATGGTATCGGTGCTTGTGATGTCAAGGATGATTGGCGTTCGAGTGATATCATGGGTCTATAATTTAGTATCAGAGCTAGGTGATGCCTGAAATGTTATGGACGATAATATAGTATTAGAACTAGGTTTCAGAGCTTGATGGTGCATGGAAGGAGCCAGATTTTAGAACCTGATGGTGCATGAAAGGGAAGGAGAAGTCATACAAGATGAAATCAAAAATCTGCACAAGAATTCCATGATATGTCTCAAATCTATCTTGTTGTTGCTGTAGTTTTGCCAACCAGGAGCAGCAGGTTGAAGGTGGAGGTTAAGAGGATTAATGGAAAGGGATTTTTTTTAGGGTGGAAGGATTTGGTGCATGATTTGCTGATCGGTCTTGATGGAAAGGTTGGGGTGTATGATGGTTATGTGATAGACAAGGAGCACTGGAGTGCTGCAGTAGCACTTTTCTAGAGATGTAGGGCTTAGAGAGGCTCAGCGATGCAGCAGTCGAGGAAGGTATCTCAGTAGAGAGCATCAGAGTTCTCTAGAAAGATGGGTAGTGTGGGGCTGTTGAAGAGAGGTTTTCTAAGGGATAATGGTCGAAGGAAGCCTGAAGAAGCGACCATACGTCCTTCGATGTCTGAAAGGTGGGGAAGTAGTCAGAGATGTATTCAGCGGTTTGATTAGAGCATGGATTTATTAAGCCTTGGGGATGATGGAGATGGATGATCTATGAAGGTCCAGCAAGTCAGGACTGGACGATTGTAGAGCAGTGTAGAGATGAGTCAGGGAGTGCTAGAGTGCTGCAGGAGCACTACCCTAGAGGCACAGGGGTTGAGAGTGGCTTGGTGTTGTAGCAGCTGAGGAGTGTATATCAGTAGAGAGTGTTAGTGGTATCTCAAGGAGATTGAGAGTAGGTCTCAGGGAGAGCTAGAAGGTCCCAGGAAGCGCTAGAGGCATCTAGCAGTCGGGAGTATCATAGATCAGATTTCTTCTGTAGGAGCACCAGGGAGAATCGTGGTTCAGGTGGAGGATGGTTCTCCGAGCACAACTGAAGTGATGGCTGGTGTAGGGGCAGAAGAGAAGGACTAGGGTGGAATTTTTTAGGATTCAATCGCTAGATTCAAAAGAGTTGGATGAGCTCTTGGGTTTCAAAGGTGCCTGAGGGTTACGGAGGTGTCTGAGATGGCTTTAAAGGGTTCTACAGAGCGCGAAGGGTTCAAAGGGACAGCGACGGTGTTCGAGGTGCAGCTGCAGGCTCAGCAATGCAGCATTGAGTGGTTGGCCTCGAGGAACTCAGTGATAGAGTTGGCTTTTGTGGCATCAGATGGACCTTGGATATAGGTGGAGCTTCGGAGAGGTGGCATCATAATTGGAGAGGAATTTGACATGAGTTCAAAGCAGAGGGATGTGGGAGGATCGATATCCTAGCACTAGCCTCGGTGATGCATAGTTCCAGATGGAGAGGCATGTGCAGGAGGACCGACGTAGTTCTAAGGAGATCATGTCAGGCTTTGCAGCGAGTGACAGTATAGGAACGTTGTGGGTTCTCCAGGGAAGTCTAAGAAAAGTGATGCAGCTGCTAAGCAGAAGGGATCCGATAATTTTAGGGTGGTGCAGAGGTGCAAGCCAAGATCTTCAACAGTGGAGGCGGTCATCCCAAAGGCATCAAGGGTGCATAACAGCTGAAGAGCATTGGCGGAGGTGATGTTTGCATAGATGCTATCGAGTGCGTAGAGATAGTGGGATCGTACAGGAGGGCATTACTGAGGGATTTGCCAAGGCTTGGGACACAAAGATGGAGATTGTGAGGATTTATGGTGCTCCCAAGTCTTGGGAGGCCATGGGAGGAGCCAGGGCATTGGCTCCAAGGATTTTAGGGGCTTGGTTGGTGCTTCGGAGACCTAGGACATAAGATGAAGCAAGGAACCAAAGTCGGATAATCAAGACTGCAGAAAGGATATTTTCTATAGGTTAGTCGGTTCAATCCAAAACTGGATTGGCTAGGTCTCAGAGCATAGGCAAAATAGAGAGCTGAGCATTTGGGACTGCTGGCATGGCATAGGATTGGGCCAGCTCAGTTTTGGACTGAGCCAATCCAGTGGAACTTAGCCGACTCAATGCTGAGACTGAGCCGGCTCAGTGCACGGGTAGAGTTACACGAGAGTTTGTTTTAGGCTAGGATCTGGATTGATCTTAGGGTCTTAAGACCTAGTTCAAGAGGTCATAAGGGAGCTAACTCATGTATGGGTTGGGTCTAGATCCAGAGGATGAGAGCATGGGAGACATGGGTGTACATGGGCTCGGTGAGTACTTTTATGTATTGGGTTAGCTGAGGAGTTTTTTGGTCGGACCTAATATCTATGTATAAATACATAGGTTGTATTAGGATTTCATTATGCTATGAATGCAGTGGAATATAGATCTTTTCTCCCTCAATTCTCTCTTCTTCTCTTTCCTTTAGTCTAGTTGCCCCAAGGTTCTTGAAGAAGCCCTAGAGAAGTGGGCGTCTCCCTCAAGTCCAAGGAGGGAGGCACTCCATCACAGATCCAGGTGGAGGGTCAGTGGTTTGCTGCCCATAAATAACGTAACATGTTCCTTCAGGTCTGTGCTAAAGATCAGGAGTTTCCGCAATATGGTATCGGTGCTTGTGATGTCAAAGTTGATTGACGTTCGAGCGATATCATGGGTCTACAATTTGGTATCAGAGCTAGGTGATGCTAGAAATGTTGTGGACGACAATAGGCTTATGGACTCAATCTCATGATCATCATAGGGCTACTCCTCATCTACCGAGGTAGATAAATCTCCTATTGGTGCAATCCAATTTCTATAAAGAACATGCTATAGCCAACATACATCTCAGGATTTTGAATGGTTAGGAGACCGAGTTATGGTATAGTCAAACTATAACACCCTCAAGGTGAACTATTGATGCACCTCAGTCGAAGAACTAGACACACCACTGCAGTATCAAGCTAGTCATCAATGAGAAGATAAGCTTCCTTATGACTACTCAAGATATTCACGCTCAGTGCCCTCTTCTCTAACGAGTACCTATACTCTTGCTCCGATGTCTCCACACCATTGACTCAAGACTTATTTATCCTAAAAAAGTGATTGTACACCATCCTTCTGGATCGATTACCATCTTCATGATGATCCTACGGTCGGGAGCAATTTATAAGTTAATTATGAAAATTCATGTCTTAAATTTTCAACTCTTAAAAATATGAATTGTTATTCTTATTAACTCAAAGGATGGATTAGGGACACTATGTACGAATAAAATAATTTTTTATTAATTTTAAGTCAAAATTATAAAATTATCCTTAGAAGTGTATTATAAGAGTTAGCCAATCTAGCTTGTAGGGCACACATCTAACACTTGGACCGCAATCAAGCTGGCACTCTCAAGTAGATAGAAAGCAGGTGTTCTGGTGAGATGCAATTGAGCCAGCTCGACTTCTGATAGAGCTGGCTCGATGAATGAACAGAATAGAATGGGGTTTTTTGTTTGGACTTGGATTGTGATTAATCTAAGAGGTCTATGAAAGTTGCGCATGGACGATAGGATCCAATGGCCATGGAGGGCTGCGGTCATGATCTGAAGGTTGGAAGACACTCGAGACTTCATCAAGATCCTATTTGACTCATATTAGGAGACATAGCCCTATTAGGATTCTTGTGAATTGTTGAGAAGAGGATTCTCAAGCCTATTTGAAGGCTGTGATGTTGTGGAGAGGAGTATGGCAAGGTGTGGCAAGTAGTGGCATGCAGAGAGGCTCTAGCAGCCACCATAAGGGGCTTGGTAGAGTGCTAACTACATGCAGCCCATAGAGCAGATATAGATAGAGCATTGAGGTAGAGCAGAGCATCAGG
The DNA here is from genome assembly GCA_006176705.1 of Cocos nucifera. Taxonomy (NCBI): domain Eukaryota; kingdom Viridiplantae; phylum Streptophyta; class Magnoliopsida; order Arecales; family Arecaceae; genus Cocos; species Cocos nucifera. Next base: position 95,033 of record QRFJ01003098.1, on the reverse strand, counting down.
AAGAGTGAGGCAACGACTGTGTGAGTAGCTGTAAGGCATCCTATAGCTGCTGAGGGTCTCCATGGGAATTTTGAGAGAGCTTTTGTAAGGATAGCTTCTAGTTGAGAGAGAATTGTGTACAGCGAGTTGAAAGTGAAAAATCTTCTTTTGTATCTATTTCTTTTTCATATTGAAGCTTTACATGCCCCATGGAGACAAGCCTTTAGGCTGATCCACATACTTGATTATTTTTATTTATTTTCTTTTTTTTTCTATCATAATAATCTAGTACTAGATCCTCAACAAGTGGTATCAGAGTGAGTTGATATCACAATAATTGATATTAAAGCTAGGCAGTACCAAAGCGTAGATTGTAGTAGTGGTGATAAAGATTGAAGAATATGGAGAAGATAAGTAAAATTAAGATAGAGATTAATAGATTCAATGAGAAGGATAATTTTTCCTTATGGCAAGCAAGGATAAAGGATGTCCTCATCCAACATAAGTTGATCGATACTTTCTTATACAAGGAGATGACAGCCGCCATAGAAGAGAAGGATTGGAAGCAAATTCAGATATAGATAGTGAGCACGATTGGCTTGTACCTAATGGATGATGTCATGATTCATGTACTTGGCAAGACTTTCCCGATGATGCTGTGGTCAAAGGTCTAAAGGTTGTACATGGCAAAGTCGCTCACTAATATGATATTCCTTTGGTAGCAGTTCTTCTAGTTATGGATGGATGAAGATTAGAGCAAGCAGGAGCATCTATCCAACTTTCAGAAGATCCTCACCAACCTCCTTAGCATTGGTAAAGAAGTTAAGAAGAAGATCAGAGCATTGGTCTTGCAAGCATTACTTCTCCCTCCGTATGAGTCCTTGGTGACTATTTTTTTAGTGAAAAAGAGCACCATCAAGATGGACAAGGTCACTATGATGATTCTTCAGAATGAGGTTCTTAGGATGGAGAACCCAGCTTCAAGCTTAGATGGTGGTAGCTCAGCTTTGGTGATTTTTGGAGGAGCAAGTGGTAGTGAACGGAGTGGCAGAGGATCACGAGAAGGACGATCCAGATTCAAGATGAGGGATCAAAGAAAATTAGATGCTATCGATGTGATGAGTTAGGATATCGAGTCAAAAATTGCCCATAACTTAAAGATTGAATACATGCTACTATGGCGGTGACCAGTAGCAATATAGAAGACAATGATGATATCCTTTTGATTACTAATGAGGTATCTACTTTTTTCTTCTAGTAAATTGTAGATTCTGTTGGTTCTCATCATGTATGTTGTAGAGAAGAGATGTTTGGCTTTCTAGAGACCAGTGATGGTACTATGTTCCTGCCAGATGCATCAAGCTATGAGATCAAGGACAGTGGGACGGTCAGCATGAAGCTCCATGATGGAACGTGAAGAAGTTGGGTGAGATCCGATACATACCTAGCTTTAAGAAGAATCTAATCTCACTGAGTAGACTGAATTTGATCGACTTCAGATGAAAAGCTGATGAAGGAATCCTAAAGGCCATGCACGATAGTAGGATAGTGATAAGAGAAAGAAAGTATGGAGGATATTATCTCATGGTAGGAAGCCCAGTGCGAGGTGGAGCTCCAAGTGGGGGTGGATCGAGCATGAGACGTGACACTCAAGAGGATGAGAGGCGATGTCACAAGATGAAGTTTTTATTACCACAGGAGGCTATCTCGAGCAAGTCTCAAGTTAGGAAGATCACAGCCATTGAGGGAGATAGGATTGAGCAACTTGGCTTGACTCTCATGTTTACCTATCCATGAGATAGTAGGAGATTACCCCAAGGCATGGGGGCGAGAGGATCCAAAAGCTCTCAAAGTCAAGAGAAGGTCGAATGTCGAGTCGAGATGGAGATTGTTAGGATTTAATATCTAGAATTTGATTCATAGTAGAGGAGAATCGGTATTAGTACATAGTCGGACTAGCTTGGATATGAGTCGAGCTAGCTCGGGCTAAGATCGAGCTGGCTCAGACCGTAGTCGAGCCAGTTCTCTCAGGTAGATAGATAGCAGATGTTCGGATGAGATACAATCGAGCTAGCTCGACTTCTGATAGAGCCAGCTCAATGGAAGCAAATAGAATAGGATAGAATTTTCTATTTGGACTCGAATTATGATTAATCCTAGAGATCTATGGGAGTTGCACGTAGACCATAGGATCCAACAGCCATGGAGGGCTAGAGTCATGATCTAAAGGCTGGGAGATACTTCAGACTTCATCAAGATCCTATTCAACTCATATTAGGAGATAGAGCCCTATTAGGACTCCTATAAACTACTGAGAAGAGAATTCTCAAGCATATTTAAAGGCTATGATGTTATGGAGAGGAGTGTGGTAAGGTGTGGCAAGCAGTGGCATGTAGAGAGACTCTGGTAGCCACCAAGAGGAGCTTGGTAGAGCATCAAGTACATGCAGACTGTAGAGCAGAGTAGGTAGAGCATCGAGGCAGAGCGGAGCATCAGGCAGAGCGAGACAACGACCATGTGAGTAGCCATAAGGCATTCTATAGCTGCTGAGGGTCTTCTTGGGGATTCTAAGAGAGCTTTTATGAGGGTAGCTTCTAGTTGAGAGAGAATTATATACAATGAGTTGAGAGTGAAAAATCTTCCCTTGTATCGATTTCTTTTTCATAATAAAGCTTTGCATGCCCTATGGAGGCAAGCCTTTAGTATAATCTACGTTCTTGATTATTTTTATTTATTTTCTTCTTTCTTCCTACCGCAATAATCTAGTATTAGATCCTCAACAAGTGGTATCAGAGCGAGTTGATATCACAATAGCTCTAATGGCTAGTTTCCAAAACTGCATAGAATTTGCTTAGAATGCTCTAAATGGCTTTTTCTGGTGCTCCAATGGCTATAAACCTATTTTTGGTATTCCTAACTTAGATTAAAAGGCTCCTAAGACCATATTAAAACTAGAGAACATAAGGAATAAATAGAAGAAAGAGAGAAACTTCAGTATACATTCAAAAATTTAGTGCAGTCCAACTTTTGAGCTTTAAAAGAATTTTCATTGCAGTTCAACCACTCAACCAACTATATAATCAAGGCATTCTCAAATGAAGGAAGGGAACATTCATTGCAAAAGCACTCCAATCTCTTAGCTTATGTATCAAAACTTTAAATCAGCTCTTCAAGGAGTTTTGTTTGTATTTAAATTTCTGCACTTTTAAATTTTTATATTTTAAGTTTTAATTGGTTTGAAACTTGAGAGATAGGCTCATCCAAGCGTTGAATTAGATTTGTACAAGGCTAGAAGTAGCTTTGGGATAGGTTTTGATTAGTTAGCTTGCAAAACCAATTGGGTTAAGATTATGAATCTGAAAAAAAAAATCTTACTGTAATCTTAGTGATTGTAGTAGAATTCTCAAGTGCAATGCTTGAGAAGTGGATGTAGGTGTTGGATTTGACACCAAATCACTATAAAAATTTTATGACTTTGTGTATATGACTCTTTTTATAAGCTACATTTATTTTCAGCTCATTTAAGTATTGTATTTTTAGTATATAAGTATTCTTGTTCTGCACATACACTTATTAATCTGAAAAATTTTTCAAAAATCCAATTCACACCCCATTTTGGGTTGTTCTTCCGGGCAACAAGTGGTATTAGAGCAGATACTCTAATATTATTTATTGTTCTTTTGATCTAGAGTAAACGATCAAGATGACAACCTAATTAAATATTTCTCTAATGGAAGGATAGTCTACCAATAGATCTTCTTTATTTAATGATTCTAATTACACATATTGGAAGGCATGCATGCACATATTTATTCAAGCACTTGATTATGATTTATGGAGTATCATAGTCAATGGACCACACATCCATAGTCCCCACTGATGGTAATATGATTTCTAAACCTGAAAGAGAATGGGATGAAAATGATAAGAAGTTAGCTTAATTGAACGCTAAAGCAATGAATATGCTTTATTGCTCACTTGATGCTAATGAATTCAATTAGATTTTTACTTATATTTCAGCCAAAAAAATATAGGATAGTCTTGAGGTTACCCATGATGGTACCAATCAAATACAGAAATCTAAAATAAATATGTTAGGGCATAAATATAAACTTTTTAAAATGGAATCAATCGAAAGTATTATTGAAATATTTATATGATTTACTAATATTATAAATGGACTTACAAGCTTAGAAAAATCATACACTAATAATGAACTTGTGAGAAAAATTTTTAGGTCTCTTCCTCGAGCTTGGGAGGCAAAGGTCGTGGCTATATAAGAAGCAAAGAATCTCAACACCTTGCCCCTTAAAGAACTTCTTGATTCACTCATGATACATGAGTTAACCATGAAGCAAAACTTGGAAGATGAAGTCAAGAAAAAGAAGACCATGGCCCTCAATTCCATATCAAAGGAAGAAGATGAAGAAAATGAAGATTCTAAAGAAGAAGATGATGATGAAGAAATGGCTCTTATAACTTGAAAATTTAGAAGATTTATGAGAAAGAAAAGGCCAAACTTTAATAGGAGATCCTTGTCCAAAGGTGAAGCTTGTAAAGGTCAAAATAAAAACAAAGACAAGAAGTAGCCTACGTGCTTTGAATGCAATAGAAATTAGATCATTTCAAGGTAGACTATCCTCTATTGAAAAAATCCTTCAAGAAAGTAAAGAAGAAGACAATGATGGCAACTTGGAGTGATAGTGAAGATTCAAGTTCAGATGAAGAAGGACATGAGTGATCAAGTTTTGTCTTATGGCTTAAGAGGATGAGATAACACTTAACAATCAATTTGAATTTTCATTTGATGAATTATAAAAAGCATTTTATGACTTGTATGATGATCTTAAAAAGCTAACTTTGAAAAATAAAAATATGAAATCATTTAATCAAAATCTGATCAAAGAAAAGAAAAAATTATTGAAAGAAAAAGAACTTATTTCTATAGAAAAATAGAACTTAAAGAAAAAACTTGAAAAATATAAACCTATGGTTGTTAAGTTCATATTAAGTTCTAAAAAACTGCAAATGATACTCAACAATCAAAAAGCTATATTTGACAAAGATGAAATTGATTTTAGAACTCAAAAGAAGCAAAAATTTTTAAAGAGTTTCTTTGTAAAGGTTCATTTTCAACTTCATAAAAAGTAATCTATTTTTATTGTAAAAAATCTAGACACAAATCTTATGCTTGTAATTTTAGAAAAATAAAAAATAATCTAAATATTAAGAATGTATGGGTTCCCAAAGGAACCATGATTACTAATCCTAAAGGATTCAAGATGACCTGGATACCTAAAACCCCCCACTTGATTTATGATTACTAGTGTGTTTTATAGCTGATAGAAAGAAAGAAAAATAGCATCTAGATAGTGGCTACTCAAGGCACATGATGGATGATAAGGAGCACTTTATTACTCTTGAAGCTAAGAAAGGAGGAGTTGTGGCCTTTGGTGATAATGGCAAAGGACACATCATCGAAAGTGGTAAAATATGTCTCTCCTTCTATCTTTATAGATAATGTACTCTTAATAGATGGTTTAAAGTATAACTATTGAGCATAAGTCAACTTTGTGATAAAGGATTTAAAGTAGTTTTTGAATCACTCTTATGTATAGTTACTAGTCCCATTGATAATAGCATTGCTCTTATTGGACATAAACATGAGAATGTATACTTAGTAGATTTAGATGATTCTTCCACTAAGGAAGCCAATGTTTAGTTGCAATGAATGCTAAGATCAATTAAAATAGTTGGCTATGGCATCATAGACTAGGGCATGCTAGCATGGATTTGATTTCTAAACTAATTAAAAGGGATCTTATAAAAAGTTTGCTAAACCTTAACTTTGAGAAAAATAAAATTTGTGATGCATGTCAATTAGGAAAGCAAACTAGAAGCTCTTTCAAATCAAAAAATATTATTTTAACTTCTAGATCCTTTGAACTACTTCACATGGACTTATTTGAACTAACTAGGACCACAAGCCTAGGTGATAAGAAATATGGACTTGTAATTATAGATGATTTTTCAAGATTTACTTAGATTTTATTATTGGCATAAAAAGATGAAGTCTTTTCTACATTTACTTAGTTTTATAAGAAAGTTTCAAATGAAAAGAACCTCTTTATTCTTTGTATTAGAAGTGATCATGGAACAAAATTTGAAAACCAATATTTTAAGACTTTTTATAATAAAATAGAAATTGAACATAACTTTTCTACTCCTGGAATACCTCAAAAAAATAGGGTTGTTGAAAGAAAAAATAGAATTCTAGAAAAAATGGCTTGAACTATGTTATGTGAAAGCCATCTTCCAAGATATTTTTAGACTGAAGCTATCAATACAGCATATTATATTCTAAGTAGAGCATTGATAAGGCCGATATTAAAAAAAATCTCTTATAAAACTTTGAAAAAATAGAAAATCAAGCATTAGCTACTTTCATATTTTTGGTTGCAAATGCTTTGTTCTAAATAATGGTAAGGATAACTTAGGCAAATTTGATGCAAAATCTGATGAAGGCATCTTCTTAAGATATTCTAACTCTAGTAAAATATATAGGGTTTTTAACAAATGTATATTAGTTGTTGAAGAATCTATATATATGGTATTTAATGAAACTAACAACTTACCTTCTAGAAAAGAGGATATGGCTGATGATGATGCAAGAATAATTAAAAAAAATTAAAAAAATTATACTCAAAGAATTAGCAACTCAAGACAACAAAGAAGAGAAGGAAGTTGAAACTAAAGATGAAAATCTTGATGACACTCAAATTCAAAGTCTACTAAAGGAATGGGGGTATGCACTTAGCCATCCCAAAAACCAAATTATTGGTGATCCATCACAAGAGGTAAGAACTCATGCATCCTTAAGAAATATCAATAAATATCTACCTTTTGTATCTCAAATTGAACCTAAAACTATAGAAAAAAATAAAAATGATCCAAATTGGATAAATACAATACATGAAAAATTAAATTAATTTGAAAGAAATAGAGTTTGAACCCTAGTTAATAGACCAAGTGACCATCCAATAATTGGAACCAAATAGATATTTAGAAATAAACTAGATGAAAATGGAATAATCACTAGAAATAAGGCTATATTAATAGCTAAAGAGTATAATCAAGAAGAAGGTATTGATTTTGATGAAGCTTTTGTCTCAGTTGCTAGATTAGAAGTAATTAGACTACTATTGCATTTGCATGCTTCATGAATTTTAAATTATACCAAATAAATGTTAAGAGTGCATTTTTAAATGGATACATAGCCTTGAAAGTATATGTCAAACAACCACCCAAATTTGAAAGTCATGAATATCCTAATCATGTTTATAAATTACATAAGATACTTTATGATTTAAAATAAGCTCCTAAAGCATGGTATAAAAGACTAAGCAAATTTCTACTTAATAATAAATTCTCTAGAGAAAATGTTGATAAAACTCTATTTTTAAAGAGAAGAAATGAAAACTTATTAGTAGTATAGATTTATGTAAATAACATTATCTTCGGTGCTACTAATAAGCATCTTTGCTAAGAGTTTGTTAAGCTTATGTAGGAAGAGTTTGAGATGAGCTTAATGGGCGAGCTAAACTTATTTTTCGAACTCTAGGTCAAGCAAAGTGAAGAGAGGATCTTCATTAACCAAACAAAGTATATAAAATTTTTTTTTAAAAAGTTTGGAATAGAGAAAAATCCAATTGGCACACCTATGAGCCCCTCTTGCAAATTTGATAAAGATGAAAAGGTTAAGAAAGTTAATACTAAATTATATAGATATATGATAGGATCATTACTCTATCTTATTGCAAGTAGATCTGATATTATATTTAGTATTTGCATGTATGCTTGGTATCAATCTAATCCTAGAGAATCTTATTTTTTAGTTATTAAAAGAATATTTAAATATTTATCTGACACACTCAATACTGGACTATGGTATGATAAGTTATCACCTTTAAAATTAATTGGATATACTAATTCTAATTTGCTGGATGTAAATTAAATAGTAAAAGCACTAATGGCACTTGTCAGTTTCTTGGAGTTAACCTAATATCATGATTTAGTAAGAAATAATACTCAATAGGATTATGCATGATTGAAGTTGAATATGTTGTTACTGGAAGTTGTCGTGCTCAAATCTTATGGATTAAACAACAATATGAAGATTTTGGCATAAAACTTAATAAAATTTCTATAAGATGTGACAATACTAGTGCAATTAATTTGACTAAAAATCTAATTCAATACTCGAGATCCAAATATATTAAAATAAGATACCACTTTATAAGAGATCATATACAAAACAATGATGTGATACTTGAGTTTGTTAGTACAGATAAATAATTAGTAGATATCTTTACTAAACCACTCAATGAAGAAAGATTTAACATAATTAGGAGAGAACTAGGAATGTGTTATCATTCAGATTAGATTTCTCATCCTTGACTAAGTCCAAAATTCAGATTCTCTTAAACCAATAGTTCTTTTATGACTTGGAAGTCTCTCTACTACTTTCTAAGAATTTTATCTAGTAAATTTGCTCATTAATTTGAAATCATATATTTTTTTAATTTTTTTCAAAAATTTTATATTTTGTAATTCTATTGATTCATTTGATCCAATTCTCAACAATCCCTTAATCGGAAGTATCTATTCTCTTTTTATGAAAAATTAAAATTTCACACTACTTGAGTTGGAGTCAACTCATGATTAAGTGGAAAGTTGACTCACGCTGGAGTCGACTCATGAAAATTTGGAGTCATGGTCGAAAATCTTATTTTTAAATCTGGGCCCTCTCCTCCTCATCTCACTTTATCCTTTCACTATTTAACCCTAGAATTGTTCCAAAGCCGTGAGGTACCCTCCATTAATACTTTCATTTGTCATCTACCTCGATTTTGTTGGATTTTTCGTCCACGGTGCACAATAGGGCCTAGGAGAAAGTCATATGCTATCCAAAGAAGATTGAATTCAACGGAACAACGAAAATCTTCAAGTGAAGATGATTCCAACTATGATGTAGGTAACACCATTTAACAATCACCTGCTTTACTCTCTTCCTCAACTCGAGCAACTCGAGTTGACTCGAGCCTTCCACTTGAGTGGAATATTTTTTTGCTTTGAAAAATTATTTTCTATCATTTTGCATTCGAGTTGACTTGGATCCAACTCAAGTCGACTCGGAGGCATGCCAGCTAAAATTTCTACATGCCAAAATGCTTTTTTTTTTATTATTTTAGCTCGAGTCGACTTGGAATCCACCTCGAGTCATCTCGAAATGATAGCTTACTAAAAAATTCTGCATATCTTTCTATTTGAGGGGCTTTTATCTTCAACTTTTGAGAACTTCTTTTACCTTAATTTTTATGATCTTTTTTATCATTAAAGCTTCCAAAAACTTCTTTTTTAAGCTATGTTTGACTATTAATCATCATTCTTTTGAAAGAATTCTTTTATGAATATTTTTTTATTTTAAACATCTAGAAAATCATACATTCACTTATGAATATATGATTAGTACAATAATCACTCAATATTTTGTAATCATCAAAATCAATCATAGGATCAATAATGAAAACTTATCCAAAGAATGGAGGTATGCCTATAGACACACAATAGATTTTATCATTAGTGATCCATCATAAGGGGTAAGCACTCAATCATCCTTAAGAAATATTGATAATTATTTTGCTTTCGTTTCTTAAATAGAACCTAAATCTATTAAAGCAAAAAAAGACCTAAATTGGATTATGGCTATGTAGGAGAAATTTAATCAATTTGAAAAAAATAATGTTTGCACCTTGATAAGTATATCTTTAGATCATCCTATAATTGGAACTGAATGAGTATATAGAAATAAATCAAATGAAAATAGAGCAATGGTAAGAAACAAAGCTAGATTCATGGCAAAAGTCTATAATCAAGAATAAGATATTAATTTTGATGAAACTTTTATACCTATTGCTAGATTGGAAGCTATCAGATTACTACTTGCATTTCCATATTACATGGATTTCAAACTTTATCAAATAGATGTTCAAAGTATATTTTTAAATGGATATGTTGCTAAGGAGGTGTATATTGAACAACCATTTGATTTTGAAAATCATGCTTTTCTAAATCATATTTTCAAACTAAATAAGACATTATATGGATTAAAATAAGCACCTCGTGTATAGTATAAAAGATTAAGTAAATTTTTGCTTGAAAGTGATTTTATAAGAAAAAATGTAGACATTACTTTATTTTTGAAGAAAAGAAATAAAGACTTGCTAGTAATATAAATTTATGTAGATGACATTATATTCGATGTTGCTAATGAATCTCTTTGTCAAGAGTTTACTAAGTTAATGCAGGAAAAGTTTGAGATGAGATTAATGGAAGAACTAAATTTCTTTCTTGGACTTCAAATCAAGCAAACCAAAGAAAGGATCTTCATCAACCAAGCCAAGTACACCAAGAAAATATTCAAAAAATTTGGGATGGCGAATGGTAGATAAATTGGAATAATGAGTCCCTCATATAAACTTAACAAGGATGAAAATGGTAAGAATATTAATACTAAACTTCATAGAGGTATGATTGGATCTTTATGCAACCTTATAGCAAGTAGGCCTAATATAATATTTAGTATATGTATGTGTGCAAAATATCAATCTAATACTAAAGAATCTCATTTAGTTGCTATGATACTTAGATATTTAGTTGGTACATTGAATTTTGGTTTATGGTATTCTAGATATTCTTCTATTAATTTAATTAGATATTATGATATTAATTTTGCTAGTTGTAAATTAGATGGTAAAAGTACTAGTAGAACTTGTCAATTTCTAAAAGTTAATTTCTTAGTTTAGCAAAAAATAAAATTTGATAGTATTATCAAAAGCGGAGCTGAATATATTGCTATCGAAAGTTATTATGTTCAAATCTTGTAAATTAAATAATAATTAGAGGATTATGGAATCAAACTAAATAAAATTTTCAAAAGATGTAATAATACTAATGCTATAAACTTAACTAAAAATCAAATTCAGCATTCAAGAAATAAATACATTGAAATAACACATCACTTCATAAGGGATCATGCTTAAATGGTAATGTAATGCTTGATTTTGTGTATATCGATCGATAACTTGCAGATTTCTTTATCAAACTCTTGAGTGAGATAAGATTTAGTTTGATTAGAAGAGAGTTAGGACCTATTTGAGTAGATCTTATTTTAATCCCCCTTTTTTCTCCTTGAAACTCTTAAATTTGATCATCTTTTGAGTCTAAATTGATTGATTTCCTGATTACTTTCCTCTCTTTGAATTCACTTGAGTCATGTCATGCATTAAAGAGTTAGATATTTTTCTTGAAAATTCAATATTTTTTGTTTGAGACTAAGCTCAAGTTGACTCATAGTTAGGACCGATTTGATCTAGCTTGAGCTGACCTTAGTAGAAAGCTCGAGTCAACTTGAGGTCGGGACTACTCATTTAAAAGATGAACCATCCCTTTCTTCTTCACTTCTACCCTTTCATTGTTTGGTCTAGATCCACTCGGACTGCTCTCTAAACCATTTTTTGAGCTCCCTTCTCATAACACTACAAGAAAATAGAGTATTAGTAACGAATATTAGTGATGGCATTTTTGCCATCATTAATAATGGGTATTAGTGATGGAATTAGCGACGGTAAAATTACCATCGCTAATAAAAGTTTTTACCAATAGCTTTAATAATGAAAGGTTAGCCATCTCTAATAGTTATTAGCGACGATAGCAGTGATGGCCATGCCATCGCTATAGTTATTAGTGATAGTATTAGTGATGGTAATTAGCCATCACTAATACTAAATAATTTTATTTTTATAATTAAATTTTATTATCATTAGTGATGGTAGATAATTATTAGCAATGACATTTTACTATCACTAATAAAAAATATTTTTATTTTTTTAATTAAATTTTATATTATTATTCATGATGGTAGATACTTATTAGTGATAGTATTTTGCCATCGCTAATAAAAAATAATTTTATTTTTTAAAATTAAATTTTATTATTATTAGTGATGGTAGATATTTATTAATGATGGTATTTTTCTATCGCTAATAACAGTTTTTACTGATGGCAAATAGCGACCAAGAATTTTGCCATTATAAAAACTAAAAAAGATTAATTATAATTATAACCAAATTTTTTTAAGAAATTTTAATTTTATTAGTGATGGCTTTAGCATCGCTAATAGTCAACAATGCATCGCTAATATGGTATTAGTGACAACAAAAATATCATCGCTAATTTTAATTTTTTTTATTTTTCTCTAAATATGATATAATTTTAAAATTTAAAGCTCATCTTCATCATTCATGATTTAAATAATTATCATTAGAGTATCATCACAAAAAATTACCTCAATCCGATAGATCTAGCAATGTTGATTAATAAAATTTAATTTCAACAGTTAGAAATAACTGCATAATGATCTGATAGATAGAGACTATTAATGAATTCAAAAATTTATAACGATGATCTCGATGATATTTGTAGCATACTATTAAAATTTTACTTCAATCAAACATCATTATGATAGTCAATTTAGCACGAAATGATTTGGACCATTAAATAAAAAATGAGTGATCAAAAAATCAAATGGCATTCGATTATAAAGTAATTTTTTCGATAAATGATATTTACTATTACTTTGATTATTTATACGATGGTAATCATAAAATTTAAACCATGCATATATTAACAATACAAAACTGTCTCTTGATACTCATTTTTAAAATCTTTAAATAATTATACTTGTGCTATTATAAGATCTACTTAACATGGATGGTTCATATATGTGTAGTTTAGATTTTATGATCATCACTATATAAATGATTAAAATAGTAGCAAAGATCATTTATCTAAAAAATCATCTTAATCAAATGCAGTTTGACCTTTTGATCACACATTTTTCATTTAATGGCTACAATCATTCTGTACTAAATTGATCAAGATAATGATGTTTGATTGAAGTAAAATTTTGATAGTATTCTACAAATATCATCGAGCTTATCATTGCAAGTTTTTAGATTCATCGATGGTCACTATCTATTAGTTCATCAAGCGATCGTTCATAGTCTTCGAAATTGAATTTTATTGATCGATATAGCTAAGGCTATTAGATTGAGGTGATTTTTTATGATGATACTCTAATGATAATTATTAGATAATAAATGATGAAGATAAAATTTAAATTTTAAAATTATATTATATTTAGAAAAAAATAAAAAAAATTAAAATTAGCAATGATATTTAGCAATGATATTTTTGCCATCGCTAATAAATTTAATATTTTAAATTTTTTGATTATAATCATAATTAAATTAATTAATTATTGATGGTTATTAGCAATGGCTTCATTTTCTATCATTAATAATTTTGAAAAAAAATATTTAAAAAATTTTAAAAAATATATTTTTTAAAAACTATTAGTATTAGCGATGGCTCTCTATTTTTAGCGATAGAGTCACCATCACGAATATTTCTACCAATGATATTAGGGATGGTCAATTTGCTGTCACCAATACTCCAATTTTTTACTCTCCTCACGATTCTCCTCCCACTGGCGCCTAATGTTAGATATATGTGCCCTAGAAGCCAGAATTGGCTGACACTTGTAATACACTTCTAGGGGCAAAATTGTAATTTTGACTATAATTAATGAAATGGGTTATTTTCTATCATACCTATGTATTTAGTGTCTGTGATACATCCTTTGAGTTAATGGTAATGATAATTCATATTTTCAAGAGTTGAAAATTTAAGACATGAATAATCATTATTAACTCATAAACAGCTCCCGACCATAGGATCATCACGAGGATGGTGATTGATCCGGAAGGTTGGTGTACGATCGCTTCTCTTTAGTAGATGAGTCTTGAGTCTACGGGGTGGAGACACCGGAGCGAGAGTACAGATACTCGTTAGAGAATGAGGGCACTGAGCGTGACCACCTCGAGTAGTCATTAGGAAGTCTACCTTCTCGTCAATGACTGACTCGATGCTGCAGTAGTGTGTCTGGTTCTTTGACCTGAGATGCATCGGCAGTTCACCTTGAGGGTGTTATAGTTTGACTACACCATTACTAGGTCTCCTAGCCATATGGAACCCTGAGGTGTATGTTGGCTGTGACATGTTCTTTGTAGGAACTGGATTGCATCAAGATGGGATCTATCTACCTCGGTGGTAGAGGAGCAGCCCTATGATAATCATGAGAATCAAGTCCTGAAGCCCATGGCCATGGCAGAGTGAAATAATAGAAAGAGTTTCTATTTAGATTTTCACATTGGACTCGAATCGAATGATTACATCATATGACAGAGACTAGGGTTTGACGAGTTCACCTTAACCCTAATCTGATCGGGGCTCAAGATAGAAGAACTTAATCACACAGGTAGCTGCACCAAGAGGTTCACATTCAGCTCTGATGGGTTGCCACCATATACTGCTAGGTGTCACTGGTGGATTTTGGGAGCAATTAGAATGATTTAGATGATCGATCATTCTAGCTGTTCGAATCAGAAGAGTTCTGATCCATCGAAAGGAGTTTCGATGATGTCTATGATAGAGATCATGACATATCCCATTACCATACAGAACTGAACCTAACTGGGTCACACAAACAAGGGTTTGAATCTGATGATCATCAATTGAACTGATCTAGTTCAATTGATCTGAATGAGATTCAATTAGGTTCAAGGAAATCGTGCTAGCACTCGATTGAACCTAACGTTCTTCTTTTACTATCATAAATAAGTTGTCCTGACTGAGCCAAAGGAGTTTGTGCTCAATCAGAGGCCTTCATATGGTCTGACTAGAGGTTTTCTAAGTCAGAATAGGTTGTCTTATTTGTAAGACATTATCTGCCATTTTTGGTCACCTGCCATTTCTTGTTCTTTGACTTTGGTCAAAAGTCTACCTTTGACTGGTCAAACGTTGACCATTCACCCTTTGACTTTTGACCACATGTCATGCACCTATTGGAGAGCTAGTGGGGGCCTGTCCCCCTGCCAGAACCTGGCAAGGAGAAGGGCGCACGCCAAGGGTGGCGTGAGCCCAAGTAGGAGGCGCCTAGGAGTCCTTGTTGGACAAGGACTCCACCTCCCTTTTGGATTCCAATCAGAGTTCTACTAAGAATCCAGTTTGACTGGTCTTAGGCGCCCTCTAAGGAGGAATCCAGGGGTCTCTATTCCAACCAATCAGATTTAGATCTGATTTCACAAAGGGTTGTGATTGGTTGAGAGGAAGAGGAGTTGGATCACAAGAGGTCTATAAATAAGACCCTGCGCCCAATCCTAATTCCAAGTAAGAGTGAATGCTATTAGACACGCCCCAAGGCTGCCTCTCCCCTCCTTTTCCATGCCATAGTCTCTTCTCCCCTTGCTCTCCACGTCCAAAAGGTGTTTTGGACTTTGGTTGGTGCGATTCAGATCAAGGAAAGGCGATCAAAAGCAAGAAGGCTGCGCTGCTGCAAAAGGACGACTGCAGATCTTCAAAAGAGTTTTGAAGATCCTCCAGATCAGTTCCAGATCTGATTTTTGGAGGTGTGATAGAGAAGAAGAGGATCTCCAGATCCAACCTGAGTGGATACCGGTAGAGGCCAGGCGCTTGCGTGGCTAAGATCCAGAACCTTCCGCTGCAATCAGGATCATCTACAGGGTAATAGGATTACCCAAATTAGGTAAATTAAATTTGATTTAATTTATCTTATTTTATTTTATTTATTAAAATAATAATAATCAGATATGAAACATATCAAGATCTGATTGAGATCAAGAGAAAATTTTTGAAATATATCTCTTGATCTAATCAGATCTGGACGAACCTGGACTGAGAAATCAGGATTTCCCTTCAACTGGTATCAGAGCCAGGTTCTAAAATTGTTTAGATCTGATTTTAATTTTATTTTAATTAGAAAATAAAGTGATTTCAGATGTCACATGAGATGTGATCAGATCTGAAATCAAAAAAATTAAAATTAAATGATTTGGATCTAAGAACATGAAGATATGCATGACTAGTTCTAGAATAGAATAGTTCTATAGAATAGTTTTGCATGTCTTTGATTTAATCTGATTAAATCATATTTTAGATCTTCTTATTTACTATTTTCTGATATTATAAGTATTATAATAACATCTGATAAACAGCAAATAAAAATTATTTAATTTTAAATATCATATGAGATATGATAGATGCATGACTAGACTAGTTGTAGAATAGTTCTACATAATTGTCTAGATTAGAATTTATTTTGATTAGATCAATTTAAATCTAATTTTTTAGATTATTATGTGATAATTTAGATCTAAAAATATGCATGATTTGATACATGAGATGTATGCAAAATATGCCTTGATTAGATCTAAATTTGTATATGAGATATATGATATAGATCTATAATTATTTTGTAGATTTACATGTTCCTGATTAAGGCGTTCCTCTTGGCCGTCCGGTCATAAGAATGAAGAAGGGTTTGAAGGCCCTCTCTTCCCATTCGATGGGGTGTTCTTATGACGTGTAGGGGTGCTGCGTGTTCGTCCTTAATCAGAAACCCAAAACTTACTTTCTGCAAAACCCTAGATCCTGAAACCCTAGGATTTATTGTGCATATTTTGTTTATGAACCCAACTTAATTAAGAATTAAGTTTATGGAATATTAATTAGGTCTAAAATTGAGAATTTCAGATCTAAGACATATTCATAATACTGGGTTCGGGCTTGGGTAGCTCAATTAGGTCTAAGCGGTTGATCAAACCGAATCAAGAGTTGGTTAGATGGGATCAACAATGCTTAAATTGACCAGCCTAATAGGATTAAGTCTGGGTCAAGATCGAGTCACGATCAAGCAAGACCTAATTAGGCTCAGAGGTTAGAGTCTGGATT
>QRFJ01003098.1:33133-77146 GCA_006176705.1 Cocos nucifera | reverse complement strand
GTGTGGAGACACCGGAGCGAAAGTACAGGTACTCGTTAGAGAACGAGGGCACTGAGCGTGACCACCTCGAGTAGTCATTAGGAAGTCTACCTTCTCGTCAATGACTGACTCGATGCTGCAGTAGTGTGTCTGGTTCTTTGACCTGAGATGCATCGGCAGTTCACCTTGAGGGTGTTATAGTTTGACTACACCATTACTCGGTCTCCTAGCCATATGGAACCCTGAGGTGTATGTTGGCTATAGCATGTTCATTGTAGGAACTGGATTGCATCAAGATGGAATCTATCTACCTCGGTGGTAGAGGAGCAGCCCTATGATGAATCATGAGAATCAAGTCCAGAAATCCCATGGCCATGGCAGAGTGAAATAATAGAAAGAGTTTCTATTTAGATTTTCACATTGGACTCGAATCGAATGATTACATCATATGACAGAGACTAGGGTTTGACGAGTTTACCTTAACCCTAATCTGATCGGGGCTCAAGATAGAAGAACTGAATCACACAGGTAGCTGCACCAAGAGGTTCGCATTCAGCTCTGATGGGTTGCCACCATATACTGCTAGGTGTCACTGGTGGATTTTGGGAGCAATTAGAATGATTTAGATGATCGATCATTCTAGCTGTTCGAATCAGAAGAGTTCTGATCCATCGAAAGGAGTTTCGATGATGTCGATGATAGAGATCATGACATATCCCATTACCATACAGAACTGAACCTAACTGGGTCACACAAACAAGGGTTTGAATCTGGTGATCATCAATTGAACTGATCTAGTTCAATTGATCTGAATGAGATTCAATTAGGTTCAAGGAAATCGTGCTAGCACTCGATTGAACCTAACGTTCTTCTTTTACTATCATAAATAAGTTGTCCTGTCTGAGCCAAAGGAGTTTGTGCTCAATCAGAGGCCTTCATATGGTCTGACTGGAGGTTGTCCAAGTCAGAAAGGTTGTCTTATTTGTAAGACATTACCTGCCATTTTTGGTCACCTGCCATTTCTTGTTCTTTGACTTTGGTCAAAAGTCTACCTTTGACTGGTCAAACGTTGACCATTGACCCTTTGACTTTTGACCACATGTCATGCACCTATTGGAGAGCTGGTGGGGGCCTGTCCCCCTGCCAGAACCTGGCAAGGAGAAGGGCGCACGCCAAGGGTGGCGTGAGCCCAAGTAGGAGGCGCCTAGGAGTCCTTGTTGGACAAGGACTCCACCTCCCTTTTGGATTCCAATTAGAGTTCTTCTAAGAATCCAGTTTGACTGGTCTTAGGCGCCCTCTAAGGAGGAATCCAGGGGTCTCTATTCCCACCAATCAGATTTAGATCTGATTTCACAAAGGGTTGTGATTGGTTGGGAGGAAGAGGAGTTGGATCACAAGCTTAGTCTATAAATAAGACCCTGCGCCCAACTCAATTCTAATGCAATTCAATTGAGAAACCCCACGCCCCAAGGCTGCCTCTCCCCTCCTTCTCCATGCCATAGCTTCTTCTCCCCTTGCTCTCCACGTCCAAAAGGTGTTTTGGACTTTGGTTGGTGCGATTCAGATCAAGGAAAGGCGATCAAAAGCAAGAAGGCTGCGCTGCTGCAAAAGGACGACTGCTGATCTTCAAAAGAGTTTTGAAGATCCTCCAGATCAGATCCAGATCTGATTTTTGGAGGTGTGATAGAGAAGAAGAGGATCTCCAGATCCAACCCGAGTGGATACCGGTAGAGGCCAGGCGCTTGCGTGGCTAGATCCAGAACCTTCCGCTGCAATCAGGATCATCTACAGGGTAATAGGATTACCCAAATCAGGTAAATTAAATTTGATTTAATTTATCTTATTTTATTTTATTTATTAAAATAATAAGAATCAGATCTGAAAATATATCAAGATCTGATTGAGATCAAGAGAAAAATTTTTGAAATATATCTCTTGATCTGATCAGATCTGGAACGAACCTGGACCGGGAAATCAGGATTTCCCTTCAACTGGTATCAGAGCCATGGTTCTAAATTATTTAGATCTGATTTTAATTTTATTTTAATTAGAAAATAAAGTGATTTCAGATGTCACATGAGATGTGATCAGATCTGAAATCAGAAAAAATTAAAATTAAATGATTTGGATCTAAGATTAAGAAGATATGCATGACTAGTTCTAGAATAGAATAGTTCTATAGAATAGTTTTGCATGTCTTTGATTTAATCTGATTAAATCATATTTTAGATCTTCTTATTTACTATTTTTTGATATTATAAGTGTTATAATAACATCTGATAAAATAGCAAATAAAAATTATTTAATTTTAAATATCATATGAGATATGATTGATGCATGTCTAGACTAGTTGTAGAATAGTTCTACATAATTGTCTAGATTAGAATTTATTTTGATTAGATCAATTTAAATCTAATTTTTTAGATTATTATGAGATAATTTAGATCTGAAAACATGCATGATTTGATACATGAGATGTATGCAAAATATGCCTTGATTAGATCTAAATTTGTATATGAGATATATGATATAGATCTATAACTGTTTTGTAGTATTTACATGTTCCTGATTAAGGCGTTCCTCTTGGCCGTCCGGTCATAAGAACGAAGAAGGGTTTAAAGGCCCTCTCTTCCCATTCGATGGGGTGTTCTTATGATGTGTAGGGGTGCTGCGTGTTCGTCCTTAATCAGAAACCCAAAACTTACTTTCTGCAAAACCCTAGATCCTGAAACCCTAGGATTTATTGTGCATATTTTGTTTATGAACCCAACTTAATTAAGAATTAAGTTTATGGAATATTAATTAGGTCTAAAATTGAGAATTTCAGATCTAAGACATATTCATAATACTGGGTTCGGGCTTGGGTAGCTCAATTAGGTCTAAGCGGTTGATCAAACCGAATCAAGAGTTGGTTAGATGGGATCAACAATGCTTAAATTGACCAGCCTAATAGGATTAAGTCTGGGTCAAGATCGAGTCACGATCAAGCAAGACCTAATTAGGCTCAGAGGTTAGAGTCTGGATTGTAGGCTAACCCAATTGGTTCTGACTCAACAATTTGGTGTCTAAGGTAAGTTTGGCATAGATGACCGACTGGTTTTTAATTGGAAGCTACTCGACCTGAATGCGTTCTTGTACGAGTTAATGGCATATTCCTTCCACCGGTCTCACTTACCTGGCCATATCTGTTGACACAGTTCTGATCTGAGGTGGTCAATAATCCGAGCTAACCCATGCCACTAGGTTAGTCATAATTGTTATGACTAAGCCAAGTCTAGTTTAATGAGACCTGAATCAATTCTCCCTAAGAAAAGATTAAGTCTGAGGTCTTCCACCATTGTAGATGTGCGGGCCCTTCCCGGGGTTGATTGTTCTCGGCTGGATACAGTGGCTCAGTTGCACCGGGAAGATGCAACCATGTCTATTAGGCATTGGATGCTATGGGCTGGAGGATGAGTTGGGCTCAATATTTCGGATACGGTGAGAGACCCAATTAGGAACCCAGTCTATGCAAATGGTGGGTCTGACTTAACTAAGGAGTGGATCAATATTCCGGATACGGTGAGATTCATGAATTAGAGACCAAGTTTGGGTGCACCATGATTAGAGAATCATTGAACAAGAGTTGTTCACTCATTGGCTAACCCATCACCAATAACTGTTAGGTGAGGTGATGAGTCAGTTGGTGAGACCGCACCACCCACTAGAAATCATTAATCGCGGAGATTTTCGCATCTCTACAGAGGGAGTGTAGGGATCCGAGAAAATAGTGGGAGCTAATTTGTTTAAAAATAAAATCCCTAAACAAATTGGTCAAGTCAAAATTACAGTATCTAACTAGAATCTTTGACTCTCTACAGGAAAATGTCTGCGTCCAACCCACTTGGCACGTATCCTAGGACACACATAGACTGACTGGACCCAATTATAAAGATTGGCTCAGGAACTACAAAATTATTTTGGGTTCAGAGAAGTTAACACATGTTTTGGACCAGGACCCTCCCACCTTACCAGCTCGTCCATCCACTGAACAGAGAGCGTCTCTGGAAAAATGGATTGACGAAGACAATAAGGCCAGATACTACATGTTGGGCTCGATGTCTGATGAGCTCCAGCGCCAACATGAAGATATCGGGACTGCTCGCCAAATGTTGGCTCACCTGCAGGAGATGTTTGGTGAACAGAGTCGCGCAGCCAAATATCAAGTCACAAAATGACTTTTTAAGGCTAAGATGCGTGATGGGCAGTCAGTCCAAGATCACTGTCTGACAATGATCAAGGACATGGAAGAGCTTGAGAAGCTCGGTGTGAAGTTGGACTTGGATCTGCAGAACGATATTATTCTGCAATCCTTGACTGATGCATATGGGCAATTCATCATGAATTACCACATGCATAAACTTCAAAATTCCTTGGCCGAGTTGAATGAATATGCTGGTTACCGCTGAGCTTTCTATGAAAGGTTCTAAAGGCTCAGTTCTTGCTATGGAACGGACTTCTTCCAAAAGAAAGTCTTATGGAAAGAAAAAGAAGTCTGTGAAAAAGCAAAAGGTGGAAGGATCAAAGAAGAAGAAGGCAGAATCGAAGAAAAAGGCCGATGGCAAAGGAAAGTGTTTCCATTGCAACAGCGACGGCCATTGGAAGCGGAACTGCCCTACTTACCTGGCCACCCTGAAGAACAAGAAGGAAGGTCCTTCTGGAGGTATGCTCGTTATTGAGTCTAACCTTAGGTTTCTTCTGCATCCAGTTGGGTGCTTGACTCTGGTTCTAGTGCTCATCTGTGCACTTCTATGCAGGGTCTTGAGGATAGCAGGAGGCTGAGGGATGGAGACATGATCCTACGCATCGGTAATGGAGCAAGAGTTGTTGCAGTAGCCGTGGGAACATACCCTCTGATTACCATCTGGTTTAGACTTAGTTTTAAAAGACTGTTATTATGTGCCTGCAGCTAGCAGGAATTTGATTTCTGTTTCATGCTTAGCACAAGAAGGTTATGTGATCATTCTTTAAGGACCATTGTAACATTCTTTATGAAAGAAATAAAATTGCAAATGGTTTCCTTGTTAATGGTCTTTATAGTTACAATTGATGTACTAAATTGGAAAACGAAAAATCTATTGAGTCCATTGAGACTTTTGAGTCATATCCAACTTGTGAATCTTGTCTTCAAGGCAAAATGACTAAACTCCCTTTTGTTGGACATGGGGAGAGGGCCACAGATCTCCTTGCCCTAGTACATACTGATGTGTGCGGCCCATTTGATGTGCCGGCTAGAGGCAATTTTGTCTACTTCATTACCTTTACCGATGATCTGTCTAGGTATGGGTATGTGTATCTTATGAGACATAAGTCTGAAGCTTTTGAAAAGTTCAAAGAATTCAGACATGAAGTAGAAAAATAAACTGAAAAATCCATTAAGGTTCTTCGATCAGATCGAGGAGGTGAATACCTTAGCCGGGAATTCCTAGACTATCTTAAGGAAAATGGCATAGTCTCTCAATGGACTCCACCAGGAACACCTCAACTCAACGGAGTTTCAGAATGGAGAAATCGGACTCTATTGGATATGGTTCGATCCATGATGAGCTTCACAGACCTCCCTGATTTTCTTTGGGGACATTCATTATTAACTTCAATTTATCTACTGAATAGGGTTCCCTCTAAAACCGTTCCTACCACACCGTATGAGATATGGCACGGTAAGAAACCAAGTCTGAGTCATCTCAGAATTTGGGGTTGTCCGGCTTATGTCAAAAGACAACAAGCGGACAAGTTAGAGTTTAGGTCCTTTAGAGCTCGATTCATAGGATATCCTAAAGAGTCATTAGGATACTATTTCTACATTCCAGAAGACCACAATGTGATTGTGAGTCGACATGCCATATTTCTTGAAAAATAGTTTATTCAAGATAGTGGCATTGGAAAGCAGATTAAGCTTGATGAGAAAGTCTCACAAGTGGAAAGAGCTAAGGACCAAGTGGAACCAAATCAGGTTGAGCCAATAAGAACACTACCTCCTCCACCTCGTAGATCGGAAAGAGTTTCCCATCCCCCTGAAAGATACTTAGGTATTATTTCAGAGGATGTAGAGAAAATGTTCCTCATAGGTAATGGTGCTCATGGAGATGATCCCAAAACCTACAACGAGGCGATATCAGATATCGACTCCGAGAAATGGCTTGAGGCAATGAAGTCAGAGATCGACTCGATGCACTCAAACCAAGTCTGGACCTTGGTAGATCCACCAGAAGGTATAGTACCTATTGGGTGTAAATGGATCTTCAAGAGAAAGATTGGTGCAGATGGGAATGTGGAGACATTCAAGGCTAGACTGGTGGCAAAAGGTTATAGTCAACGTGAAGGCATTGACTATCAGGATACCTTTTCCCCAGTAGCTATGCTAAAATCCATCCGCACATTGCTTGCTGTTGCAGCCTATTTCGATTATGAAATATGGCAAATGGACGTGAAAACGGCATTCCTAAATGGATATCTTGAGGAAGATATCTATATGGAACAGCCGCTAGGTTTCACATCCAGTGATACTGATCACAAGGTTTGCAAGCTGCAAAGGTCCATATATGGACTTAAGCAAGCATCTCGGAGCTGGAACACTCGTTTCAATGATGTGATCAAAAAGTTTGGTTTCATTAAAAATGAAGAGGAACCATGTGTTTTCAAAAGGGTCAGTGGGAGCGCTGTTGTCTTCCTCGTATTGTACGTGGATGACATCCTCCTTATTGGGAATGATATTCCCATGTTGACATCAGTCAAGATGTGGTTGTCCAAGGAATTCTTCATGAAAGACCTAGGTGAAGCATCCTTTATTCTAGGAATTAAGGTCTATAGGGATAGACCGAATAGGATGCTAGGACTTTCACAGAAGATGTACATAGAGGAAGTACTAAAGAGGTTTAGTATGGAAAACTCTAAGAGGAGATTAATACCCTTCAGACATGGTATTCATCTTTCCAAGAAGATGTGCCCCAGCACACCTGAGGAAATAGAACGCATGAGCAAGATCCCTTATGCTTCTGCAATAGGGAGCCTCATGTATGCCATGCTATGTACACGACCTGATATAGCCCATGCTGTGAGTGTCACAAGCAGATATCAGTCAAATCCAGGTGAAGAACACTGGACTTCTGTGAAATGTATCCTTAAGTACTTGAGAAGAACTAAGGATATGATGTTGGTCTTTGGTAATGGAGAACTCCAAGTTCAGGGATACACAGACTCGGACTTCATGTCTGATATAGATGATCGAAAGTCGACATCTGGAAGTCTGTTTGTGTGCAATGGTGGAGCTGTCAGCTGGAAGAGTTCCAAGCAAACTATGATAGCAGATTCCACCATGGAAGCAGAATATATAGCTGCATCAGAGGCTGCAAAGGAAGCATTCTGGTACAAGAAGTTTGCTGCAGAAATTGGAGTAATGCCATCAGATGCCATTCCTCTTTACTGCGACAACAATGGTGCCATAGCCCTTGCTAAGGAGCCGAGGTCTCACCAGAAGTCCAAGCACATTGAGCGGCGATATCATCTCATCCGCGATTACCTTGAGAAAGGTTACGTTGAGGTCAAGAGAGTCAACTCCGCAGATAATGTGGCAGACCCACTTACAAAGCCGTTGGGCCAGCAGAAGATCGAAGCCCACCTTGAGAAGATGGGACTTAGACTTGTAGCCAATTGGCTTTAGGACAAGTGGGAGATTGTTAGATATATGTGCCCTAGAAGCCAGAATTGGCTGACACTTGTAATACACTTCTAGGGGCAAAATTATAATTTTGACTATAATCAATAAAATGGGTTATTTTCTATCACACCTGTGTATTTAGTGTCTGTGATACATCCTTTGAGTTAATGATAATGATAATTCATATTTTCAAGAGTTGAAAATTTAAGACATGAATAATCATTATTAACTCATAAACAGCTCCCGACCATAGGATCATCACGAGGATGGTGATTGATCCGGAAGGTTGGTGTATACGATCGCTTCTCTTTAGTAGATGAGTCTTGAGTCTACGGTGTGGAGACACCGGAGCGAGAGTACAGGTACTCGTTAGAGAACGAGGGCACTGAGCGTGACCACCTCGAGTAGTCATTAGGAAGTCTACCTTCTCGTCAATGACTGACTCGATGCTGCAGTAGTGTGTCTGGTTCTTTGACCTGAGATGCATCGGCAGTTCACCTTGAGGGTGTTATAGTTTGACTACACCATTACTCGGTCTCCTAGCCATATGGAACCCTGAGGTGTATGTTGGCTATAGCATGTTCATTGTAGGAACTGGATTGCATCAAGATGGAATCTATCTACCTCGGTGGTAGAGGAGTAGCCCTATGATGATCATGAGAATCAAGTCCAGAAATCCATGGCCATGGTAGAGTGAAATAATAGAAAGAGTTTCTATTTAGATTTTCACATTGGACTCGAATCGAATGATTACATCATATGACAGAGACTAGGGTTTGACGAGTTCACCTTAACCCTAATCTGATCGGGGCTCAAGATAGAAGAACTGAATCACACAGGTAGCTGCACCAAGAGGTTCGCATTCAGCTCTGATGGGTTGCCACCATATACTGCTAGGTGTCACTGGTGGATTTTGGGAGCAATTAGAATGATTTAGATGATCGATCATTCTAGCTGTTTCGAATCAGAAGAGTTCTGATCCATCGAAAGGAGTTTCGATGATGTCTATGATAGAGATCATGACATATCCCATTACCATACAGAACTGAACCTAACTGGGTCACACAAACAAGGGTTTGAATCTGGTGATCATCAATTGAACTGATCTAGTTCAATTGATCTGAATGAGATTCAATTAGGTTCAAGGAAATCGTGCTAGCACTCGATTGAACCTAACGTTCTTCTTTTACTATCACAAATAAGTTGTCCTGACTGAGCCAAAGGAGTTTGTGCTCAATCAGAGGCCTTCATATGGTCTGACTGGAGGTTGTCCAAGTCAGAATAGGTTGTCTTATTTGTAAGACATTACCTGCCATTTTTGGTCACCTGCCATTTCTTGTTCTTTGACTTTGGTCAAAAGTCTACCTTTGACTGGTCAAACGTTGACCATTGACCCTTTGACTTTTGACCACATGTCATGCACCTATTGGAGAGCTGGTGGGGGCCTGTCCCCCTGCCAGAACCTGGCAAGGAGAAGGGCGCACGCCAAGGGTGGCGTGAGCCCAAGTTGGAGGCGCCTAGGAGTCCTTGTTGGACAAGGACTCCACCTCCCTTTTGGATTCCAATCAGAGTTCTACTAAGAATCCAGTTTGACTGGTCTTAGGCACCCTCTAAGGAGGAATCCAGGGGTCTCTATTCCAACCAATCAGATTTAGATCTGATTTCACAAAGGGTTGTGATTGGTTGAGAGGAAGAGGAGTTGGATCACAAGAGGTCTATAAATAAGACCCTGCGCCCAACCCTAATGCTAATGCAATTCAATTGAGAAACCCCACGCCCCAAGGCTGCCTCTCCCCTCCTTCTCCATGCCATAGCTTCTTCTCCCCTTGCTCTCCACGTCCAAAAGGTGTTTTGGACTTTGGTTGGTGCGATTCAGATCAAGGAAAGGCGATCAAAAGCAAGAAGGCTGCGCTGCTGCAAAAGGACGACTGCAGATCTTCAAAAGAGTTTTGAAGATCCTTCAGATCAGATCCAGATCTGATCTTTGGAGACGTGATAGAGAAGAAGAGGATCTCCAGATCCAGCCCGAGTGGATACCGGTATAGGCCAGGCGCTTGCATGGCTAGATCCAGAACCTTCCGCTGCAATCAGGATCATCTACAGGGTAATAGGATTACCCAAATTAGGTAAATTAAATTTGATTTAATTTATCTTATTTTATTTTATTTATTAAAATAATAAGAATCAGATCTGAAACATATCAAGATCTGATTGAGATCAAGAGAAAATTTTTGAAATATATCTCTTGATCTAATCAGATCTGGATGAACCTGGACTGGGAAATCAGGATTTTCCTTCAGCCCAGACTAAAGGGCATGACGGAACTCCCCTCCTTGAAGGTTTCACAACTATGCTCCTTTGAATGCTTCAAAGACTAAGATACTAATAAAGATCAAGGAGCAGTTACCAAGGCCAGAGAACATGCTGTCCCATCTAGCCAAGTGCAATCCTAATAAATATTATCTCTACCATCGTGATCATGGTCATGATACCGAAGAATGCATTCAGCTTCAAGATGAGATCGAGGAGCTTATTAGATGAGGATGGCTAGATCGCTTTTTGAGACATCGACCAAAAAGAAGAAAGGATCGACTAAGAGCCCTACCATCGCTTGAACCACTCTAGAGAGATAAGCCATAAAGAGATCGGCCCCTACTTGGAATCATCAATACCATCACTAGGAGAGATCAGCAAGAGAAAACCAGTGGAATAGTAGAGCCTGCAAAGAGGCAGAGGACTGAAGAACCTGTTACTTTCACTAAAGAAGATGCGCAGGAGGTTTAGTTCCCGCATAGTGACATGGTTGTAGTAACTTTAAATATTACTGACTATGATGTACGCCATATTTTGATTAATAATGGAAGCTCTGTTGATATCTTTTTTTTATGATGTATTCTCTAAAATGTTTGTACCTGATAGTTGTATGAGACCAATAAGTTCTCCACTAGTGGAATTCACCGGCGATGCAGTGTTGGTTGAAGAAATAATAACCTTATCTATCATTACAGGTTGGTACCCAAGGCAATCAAAGATCCAAGTGGATTTTTTAGTGGTGAAAGCTCCATCAGCTTACAATGCTATTCTTGGCTGACCTGGCTTGAATGCACTTTGGACTGTGGTTTCGATCTATTACTTGAAGATGAAGTTTTCAACTAGTCATAAGGTCAGAAAAGTCAGAGAAGATCGAATCCTGGCATGACATTATTACACCATTTCTTTGCAAGGGGAAAGGTAGGCAGAATATTATCCAATGAATAGGCCTGATACCTGTGATGATTTGATTGAAGAGCAAGGGGAACCGATTGAAGATCTTGTTATAGTTTCCTTAAACGATAAGCATAAGGACCATACCATCCAAATTGGTTCTAACCTGAAGGAGAAATAAAAAAGTAGCTCATCACCTTCTTGCAGAAAAATACCGACGTCTTCACTTAGGTGCCCACAGATATGCCGAGATTGATGTAGAGGTGATGGAATATCGTCTGGCTATAGATCTCAAATGTCGGCTAGTAAAACAAAAGAAGCACAGCTTTGCACTAGAATGGCAGAAGACAATTGCATATGAAGTAGATAAACTCCTCAAAGCTCAGTTCATCTAGGAGGTATCATACCTAGACTGGATTACGAACGTGGTCCTTATCAAGAAAGTGAATGGCAAGTGGAGGATGTGCATAGACTTCACAAACTTGAACAAGGTGTATCTAAAGGACAGCTACCCCTTGCCTAGAATTGATCAGATGGTGGATGTGACTTCGGACCATGAGCTCCTCACTTTCATGGATGCTATTTTTGGTTATAACCAAATTTAGATGGCATCAGAGAATGAGGAGAAAACTGCTTTTATTACTGACCATAATCTTTATTGTTACAAGGTTATGCCCTTTGAATTAAAGAATGCATGTGTAACATACCAGCACCTAGTGAATAAGATCTTCAAAGAGCAGATCGATCGCAATATGGAGGTCTATGTAGATGACATGCTTATTAAAAATTGATCTTCATCAAATCATATTGTCGATCTTGAAGAGACCTTTAGCACTCTCTGGAAGTATAAGATGAAGCTGAATCCAATCAATGTGCTTACGAAGTAACTTCGAAGAAGTTCCTAGGATTTATGGTGTTAAGGCATGGAATCGAGGCAAACCCAAAAAAGATTCGAGCTATCCAAGAAATGACTATCCTAAAAACAAAAAAAGAAGTCTAGCACCTTACAGGCAAAGTTGCAGCTTCAAATCATTTCATCTCAAGATTGACGGAGTGTTGCATGCCCTTCTTCCAAGTGCTCAAGCAGTCCAAGAATTTTTGTTAGACTTCAAAGTGCTAGAAGGCTTTTGAGAAATTGAAGAACTACCTCAGTTCACCTTCTCTCCTTGCTAAGCCCGAGCCTGAAGAAGAATTATTTTTATATTTGGCAGTGTCTCCAGTAGCTATTAGAGTAGTCCTGGTCAGAGAAGAGACTAAAATTCAGAAGCTAATCTACTATATAAGCTAAGTTTTGAGGGATGTGGAAACAAGGTATACAAAATTAGAAAAACCAACTTATGCCTTATTGATTGCAGTCAGGAAGCTCTGACCTTATTTTCAGGAGCATATGATTATGCTTCTCACTGATCAGCCCATAAAGTAGTTCTTCACTAGCCCGATACCTCTGAAAGAATAGCTAAATAGGCCATCGAGTTGACTGAGTTTAACATCAACTTTCAATCTCGGCCATCCATTAAGGCTCAGATATTGATAGATTTTATTGTAGAATATATCATTTCAAATCCAACTGAACCGAACATCAAGAAGATAGTACCTTCAATCTACAGTTGAACCTTACTGAGGAAAAAATTGACCTCCTTGAAGACTTCTGGGCTCTATATGTTGATGGTTTGTCCAATACCTCAGAAGCAGGTGCGAGCTTGATTCTGATTAATCCAAAAGAAGTTATTACTGAGTATGCATTGCACTTTGAATTCTCCGCAATAAATAATAGAGCAGAATGCAAAACTCTAATTATGGGATTGAGGATAGCTAGGGAATTGAAAGTGGATCATGTGAAGGTCTACAGCGACTCTCAACTGATGGTGGGGTAGGTCAGTGGTAATTATGAAGCCCAAAAGAAAAGTATGATAAAGTATTTGGAAAAGATGAAGAGCTTGATCTTGGCTTTCAGTAGTTTCAACATTTAGCAAATCCCCAAAGCAGAAAATATTAGAGCCAACCTTCTCTACAAATTGGTCACTTTAGCTCCGAATGAACTACCAAAAGAGATTTATTATGAAGTTCTGTAATGACCAAGTTTGGAGGAATCCCAAGTAGTAATACAAGTTGATCATGAGCCCAGCTGGATTGACCCACTTATTACTTATCTTAAAGATGATATTCTTCCTAGAGATCCTAAAGAAGCTTCGAAGCTAAGAAATCATGCTTCATGGTATGTTCTGAATGAAGGTAAGTTATACAAGAGGTCGTATTCTTTTCCACTTCTTAGATGTCTCTAATCTTTTGAGGCTGATTATGCATTGAAGAAGGTTCATGAAGGTATATGTGGAAATCATCTTGGAGCTAGATCATTATCTTACAAATTGCTCCATCAGGGATACTATTGGTCAACTATGCAGCAAGACACTATAGATTATGTGAAGAGATGTGATCGATGTTAGAGAAATGCCAATATTCAGAGATAGCCAGCTTCAGTACTCACACCTTTAAGAGCTCCTTGGCCATTCGCACAATGAGGAATAGAGATACTTGAGCCCTTCCTATGGTATCTGGACAGCAAAAATTTCTTCTAGTGGCTATGGATTATTTCACCAAGTGGGTTGAGGCCAAGCTTCTGGTGAAGATCACTGAAGCCAAAATATAGGACTTTGCTTGAAAGTCAATAGTCTGCAGATTCAATTTATCTCAGACTCTCACCATAGATAATGAGCATTAGTTTGTAGGAACAAAATTTGCTAAGTTCTGTAAAGATCTAAATATCTTCCATCATTTTACTTTAGTAGCTCATCCACAAGTAAATGGTGAGGCTGAGGTAACAAACAGGATCTTACTTCAAGGGATAAAAGCAAGACTTGAAAGAGCAAAAGGAACATGAATGGATGAACTCTATCATGTTCTCTAGGCTTATAGAACCATCCAAAGGTTACCAACTGGAGAAACTCTCTTTGTCCTAGCCTTTGGAACTGAAGCAATAATATTAGTTGAGTTAGGACTTCCCTCAACATGAGTTGAGAGCTTTAGTGAATAGAACAACTCTCAGGATCTCAGAGCAAACCTCGATCTGCTAGAAGAAAAATGAGAAAAAGTCCAAATTCGAATGGCAGTCTACGGACAAAAAGTGGCCTGCTATTATAACTCTAAAGTCAAGAGCAAAACTTTTAAAGTGGGAGATCTAGTACTTCGGTGAGTGGATATCTCACAGCCACAAAGTCAAGAAAAGCTTGCACCAAACTGGAAAGACCCTTATAAAGTTATGAAAATCGCTCAACCTCGGTCTTATTATCTAAAGAAGCTTAAAGGAACTATACTCTCACAGCCTTAGAACTTGGAAAACCTATGAATGTACTATCGATAAATACATTTTCAATAAAATTCTTCTATTTTAACATTCTCTTCTTTGGTGCAAAAACTATGTAATGGTAGAAAATTTTTCAACCAAATTTTATTTTCAAATTAAAGACCCCCGATTCTTAAATCAGAGACATCGAGGAGAGGCCCTTTCAATGGCCCTTTTGTGCTTAGACAATCTTATTAAGAACAGAAGGTGGACCTCATCCTAAAAAAAAAATTAGCCAACCACGTCAGGAATAGGAGATGGACCTCGTCCTGACGTAGATGAAGACCCTACGAGAAAGTAAAAACCTCCAATTTTTAAACTGAAGATGTCGGAGAGAGGCCCTCTCAATGGCCTTTTTATATCCTAGCAACCTTGTTAGGAACAAGAGGTAGATCTCATCCTAATAAGAAAATTAGCCAATTATATCAGGAACAGGAAGTAGACCTCATCCTGATGTGGACAAAAATCATACGGGAAATTGAAGACCTCCAGTTCTTAAATCAAAGAAGTCGGGGAGAGGCCCTCTCAACAATTTTTTTATGCTCTGGCAATCTTGTTAGGAATAAAAGGTAGATCTCGTCCTAACAAAGAATTAGCAAACCACATCAAGAATAGGAGGTGGACCTCAGTCTGACATGGATGAAGACCTAATAAAAAATTGAAGACCTCCGATTCTTAAATTGGAGATGTCGAAAAGAAGCCCTTT
This sequence comes from Cocos nucifera, assembly GCA_006176705.1. NCBI lineage: Eukaryota > Viridiplantae > Streptophyta > Magnoliopsida > Arecales > Arecaceae > Cocos > Cocos nucifera. Next base: position 62,221 of record QRFJ01003098.1, on the reverse strand, counting down.
CAATGGCCCTTTTGTATCCTAGCAACCTTATTAGAAATAGGAGGTGGACCTTGTCCTAATAAGAAAATTAGTCAACCACGTCAGGAACAGGAGGTAGACCTCATCCTGACGTGGATGAAGACCCTACGAGAAATTGAAGACCTTCAATTTTTAAAGCAGATACATTAGGTAGAGGCCCTCTTAATGGCCCTTTGGTGCTCTAGCAATCTTGTTAGGAATAGGAGGTAGACCTCATCCTAATAAGAAAGTTAGCCAACCATGTCAGAAATAGAAGGTGGATCTCGTCTTGACATGGATGAAGATCCTATGGAGAATTGAAGATCTCTGATTCTTAAATCAGAGACGTTAGAGAGAGACCCTCTCAATGGCCTTTTTGTGCCTCGGTAATCTTTTTTGAAATAGGAGGTGGACCTCATCCTAACAAAAAAAAATAGCCAACCACGTCAGGAACAGGAGATGAATCTCGTCCTAACATGGATGAAGATCCTACAAAAAATTGAAGGCCTCCGATTTTTAAAAGGAGGTTAGTCTCATTGTAATGAGGGTGAAGATCTTCGATTCTTAAACCAAAGATAATGAGGAGAGGCCCTCTCAATGGTTCTTTTGTGTTCCGATAATCACATCAGGAATAGGATGTGGACCTCATCCTAATATGGATAAAAATCCTATAGGATTTGATGTGGTGCTCCCAAAACTTGGAAGGCCACAGAAGGAGCCAGGATGTTAGCTCTGGAAGACTAGGATGGGTGTGAGTCCTAGGGCTAGGATAGGAGTTATCCTAGGTGAAGGTGACATGTAGTCCTGCATGGACTCAAGGTTCAGGTATGAGGATCTTTAGGGGCTTGATAAGTACTCTAAAAGCCTAGGACAAAAGGTAGAGCAAAGGATCAAAGCCAAGAAAAAGAATTAGCCAAGAAAGGGACTAACACATAGATGGACTTGCTCAAATATGCAGTCAAGCCTGCTATCTCAAGCAGATAGAAGATAGGATTCGAACGAGATGCAGTCGAGCCAGCTCAATGGTGGCATACAAAACATATGGGGTTTTCTATTTAGATTTAGGATAGGCTTTTATCCTAGGGTCTTAAGGCCTAGACCAATAAAATCTTAAGGAGGCTAACTCATGTATAGATCGGATTTAGATCCAGGGGGTGAGAGCATGTGAGACATATGTACATGGGCTCGATGAGTGCTTTCATATATTGAGTTAGCCTAGAAGAGTTTTTCAGTTGGGGTTTGGATTTATTAGGATTCATGTGGTATAATAGAAATCATAGGATATATAAACTTAGGTATTGTATCTTTATGATAGAGTAGAATACAATTAAGCTTTTCTTCCTAAAAACTCTCTACTCTTCTCTCTCTGGTTCCAACTTTAAGCCCTAGGTGTCGGCCATCTATTTTATTCTTCTTCTCGCCAATAATTGACATCAGAGAGGTACCAGGATCCAACAAGTGGTATCAGAGCCTGATTGAGCATGGAGAAGAAGAAGATTAGATTTCAACAGAGATTAGCAGTGAGATTCAGATCTAAAGATTTTCTTCAGGCTTCGTGAGAAAGAAAGAGATCACAGGGCTACTATCCAACATCCCTAGTTAAGTTTTTTTTTAAATCTACCTATTTGCTATTTTTGATTCGTACGATCATGGAGAATAATAGGTTGAAGGTAGGATTTGAGAAGTTTGATGAAAAAATATTTCACGATGTGAAAGATTAGGATGGAGGATTTGCTAGTTTAGATGAGACTGGATTCAATCTTGGAAGATAGGTTGGAGGAGATGATAGACAAGAAGTGGGTGTCCTTAGAGAAAAGGGCATGTGCCACGATTAGAGCTTGTCTGGCAGATGAGGTGCTGTATGGCATGTTGGAGGAGAAGACATCCAAGGGTTTATGGTCGAGGTTACATCAGTTGTACATGGAAAAGAATATGTTCGCTACTCGGATGAGCATGGATTTGCTTAACATTGGGATGGACCTCGAAGAGGAGGACAAAAATTTATTACTGCTATGTTTGCTACTCTGGAGCTTTGATTCGTTGGTGATGACGTTGCTGTATGGTAAGAAGATGCTGGTGTACGAGGATATCGTATTAGTGCTAAGGTCTAACGAGCAGTAGGAATGGATGATGAAGAGGGAGATCTTCTAAGAGGATCTCATGATTTTAGAGATGCCCAGGCAAGGAAAGAAGAAGGGTCAACAAGGGATCCAAGATATGCTTCAAGTGTGGTGAAGTAGGGCACTTTAAGCAAGAATGTCTGCTTTGAAAGAAGTACAAAGAAGAAGAAAAGTTAGATTCCATAGATTCAGTTGCTATAAGTGAAGAGTCAGATGAGCTCTTGGTGGTCTCGAAGAAGCCCATGGGGTGTAGTGTATCTGAGGTGATTCTGGATAGATCTGTAGAGTACGAAGGGTCTGAAGGAGCCGCGATGGTGTTCGAGATGCAATGGCAAGCTTAGTAGTGCAGCATTGAGTGGTTGTTCTTAGGAGACTCGATTATAAAGTTGGCTTCTATGACATCAAGAGGATTTTGGTTTCAGATAGAGCACCGGGCAGAGGTGGCTTCACAGATGGAGAGAGATGTGATACGAGTGAAGGAAAAAATCCTATTTTTTCAATTTAGGTTCGTTCAAATTTGATTGAATCAAGAGGGATATTTCAAAAATTTTTCTCAAAGATTTTAATTAGATTTAAGACTCTTTAGATCTGATCTTATTGGTTTGATAAAAAAAAAAAAAGTTAAATTAAATCTAATTTAATTATACCTTTATTATGGGTAATCCTATTACCCTATGATGATCCCAATGTTTGCCTGAGGTTCTGAATGTAGCCATGCAAGTGCCTAGCCTTTATCAATATCCACTTGGGTAGGATCTAGGGATCTTCTTCTTCTCAATCTATTCTCCAAAAATTAGATCTGAAACTAATTTGAAGATCTTCAAAATGGCTTTTAAAGATCAGCCGTTGTCTCTTGTAGAAGTGTTGCCTTCTTCCTTTCTTGTCGCCTTGCACTTGCTTGGAACGCACCTAACTCATGCCCAAATCCTCTTGGATGTGGAGAGGAGAGAGAGGACCATAAGATGGCATCGAGAAGGAGGGAGAGGGGCTATGTGGTGTGGGCTAAGGTAGAAGCTCTTTTAATCTAGGTGCAGATAGGGTTTTTATAGACCCTACTGCGCTATGCAGTGCCACATCATCCCAGCCAATCACAGCGCTTTATGCAATCAGATCTAAATCTGATTGGTGAGATGACATCATCTAATCTAATCAGATTAGAGTCCCTCAAAACCCTCCTTAGATGGCACCAAGATTGGGTCAAACAAGACTCTTTGGCGCCATCAAGTTTGATTCCCTGAAGCAATTGGAGTCCCATCTGTATGAAACTCCAATCCTTATCCACATGGGGCGCACGCCTCCCTAGGCATGCACCCTTTGTCTCTTTACCTTTTAGTAGGGGGATAAGGGTCAAAGTTCTCTCCTATGGGTGCATGACACATGGGTAGATGTCTAAGTATCAAAGGTCAACATTTGACCAAAGTCCAAAGACAAGATTTAGCAGGTGATGAAAAATGGTAGGTGTTGTCTCAAATTTATCTCATAAATTAAGACAACCCTTTTCTGACTTGGACAAGCTCCAGTCAGATCAAGTAAAGATTTCTGAGTGAGCTCAAACACATTTGGCTCAGTCGAGATAAGCTTTAATGATTGTTAAAGGAGAACATTAGTCTCAATCGTGTGCTAGCACAATTTTCTTGAACCTAATTGAATCTTATTCAAATCAATTAAACTGGGTTAGTCCAATTGATGATATCTAGATCTAAACCCTTATTTGTGTGACCCAGTTAGGTTTAGTTCTGTATGGTAATGGGATATGTCACGATCTCTATCATCGACATCATCGAAACACCTTTCGATGGATCAGAACTTTTTTAATTCAGACAACTAGTATGATCGATCATCCAAATCATTCTAATTGCTCCCAAAAAACCACCAGTGACATCTAGCAGCATATGGTGGTAATCCATCAAAATTGAAAGTGAATCTCTCGATGTAGTTACCTGTGTGATTAAGTTCCTCTATCTTGAGCTCCGACGAATTAGGGTTAAGATGATCTCGTCAAATCCTAATATCCATCATATGAATTAATCATTCGATTCAAGTCCAATGTAAAAACTCTAATAGAAACTCTTTCTATTATTTTACTCTGCCATGGCTATGGGCCTATGAACTTGATTCTCATGATCATCATAGGGTTGCTCCTCATCTACTGAGGTAGATAGATCCCATATTGGTGCAATCCAATTCCTACAATGAACATGCTATAGCCAACATACACCTCAGGATTTCGAATGGCTAGAAGATCGAGTTATGGTGTAGTCAAACTATAACACCCTCAAGATGAACTGCCAATGCACCTTAGGTCAAAAAACTAGACACACCACTGCAGCTTCGAGTCAGTCATCGATGAGAAGGTAGACTTTCTGATGACTGCTCGAGGTGGTCATGCTCAGTGCCCTCATTCTCTAACGAGTATCTGTACTCTCGCTTCGATCTCTCTACACCGTAGACTCAAGACTCATCTATCCTAAAGAAGCGATCGTACACTAACCTTCCGAATCAATCACCATCCTCATGATGATCCTACGGTCGGAAGCATTTTATGAGTTAATAATGAAAATTCATGTCTTAAATTTTCAACTCTTGAAAATATGAACTATCATTACCATTAACTCAAGGGATGTATCACAAACACTTTCAAATATACACTACGATAGAAAATAACTCATTTTATTATTTATAGTCAAAATTATAATTTTGCCCTTAGAAGTGTATTACAAGTGTCAGCCAATCTGGCTTCTACGACATACATATCTAACAACGAGTTCAGAGCAAAAGATTGCAGGAGGACCAATATCCTAGCACTAATATTAGAGATGCACAATTTTAGGTAGAGCGACACGTGAGGGAGGACTGGCAAAGTTCTTAGGAGACCATGTTAGGGTATGCAGCTGGTGTCGACATAGGATTGCTGTAAATTCTCCAGCAAAGTCCAAGATAGTTGATATGGCTGCCAAGTAGAAGGATGCTTATAACTCTAAGGATGGTGCATAGAAGCAAGCTAAGGTCTTCAGTAATGGAGGCAGCCATCTCAAAGGCCTCAAAGGAAGCTCAGCAGCTGAAGAGGAATGGTGGTGGCAAGATGTGCACAAGTAGCTGTTAGGACGTGCATCGATAGTGGGTTCATGCAGGAGATTGTGGGATTTGATGTGGTGCTCCCAAGCCTTAGAAGGCCACAGGAGGAGCTAGGGTGTTGGATCTAGGAGACTAGGATAGGTGTGAATCCTAAAGCTAGGATAGGAGTTATCCTAGGTGAAGGCAATGTGTAGCCCTGCACGGCCTCGAGATTTAGGTGTGAGAACCTTGAGGGGCTTGGTAGGTGATCCGAAAACCTAGGATACAAAGAGGAGCAAAGGACTAAAGCCAAGAAAAGGAATTAGCCAAGATAGGGGCTGACACACTGATGGGCTGGCTCGGATACGCAGCCAAGCCTACTCGAGATGAGATCGAGCCAGCTCGAGGTGCAGCTGAGCCAATTGTCTCAGGCAGACAGAAGATAGGGTTCGGATGAGATGCAGCCGAGCCAGCTCGACTCCTGACAGAGTCGGCTCGATGGTGGCATATAGAACATATGAAAATTTTTGTTTGGGTCTAGGATAGGCTTTTATTCTAGGATCTTAAGGCCTAGACCAATAAGATCTTAACGGGGCTAACTCATGTATGAATCGGTTTTAGGTCCAGAGGATGAGAGCATGTGAGACATATGTACATGGGCTTAGTATGTATTTTCATGTATTGGGTTAGCCTAGGAGAGTTTTTCAGCTAGAATTTAGATTTATTAGGGTTCATGTGGTATAGCAGAAATCCTAGGATATATAAATCCAGGTATTGTATCTTTATAATAGAGTGGAATACAATTGAGCTTTTCTTCCTAAAAACTCTCTACTCTTTTCTCTTTGGTTCCAACTTTAAGCTCTAGTTGCCGGCCATCTACTTTGTTCTTCTTATCTCCAACAATTGATATCAGAGAGGTACAAGGATCCAACAGATCCTATTGGGAATTGAAAGCCCCCAATTCCAAAATGAAAGGTAGAATGCAAATATGAAGGCTTGCTTTAGTCCTCAAATAGATCTGAAGACCCTTGTTCGCAGATAAGGAAGATAGATGCACAAAACATAGAGCAGAAGTTATTGTTCTGAGACGACATCAATGTCGGGCACAATAAGGAAATAATGTGAATTGGCAAGCATCAAGCTATGGTAAAATATAGATAGATAAATGAAAGAAACTTTATTTCATTAAAAATAAAAGTCATTACATTGGTCATTAAGACCGATTACAAAGAAAAAGAGAGAAAGAAAGAAGAAAGGCCGAAGTACTATTCGGAGTCAGACTTTGGGCTTCCGACTCCAGCTAATACAAGAGCATGTTTTAAGTCATTGACCTTTTTTCAAGATCCCTTCTTGCCGCTAGACTCTCGCCAAGTAATTTATTGGCCCTCTAGAGATCATCTTCCATCTCTCGTAGTCTCTTTCTTAGAATGGCAGACTCAACTTCGGCATCCTTCACTGTGCTTTCATTGTAAGTCATCTGAATCTTAAGCCGCAAGAGTTCGGCCTTACTCTTTTCATAAGTCGTCGAAAGGTCTCCTAGGGTTCTCTTTAAAGATGTGATTTCTTTTGGACTGGACCGAGCTTTATCTGCCAACTATTTTCAGGTCGAGCTACCACTGCATTAGCCACCTCGAGTTTATTTTTCAAATCCTCTATCTATCCACACCAACCAATTTGGTAAGTGTTGTATGCTATCTCGGTATCATGAAGCTATTTTTGGAGGTTGGAGAATTTTTCAATCAATCCCAGCTATACTCTCCATTACTCTGAGCCCAGAACCCTTTTCCAATTAGCCGATCTTTTCTCTTGCCTTGCGAAGCTTGGCTTCAAGAGAGCAGATCTTCATGGTTAAATTCTAACCTTTATCACCAGCAAGTTTTCGTGCCCATTCCAAGTCCTTATTCAGGTGGTACTTTTTAGTAGTGTACTCCCTAAAGAATTATTTGGAAGATTGAGGGAGATGGTTGATTTTGATAGAGGCATTATTATAGCATTTTTTGAACTTCTAGAGTTCGTCCTCAGCCTTTTTTAATTTCTTCTTATTCAATGTACTTCTTGCTTTAGACTTACGATGTGGGCCTTCAAGAGGATACCTTGAGGCAATGGTTTGGCTTTAGTGGGGGACTGCACTTGACACAAAAAATATCATGATAAAGAGGAATGGCGAACGAAAAGATTTTCTTTCATTGATTAAAAGTATTTGAATACATGGAAAATAAAAAGGTACATTGGATAAAGGTCTCAGACCTCTACAAGAGGATTGGAGAAACTCGGTGCAGCATCAGCTGGTGCAGTCCCTTTGGCAATAGTTGGGGCAGACGTAGCAGGGTCGGTGACAACATCCAAGATAGTAGCTTTGCTCGGAGAAAGTGTAGTTTTGCCTTCGAAGGATTCTCCTAACAAAAAGCCAAGCTTCAACTTTAGGAACTTCTCCATTACCCTTGATTGGAAGAGATCGTTTCCCTTGATGAAGGCCTCCTGAGTGAAGGCCATCTTGATGTCCCTTAATTCCTCCAAAGACTTGAAGGTGGAGATGGCATCTTCCATCGCTCACCTCTTCTCTTTAGCAAAATTTGTCTCGACCTCCTTCTTTCTTCCTTCCTCCAACACCAGGGCTGCCCTTAAATTAGTAGATATCTACTCCTCCTTTTTAAGCACCTCCTGTAGGTGCCCAACTTTGGTCGAGGGATGACTCACCTCGATCTTATACCCTTGTGCTTCCATGGCAGCTCTTGAGGCCTCGGCTTTCTCGATCTTGATCATCTCAAAGTTGGCCATCAATTAGTGGCCGATCTGCAAAACAACAATATCATTTATATAGTCAAAGAACACATGACAGAACTTAAAAAATGAAGTAAGAAACCATTACCTCGAGGTACGCCCCAAAGGAGTCCTTGACCCACTGGTTATGGTTAGTGCAGGTAATTCTTTTGACAATATGTGGAAGCACACCTCTGTTAACCAGGGCCTTAACGACCCTCTAGTCATTGAAGGAGGCATTCTCCCAATCGATGCTATCATCATAGCTTTCCCTTAAATTTCGTTGGGGGCGGGCTCTTCTAGCGATCTTTTTCTTCTTCCTCCCTGCCTCCTTTCCAAAAGGAGGAACTGGAGCAGGGACCTCAAAGGGTGGACTCAGGCTCGTCAGCAGCACTGCTACCCCCAAACTTCATCCACTTTGACGGTTCCTCAGGGGCCTTCTTCTTTCGCTTTTAGGCCTGAAGTCCTCTTTCCAACATTTTCATTTCTTCTAGAGTCATGTCTGCAGTAATCATTAAGTTGAGATTAGAAGGGAGATAGAAAGAACAAAAGAAGGTGAATATAAATACCTCTGGGGTCGAGCGGACTTGGCCAAGATTGAATAGAGTCTGATTGTCGATGAGTTCGGGCAGCAAGGGAATCTTATAATCCTTCAACTTATTAACAAAATCAAGATCCGATCTTTCTAGTCCAGGGGCTCGATGGACTGAATCTCTTAAATGCCCCCAGGAAGAAAGTCCTAATCCTAGGTTTGGATAAGAGATGAAGAAAAAATTTTTCTTTCAATGATGAATGGAAGAAGGGGCACCCTTTAATAACCTCTTCTTGCTGAACTGGAGGGAGAGATACCACCAATCCTTGATGGTGGGATGGTGTTTGAAGGTGAAGTAATTGCAGAACAGTGAAATAGTAGGTCAGACTTTAGTGCAGATATAGAGGGAAAGGAATCTTATGATGAATATAAAGAAATTCGGCACCACGGAAGCTAAGAAGATATCTAAAACTCAAAAAAATGCCACTACAAAAGGGAGAAGCGGAAGTCTTAACCCAGCATGGAAGGCCTCCAAATATAAATAAAAGTGACCCAGAGGAGGGGAACAAGCTCAGCCGCTCGGTCCGAAAAACTCAAGTTCATACTTGAAAGGGATCCCATACTGGACTCGAATTAACGATAAGTTCTTAGGGCATAGAGAGCAGGGGATGGTCTTGGGGGCAAAGGTAGGCTGGGGTGCTTCTGTGAGTTCAGTGATTTCCCTAAGTCTAAGGTCTGGCGAGTTCGGGCTAGTCGGACTCCTAGAACCGGATTTCCTAGATATTTTTGAAAGACGTGTAGATTGAACTAAATTTGAAAAATCCCTCAAAAGTTAGAGAAAAAAGATGACAATGTTATGAAAGAATCAAGGATGAATAGTAAAATCCTATCAAGAGTTCAAGAAGATGAGTGTAGGAAAAAGCAAAGAAACACACAGGAAAGATCAGGGAACTAACCTAGATTGGTCGGAGAACTCGAGAAGATGGCTAGAAAAGTAGGAAGCCAGCAATGGATGCATCGACGGTCGGGGAGGCTATAGTAGAGGAAAGAAGGGATGCCTAGAGAAGATGAAGAACAGGAGAAGAAGGAGAACACTAGCCAAGGTAAAAAGCCAGAGGAAAAGGATGAGTTTAAATATCCGAAAGAAGTCAGGGAAGGTCATGATTGTAGATCCTCTCCACCCAGCCACTGCCTATCACGTGTCCAACATCTGCCAAAATAATAATGGAGCCATACTTAGAGCACAGTGTTAGGAGGAATTTCAAATGTTGCAATTGTTTCAAGTCATTTAGTCATTAAGGAAGCCTTGGCACCAATTGAAAAAGCCAAAACTTTTCACCTTCCGAAAAGCGGGAAAACAATGGAGAACTTTGGCAGTCGTAATTTTGGTACTCCCTTCATTCAATTTTCAAACTCAGGAGTAGGAGGACATATATTGGGGATAAAATGTCTCCTATCGAAGTTCTACAGGGTGTCCAATTTTGGTATCGTTTCGTCAGAAACTATGGCAACCATGGCCGAACTTCAGTCAAGCTCTGGGCAAGATGATTCTCCCAACTATAATTATCAGCTGCCTAGTTATTTTCAGAACTCGCAAGGCGTGATGAACTTCATCTGGATGAGCTTGGACAATGAAGGAAATTGCCGTCGGATTGACTATGACCCATGACATGAGGTAGACAGCAGGACTCCGAGTAGCGAACTTCAGCATAGTCCAATCTGGCCGATCTTGGAGATAACAAAACTCCTCTCCAATTGAACCTTCTTCTAGCTTTATTTCTCCACTATAGTTGGTAGATTCCACCAGACCCACGTTCAGGACCCTTGTGTTGGCAGAACTCTTCCTCAGTCGAACTTCTATACCCCACTCTATGAATGCAGGCCTTGACACTCCTACGTCAAGAATTAGTTATGCAAACTTGAGTTGGCAAAAAGGACCTCATTGTTAACGTGAATCCAAGATTCTCCCTAAAGAACCTAGCCACAGTCCTAATCGATAAATCCATTATTTTCTTTGACCTTCAATCCAGAATAGTTACCAACTTGTGGACAACCTTGAAGGTGGCAAGATTCTTGAGAGCCATCGAGAGAAATGCTAGTTGGACTCCGTTGAATGCCAAATCCCAACACCTTCCAACTTTGCTTATGGCAGACCTTGGGTACAACTAAATTCCTTCATAGCTGCAGCATATCTCATCAACCTTATGCCAGAAACCTTGTCCAGCTGAATTCATCTCCAGACGAATTTCATAGCGATCGAACTCCTCGATGCTATTGTAAGTAGCACCAATAGGCTTTAACCAATTGCCAGTTCGTCACTTGCTACTCAAAAGTTGATCCCCAAGTTTGGCCTATTTAACTTTAGACTCTCCACCGCAGCTTGCACAGCTCTCAAATAGAGGTAGAAACTACATCCAAATTCTAACAAATCAATCTCAACTGCCTACAAATTCCAACAGAATGATAGCTCATTCTTCATAATAAAATCATAATGGCCCAAACGGCCTACTAGCATATGGTTATAACCATCACCATCGATCTATTACGAGCTTTGGTTATAAAAGGACCCTCTAGATATGCTTCTTCTCTCTTAAGCTCTCTTCCTTACTCTAATTCTCCTAAGTACTCCATTCTTATTGGCCAGAGAACTAACTTAAGTATCAGAGGATCCTGTCGGAGCCATCCACCTCTAGTTTGAACTTCTTCTTATAGGTCACGTCGATGACCTCATCTCCACAAGCTCCAGCGACTCTGATGCCAACACCATTTTCTATACCAACATTGACGATGATCCAAACTTAATGGATATTGAAGGGAATGGCTCCATATATATACTATGGCCTCTTTTTCTTATTTCCATATGATGTTTTAAACCTGATGGATGCTGATCGATTTTGCTTTTATCTAACAATAGAGGAGTTCTTTCTGATATATTTGGCACGAGATATGCTAAACAAATGAAATATTTGGAATAAGATATGCTATATCATTTTCATCTTATTTTTTTATGATGTATTGAAGTTGATGGTTGCTGATGGGTTTTGTTTGCTATATTCTTATGGTTGCTTATTTATTTTCCCTAATGATGATCTAAACCTAATAAAAATTGAAGGGAATGACCTCTTAAATTGCTATGGCCTTGTTTTCTTATTGTTATGGTACTTTGTTGTTTAAGACATGTTGCTTAATTTTGTATGATGGATGCTTAATTAATGTGGTTTCATTATGTTTCAACTTAGAATTCATTATGTTGGGTATGTATTAATGTAAAATCTTATGTTGTTGGAATTCATGCTATTGGAATTAATATTGATGGATATGTATTTTGTTTAGTGATCAATTTTAAAAATTAAAAAATTTTAAAAAATAATTATGATAAAAATACTAGCCGTTATGAAAATTTCTATCATAGGGATCGACCCATGGGTCATCCCCTAGGTTGATCCTTTTTATGTACTACTAAAAAATTTAATTATAATTTTAAAAAAAAAATAAAAATTTATTAGTGATGGCATTAATGATGATACATGCCATCACTAATATTTTTTAAATTTAAAAAATAAAATAAAAAATTATTAGTGACGACATTAGAGATGAAAAATATCATCGCTAATAGTTTTTTAAAATCTAAATTGAAAAAAATTAAAAAAATTAGAGTTAGAATTAGCGATAGGATATGTCGTCGCTAATAGTATTTTAAAATTTTAATTATAAAAATAAAATAAAAAAGTATTAGTGATGGCACCTATTGTCACTAATACTATCACTAATTATCTTTATTAGTGATGAAAGATTTGCCATTGCTAATAATGATAATTAGCTAGAATTTATGCGACAGACTTTTATCGATGGCTCACCATCGCTAATAGCATTAACGATGGTAAACCCCTTATTAGTGATAGCATTTAGCCATCGCCAATAATTAGTTTTTCTATAGTGTCGCATTTCTTGATTTTCACCTATTTTTCTTTAGGATTGAGCATGGATGGGTCCAAGGAAGCAACTTGCTTACTGACTTAAGAGGTCAAGAGATGAAGAGCAAATTGAACGAAGGTCTAAAGTGAAATTTGACTAAAATCCCCATCATGTTCCATGAGTCCACCTTCTCCTTCACACTCTCTATCCTCCAGTGCTTCTCTAGTTGGAAGACCTATGACAACGGATAGAAAAATTGATTTTAGAGTTTTGAAGAAAGAAGTTTTTATGATTGGATAGAGGATTAAGTAGAAGAGCAAGGATTTTCGTTGGTCATTGAACCTGCCTACCTACTCAAGTTTAGTTAGAGAATTTTATGGGAGTCTAAGGTGAGGATTGGGAGGTGTTGAGTGAAAGAAAAACTTATTTTTCCAGCACAGGATCGTTCAGATTTGATTGGATCTGAAGAAATATTTTAAATTTTTTTCTAAAATTTTAATTAGATCTGAAACTTCTCGAATTTGATCATAGAGATCTGATATTAAAAGTTAAAAATAAAATTAAATCATATTTAATTTCAAGTATCTGATTTGGTAATCTAATTATCCTACGATGATCTTGTTGATTCCTAAGGTTTTGGAAGGAGCCATGCATGCACTTGGCCTCTACCGATATCCACTTAGGTAGGATCTAAACGTCTTCTCCTCATGAATCTCTCTTCCAAAAATTAGATCTAGATCTGATTTGAAAAGCCTTCAAAATGACTTCTGAGGGCAGCCTATTCATCTCACGAACATCGTCGCGTAGATGCTGAATCTTGTGCCAAAAACCTTAGACCTTCAACACAGATTTATGTCTAACTATTTAGGCATGTAGAAGAGAGGGAGAGAGAGGATAGAGAGGGTGTGGATATCAATGGGAAGACTTCTTTGGGTGTGGAAAAAATAAATTACATTAAAGCAATTTCATGAGAAGAGTTTTTATACAAGATATAACACCATAAAGAGTCCCTTTTTGATCAAAAACCTTATTAATTCAACCATTGGGACTCTTGAACCTGATCTTCATGAAAATCCCTAGATCCCATATAGTTTATATGCCAAAAATCCATCTGGAAGGTGGCAGCATGAAAGGATAAGGAAGAGTCCATGTGCATCTCAGACTCTTCCCTTAAGAGTTTGATCCAAATCAAACTCTATCAAAACCCAGTCTAGGCACCTCTAAAAGTCACAAAATTTTGCACACCCAAAGAATAAATCATGCCCTATCTCATATCCAAAAATTAGAGCAAAATAATTTCTAAAATTCTCTGATCACATGACTCTCAATTCTCTCAATTGGGTCAACTATTGACCCTAGTCCAATTGCACTAGGAATGAATTTAATTTTCATAATTAATCTAATCTGGACTTGTTCCAGTCAGATGAAAATAAACTCATTCAAGATATAGGAATAAGTTAAATCAAATTTGACTTGATTATGATGAATCAGAAAGATTACAAAAGGAGAAAGTCAGGCTCAATTGTGTGCTAGCACGATTACCTTGAACCTGTTGGATCTAATCCAAATCAATCAAACTAGGTTAGCTTAATTGATGACATTCAGACCCAAACCATCATTTGTGTAATCTAGTTAGGTTCAGTTCTGTATGATAATAAGACATGTCATGATCTTCATCATCGACATCATCGAATCACCTTTCGATGGACCAGAACTTTTCTTATTCATACAATTAGAATGATCGATCATCAAAATCATTCTAATTGCTCCCAAAATCCACTAGTGATACCTAGCAGTATATGGTGGCAACCCATCAGCACTGAAAGTAAACCTCTCAGTGCAGCTACCTGTGTGATTGGGTTCTTCTATCTTGAGCCCCAATAGGATTAGGATTAAGGTGAACTTGTCAAACCTAATATCCATCATATGAATTAATCATTCGATTTGAGTCCTATGTGGAACCCTTTAGAAACACTTTCTATCATCTTCACTCTGCCATGGCCATGGGCTTATGGACTTGATTCTCATGATCATCATAGGGCTACTCCTCATCTACCGAGGTAGATAGATCCCTTATTGGTGCAATCCAATTCCTACAATGAACATGCTATAGCCAACATACACCTCAGGATTCCAAATGGCTAGGAGATCGAGTTATGGTGTAGTCAAACTATAACACCCTCAAGGTGAACTATCCGATGCACCTCAGGTCAAAGAACCAGACACACTACTGCAGCATCGAGCCAGTCATCGATGAGAAGGTAGACTTTCCTTATGACTGCTCGAGGTGGTCACGCTCAGTGCCCTCGTTCTCTAATGAGTATCCTGTACTCTCGCTCTGGTGTCTCCACACCGTAGACTCAAGACTCATCTACTCAAAGAAAGCAATCGTACACCAACCTTTCGGATCAATCACCATCCTCATGATGATCCTACGATCGGAAGCAATTTTATGAGTTAATTATATGAAAATTCATGTCTTAAATTTTCAACTCTTTAAAAATATGAATTATCATTACCATTAACTCAAAGGATGTATCACAGACACTTTAAATACACACTATAATAGAAAATAATTTTTTTATTAATTTATAGTCAAAATTATAAAATTGCCTTTAGAAGTGTATTACAAGTGTTAGCCAATCTGACTTTTAGGGCACACATCTAACAAACTCCCACTTGACCTAAAGCCAATTGACTATAAATCTAAGTTCTATCTTTTCAAGGTGGGCTTCGATCTTCTGCTGGCCTAAAGGCTTCATTAGTGGATCTACCATATTGTCCACAGAGCCGACTCTCTTGACCTCGACGTAACCCTTCTTGAGGTAATCGCGAATGAGGTAGAGTCGCCATTCGATGTGCTTGGATTTTTGGTGAGACCTCGACTCCTTAGCTAGGACTATGGCGCCATTGTTATTGTAGTATAGAGGGATGGCATCACTCTAAGTTTTGCGACAAATTTTTTGTACCAGAATGCCTTCTTTGCAGCTTTTGATGCAGCGATGTACTCTGCTTTCATGATGGAATCTGCTATCATAGTTTGCTTGGACCTCTTCTAGCTGACAGCATCACCATTACATAAAAAATAGACTACCAGATATCGACTTTCAATCATCTATATCAGACATAAAATCTAAGTTTGTATAATCCTGGACCTGGAGTTCTCCATTACCAAAAATCAAGAACATATCCTTAGTCTTTCTCAAGTACTTAAGAATATATTTCACAAAAGTTTAGTGCTCTTCACCTAGGTTCGACTGATATCTGCTTCGTGACACTCACAGCATGGGTGATATCAGGTCGTGTACATAGCATGGCGTACATAAGGCTCCCTATTGCTGAAGCATAAGGGATCTTGCTCATGCGTTCAATCTCCTCAAGTGTGTTGGGACACATCTTCTTGGAGAGATGAATGCCATGTCTGAAGGGCACCAATCCCCTCTTAGAGTTTTCCATACTAAACCTCTTTAGTACTTCCTCTATGTACATCTTCTGTGAAAGTCCTAGCATCCTATTCGGTCTATCCCTATAGACCTTAATTCTTAGAATAAAGGATGCTTCTCTCCTAGGTCTTTCATAGGAGAACTCTTTTGATAACCACATTTTAACTGTGGTCAACATGGAAATATTATTTCCAATAAGAAGGATGTCATCCACGTACAGTACGAGAAAGATAATAGCGCTCCCACTGATCTTTTTGAATACACACAGTTTCTCCTCATTCTTGATTAATCCAAATGGTTTGATCACATCATTGAAATGAGCATTCCAACTCTGAGATGCTTGCTTAAGTCCATAGATGGACTTTTGCAGCTTGCAGACCTTGTCATCAGCATCACTAGATGTGAAACTTAATAGTTGTTTCATATAGATATCTTTCTTAAGATATTCATTTAAGAAGGCCATTTTTATGTCCATCTGCCATATTTCATAATGAAAATAGGTTGCAACAGCAACCAATATATGGATGAATTTTAGCATAGCTACTGACAAGAAGGTATCCTAATAGTCAATGCCTTCATACTGACTATACCCTTTTGCCACAAAGCTAGCTTTGAATGTCTTCACATTTCCATCTGCACCTATCTTTTTCTTGTAGATTCATTTACACCCAATAGGTACTATACCTTCAAGTGGATCTACCAACATCCAGACTTGGTTCGAGCGCATTGAGTCAATCTCTGACTTCATTGTCTCTAACCATTTCTCAAAGTTAATATCTAATATCGTCTCATTAAAGATTTTGTGATCATCACCATGAACCATATTTTTCATGAGGAATATTTTCTCTACGTCCTTTGAAATAGTAGCTAAGTACCTTTTAGGAGGATGAAAAAATCTTTTTGATCTATGAGGTGAAGGAGATAGTGATTGGACTGGCTCAATCTGATTTGGTTTCCATAGGGTCCTTAGCTCGTTGCTCTTGGGAGACTTTCTCCTCAAGCCTTAAACTACCTTCCAATGCCACCATCTTGAATAAACTATTTTTCAAGAAAGATGGCATGTCGACTCACAATCACATTATGGTCTTCTGGAATGTAGAAATAATATCCTAATGACTCTTTAGGATATCCTATGAATCGAGCTCTAAAGGACCTATAACTCTAACTTGTCCGCTTGTTGTCTTTTGACATGAGCCAGGACAACCCTAAATTCTGAGATGACTCAGACTTGGTTTCTTACCATGCCATATCTCATACGGTGTGGTAGGAACGGTTTTAGAGGAAAACCCTATTCAGTAAATATATAGCAAGTTAACAATGACTATGTCCCCAAAGAAAATCAGGAAGGTCTGTGAAGCTCATCATGGATCGGACCATATCTAATAGAGTCCGATTTCTCCATTCTGAAATCCCATTGAGTTGAGGTGTTCCAGGTGGAGTCCATTGAGAGACTATGCCATTTTCCTTGAAGATAGTCTAGGAAATTTTTGACTAAGGTATTCACCTCCTCGATCTGATCGAAGAACCTTAATGGATTTTCCAGTTTATTTTTCTACTTCATGTCTGAATTCTTTGAACTTTTCAAAAGCTTCAGACTTGTGTCTCATAAGATATACATATCCCATACCTAGATAAATCATCGGTAAAGATATGAAGTAATGAAGTAGACAAAATTGCCTCTAGCCGGCACATCAAATGGGCCGCACACATCAGTATGTACTAGGGCAAGTAGATCTGTGGCCCTTTCCCCATGTCCTACAAAAGGGAAGCTTTAGTCATTTTGCCATTGAAGACATAAGATTCACAAATTGGATATGACTCAAAAGTCAATGGACTCAATAGCCCAAATTTTTCTCCAATTTGTTAATCCTATCTTCTGCTATATGACCTAATCTCAGGTGCCATAGATACCTATCATTTGGACTATCCCTAGGTCATTTTGATCCTTGGCATTCACATTTTGCTCGATAGTTAAAATAGGTACATCAATATGTAACTGATAAAGACCATTAATAAGGAAACCACTTTGCAATTTTATTTCTTTCATAAAGAATGTTACAATGGTCCTTAAGAAAATAACATAGCCTTCTATGCTAAACATGAAATAGAAATCAAATTCCTGCTTGCTGCAGGCACATAATAATAATCTTTAAAACTAAGTCTAAACCTAGATGGTAATCAAGAGGGTATGTTCCCACGGCCATTGCAGCAACTCTTGCTCCATTTCCGATGCGTAGGATCATCTCACCATCCCTCAGCCTCCTGCTATCCTCAAGATCCTGCATAGAAGTGCACAATGAGCACTAGAACCAGAGTCAAGCACCCAACTGAATGTAGAAGAAACCATAAGGTTAGATTCAATAACGAGCATACCTCCAGAAGGACCTGCCTCCTTCTTGTTCTTCAGGGTGGCCAGGTAAGTAGGGCAGTTCTACTTCAATGGCCGTCGTTGTTGCAATGAAAACTATTTTTCAGCGGCCTTTCATCTTTGGCTCTGCCTTCTTCTTCTTTGCTCCTTCCCTTCTTCTTTTTTCACCAGACCTTCTTTTGCTTCTTCCATAAGACTTTCTTTTCTTTTTAAAAGATTTTTCTTGAAGAAGTCTACTTCCATAGCAAGTTACTGAGCCTTTAGAACTTTCATAGAAAGCTCAGCAGTAACCAGCATATTCATAAGTTCTGCCAGAGTATTCTAAGTTTATGCATATGGTAGTTCATGATGAACTTGCCCATATGCATCAGTCAAGGATTGCAGAATTATATCAATTCTGCAAATCCTTGTCCAACTTCACATAAGCTTCTCAAGCTCTTCCAAGTCCTTGATCATCATCAGACAATGATCAACCGGTCAATCATAAGCGAGAGATGGTGACTGTTTAGATATATGTGCCCTAGAAGCCAGAATTGGCTGACACTTGTAATACACTTCTAGGGGCAAAATTATAATTTTGACTATAATTAATAAAATGGGTTATTTTCTATCACACCTGTGTATTTAGTGTCTGTGATACATCCTTTGAGTTAATGGTAATGATAATTCATATTTTCAAGAGTTGAAAATTTAAGACATGAATAATCATTATTAACTCATAAACAGCTCCCGACCATAGGATCATCACGAGGATGGTGATTGATCCGGAAGGTTGGTGTACGATCGCTTCTCTTTAGTAGATGAGTCTTGAGTCTACGGTGTGGAGACACCGGAGCGAGAGTACAGGTACTCGTTAGAGAACGAGGGCACTGAGCGTGACCACCTCGAGTAGTCATTAGGAAGTCTACCTTCTCGTCAATGACTGACTCGATGCTGCAGTAGTGTGTCTGGTTCTTTGACCTGAGATGCATCGGCAGTTCACCTTGAGGGTGTTATAGTTTGACTACACCATTACTCGGTCTCCTAGCCATATGGAACCCTGAGGTGTATGTTGGCTATAGCATGTTCATTGTAGGAACTGGATTGCATCAAGATGGGATCTATCTACCTCGGTGGTAGAGGAGCAGCCCTATGATGAATCATGAGAATCAAGTCCTGAAGCCCATGGCCATGGCAGAGTGAAATAATAGAAAGAGTTTCTATTTAGATTTTCACATTGGACTCGAATCGAATGATTACATCATATGACAGAGACTAGGGTTTGACGAGTTTACCTTAACCCTAATCTGATCGGGGCTCAAGATAGAAGAACTTAATCACACAGGTAGCTGCACCAAGAGGTTCGCATTCAGCTCTGATGGGTTGCCACCATATACTGCTAGGTGTCACTGGTGGATTTTGGGAGCAATTAGAATGATTTAGATGATCGATCATTCTAGCTGTTCGAATCAGAAGAGTTCTGATCCATCGAAAGGAGTTTCGATGATGTCTATGATAGAGATCATGACATATCCCATTACCATACAGAACTGAACCTAACTGGGTCACACAAACAAGGGTTTGAATCTGGTGATCATCAATTGAACTGATCTAGTTCAATTGATCTGAATGAGATTCAATTAGGTTCAAGGAAATCGTGCTAGCACTCGATTGAACCTAACGTTCTTCTTTTACTATCACAAATAAGTTGTCCTGACTGAGCCAAAGGAGTTTGTGCTCAATCAGAGGCCTTCATATGGTCTAACTGGAGGTTGTCCAAGTCAGAATAGGTTGTCTTATTTGTAAGACATTACCTGCCATTTTTGGTCACCTGCCATTTCTTGTTCTTTGACTTTGGTCAAAAGTCTACCTTTGACTGGTCAAATGTTGACCATTGACCCTTTGACTTTTGACCACATGTCATGCACCTATTGGAGAGCTGGTGGGGGCCTGTCCCCCTGCCAGAACCTGGCAAGGAGAAGGGCGCACGCCAAGGGTGGCGTGAGCCCAAGTAGGAGGCGCCTAGGAGTCCTTGTTGGACAAGGACTCCACCTCCCTTTTGGATTCCAATCAGAGTTCTACTAAGAATCCAGTTTGACTGGTCTTAGGCGCCCTCTAAGGAGGAATCCAGGGGTCTCTATTCCAACCAATCAGATTTAGATCTGATTTCACAAAGGGTTGTGATTGGTTGAGAGGAAGAGGAGTTGGATCACAAGCTTAGGTCTATAAATAAGACCCTGCGCCCAACCCTAGATTCTAATGCAATTCAATAGAGATTTCCCACGCCCCAAGGCTGCCTCTCCCCTCCTTCCTCCATGCCATAGCTCTCTTCTCCCCTTGCTCTCCACGTCCAAAAGAGTTTTGGACTTAGGTTGGTGCGATTCAGATCAAGGAAAGGCGATCAAAAGCAAGAAGGCTGCGCTGCTGCAAAAGGACGACTGCAGATCTTCAAAAGAGTTTTGAAGATCCTCCAGATCAGATCCAGATCTGATTTTTGGAGGTGTGATAGAGAAGAAGAGGATCTCCAGATCCAACCCGAGTGGATACCGGTAGAGGCCAGGCGCTTGCGTGGCTAGATCCAGAACCTTCCGCTGCAATCAGGATCATCTACAGGGTAATAGGATTACCCAAATCAGGTAAATTAAATTTGATTTAATTTATCTTATTTTATTTTATTTATTAAAATAATAAGAATCAGATCTGAAACATATCAAGATCTGATTGAGATCAAGAGAAAAATTTTTGAAATATATCTCTTGATCTGATCAGATCTGGACGAACCTGGACCGGGAAATCAGGATTTCCCTTCAACTGGTATCAGAGCCATGGTTCTAAATTGTTTAGATCTGATTTTAATTTTATTTTAATTAGAAAATAAAGTGATTTCAGATGTCACATGAGATGTGATCAGATCTGAAATCAGAAAAATTAAAATTAAATGATTTGGATCTAAGATTAAGAAGATATGCATGACTAGTTCTAGAATAGAATAGTTCTATAGAATAGTTTTGCATGTCTTTGATTTAATCTGATTAAATCATATTTTAGATCTTCTTATTTACTATTTTCTGATATTATAAGTGTTATAATAACATCTGATAAACAGCAAATAAAAATTATTTAATTTTAAATATCATATGAGATATGATTGATGCATGTCTAGACTAGTTGTAGAATAGTTCTACATAATTGTCTAGATTAGAATTTATTTTGATTAGATCAATTTAAATCTAATTTTTTAGATTATTATGAGATAATTTAGATCTGAAAACATGCATGATTTGATACATGAGATGTATGCAAAATATGCCTTGATTAGATCTAAATTTGTATATGAGATATATGATATAGATCTATAACTGTTTTGTAGATTTACATGTTCCTGATTAAGGCGTTCCTCTTGGCCGTCCGGTCATAAGAACGAAGAAGGGTTTAAAGGCCCTCTCTTCCCATTCGATGGGGTGTTCTTATGACGTGTAGGGGTGCTGCGTGTTCGTCCTTAATCAGAAACCCAAAACTTACTTTCTGCAAAACCCTAGATCCTGAAACCCTAGGATTTATTGTGCATATTTTGTTTATGAACCCAACTTAATTAAGAATTAAGTTTATGGAATATTAATTAGGTCTAAAATTGAGAATTTCAGATCTAAGACATATTCATAATACTGGGTTCGGGCTTGGGTAGCTCAATTAGGTCTAAGCGGTTGATCAAACCGAATCAAGAGTTGGTTAGATGGGATCAACAATGCTTAAATTGACCAGCCTAATAGGATTAAGTCTGGGTCAAGATCGAGTCACGATCAAGCAAGACCTAATTAGGCTCAGAGGTTAGAGTCTGGATTGTAGGCTAACCCAATTGGTTCTGACTCAACAATTTGGTGTCTAAGGTAAGTTTGGCATAGACGACCGACTGGTTTTTAATTGGAAGCTACTCGACCTGAATGCGTTCTTGTGCGAGTTAACGGCATATTCCTTCCACCGGTCTCACTTACCTGGCCATATCTGTTGACACAGTTCTGATCTGAGGTGGTCAATAATCCGAGCTGAACCCATGCCACTAGGTTAGTCATAATTGTTATGACTAAGCCAAGTCTAGTTTAATGAGACCTGAATCAATTCTCCCTAAGAAAAGATTAAGTCCGAGGTCTTCCACCATTGTAGACGTGCGGGCCCTTCCCGGGGTTGATTGTTCTCGGCTGGATACAGTGGCTCAGTTGCACCGGGAAGACGCAACCATGTCTATTAGGCATTGGATGCTATGGGCTGGAGGATGAGTTGGGCTCAATATTCCGGATACGGTGAGAGACCCAATTAGGAACCCAGTCTATGCAAATGGTGGGTCTGACTTAACTAAGGAGTGGATCAATATTCCGGATACGGTGAGATTCATGAATTAGAGACCAAGTTTGGGTGCACCATGATTAGAGAATCATTGAACAAGAGTTGTTCACTCATTGGCTAACCCATCACCAATAACTGTTAGGTGAGGTGATGAGTCAGTTGGTGAGACCGCACCACCCACTAGAAATCATCAATCGCGGAGATTTTCGCATCTCTACAGAGGGAGTGTAGGGATCCGAGAAAATAGTGGGAGCTAATTTGTTTAAAAATAAAATCCCTAAACAAATTGGTCAAGTCAAAATTACAGTATCTAACTAGAATCTTTGACTCTCTACAGGAAAATGTCTGCGTCCAACCCACTGGCACGTATCCTAGACACACATAGACTGACTGGACCCAATTATAAAGATTGGCTCAGGAACTACAAAATTATTTTGGGTTCAGAGAAGTTAACACATGTTTTGGACCAGGACCCTCCCACCTTACCAGCTCGTCCATCCACTGAACAGAGAGCGTCTCTGGAAAAATGGATTGACGAAGACAATAAGGCCAGATACTACATGTTGGGCTCGATGTCTGATGAGCTCCAGCGCCAACATGAAGATATCGGGACTGCTCGCCAAATGTTGGCTCACCTGCAGGAGATGTTTGGTGAACAGAGTCGCGCAGCCAAATATCAAGTCACAAAATGACTTTTTAAGGCTAAGATGCGTGATGGGCAGTCAGTCCAAGATCACTGTCTGACAATGATCAAGGACATGGAAGAGCTTGAGAAGCTCGGTGTGAAGTTGGACTTGGACTTGCAGAACGATATTATTCTGCAATCCTTGACTGATGCATATGGGCAATTCATCATGAATTACCACATGCATAAACTTCAAAATTCCTTGGCCGAGTTGATGAATATGCTGGTTACCGCTGAGCTTTCTATGAAAGGTTCTAAAGGCTCAGTTCTTGCTATGGAACGGACTTCTTCCAAAAGAAAGTCTTATGGAAAGAAAAAGAAGTCTGTGAAAAAGCAAAAGGTGGAAGGATCAAAGAAGAAGAAGGCAGAACCGAAGAAAAAGGTCCGATGGCAAAGGAAAGTGTTTCCATTGCAACAGCGACGGCCATTGGAAGCGGAACTGCCCTACTTACCTGGCCACCCTGAAAGAACAAGAAGGAAGGTCCTTCTGGAGGTATGCTCGTTATTGAGTCTAACCTTACGGTTTCTTCTGCATCCAGTTGGGTGCTTGACTCTGGTTCTAGTGCTCATCTGTGCACTTCTATGCAGGGTCTTGAGGATAGCAGGAGGCTGAGGGATGGAGACATGATCCTACGCATCGGTAATGGAGCAAGAGTTGCTGCAGTAGCCGTGGGAACATACCCTCTTCGATTACCATCTGGTTTAGACTTAGTTTTAAAAGACTGTTATTATGTGCCTGCAGCTAGCAGGAATTTGATTTCTGTTTCATGCTTAGCACAAGAAGGTTATGTGATCACCTTCTTTAAGGACCATTGTAACATTCTTTATGAAAGAAATAAAATTGCAAATGGTTTCCTTGTTAATGGTCTTTATCAGTTGCATATTGATGTACCTATTTTAACTATCGAGCAAAACGTGAATGCCAAACGACCTAGGGATAGTCCAAACGACAGATATCTATGGCACCTGAGATTAGGTCATATAGCAGAAGATAGGATTAACAAATTGGAGAAAAATGGGCTATTGAGTCCATTGACTTTTGAGTCATATCCAACTTGTGAATCTTGTCTTCAAGGCAAAATGACTAAACTCCCTTTTGTTGGACATGGGGAGAGGGCCACAGATCTCCTTGCCCTAGTACATACTGATGTGTGCGGCCCATTCGATGTGCCGGCTAGAGGCAATTTTGTCTACTTCATTACCTTTACCGATGATCTGTCTAGGTATGGGTATGTGTATCTTATGAGACATAAGTCTGAAGCTTTTGAAAAGTTCAAAGAATTCAGACATGAAGTAGAAAAACAAACTGGAAAACCCATTAAGGTTCTTCGATCAGATCGAGGAGGTGAATACCTTAGCCGGGAATTCCTAGACTATCTTAAGGAAAATGGCATAGTCTCTCAATGGACTCCACCAGGAACACCTCAACTCAACGGGGTTTCAGAACGGAGAAATCGGACTCTATTGGATATGGTTCGATCCATGATGAGCTTCACAGACCTCCCTGATTTTCTTTGGGGACATTCATTATTAACTTCAATCTATTTACTGAATAGGGTTCCCTCTAAAACCGTTCCTACCACACCGTATGAGATATGGCACGGTAAGAAACCAAGTCTGAGTCATCTCAGAATTTGGGGTTGTCCGGCTCATGTCAAAAGACAACAAGCGGACAAGTTAGAGTTTAGGTCCTTTAGAGCTCGATTCATAGGATATCCTAAAGAGTCATTAGGATACTATTTCTACATTCCAGAAGACCACAATGTGATTGTGAGTCGACATGCCATATTTCTTGAAAAATAGTTTATTCAAGATAGTGGCATTGGAAAGCAGATTAAGCTTGATGAGAAAGTCTCACAAGCAGAACGAGCTAAGGACCAAGTGGAACCAAATCAGGTTGAGCCAATAAGAACACTACCTCCTCCACCTCGTAGATCGGAAAGAGTTTCCCGTCCCCCTGAAAGATACTTAGGTATTATTTCAGAGGACGTAGAGGAAATGTTCCTCATAGGTAATGGTGCTCATGGTGATGATCCCAAAACCTACAACGAGGCGATATCAGATATCGACTCCGAGAAATGGCTTGAGGCAATGAAGTCAGAGATCGACTCGATGCACTCAAACCAAGTCTGGACCTTGGTAGATCCACCAGAAGGTATAGTACCTATTGGGTGTAAATGGATCTTCAAGAGAAAGATTGGTGCAGATGGGAATGTGGAGACATTCAAGGCTAGACTGGTGGCAAAAGGTTATAGTCAACGTGAAGGCATTGACTATCAGGATACCTTTTCCCCGGTAGCTATGCTAAAATCCATCCGCACATTGCTTGCTGTTGCAGCCTATTTCGATTATGAAATATGGCAAATGGACGTGAAAACGGCATTCCTAAATGGATATCTTGAGGAAGATATCTATATGGAACAGCCGCTAGGTTTCACATCCAGTGATACTGATCACAAGGTTTGCAAGCTGCAAAGGTCCATATATGGACTTAAGCAAGCATCTCGGAGCTGGAACACTCGTTTCAATGATGTGATCAAAAAGTTTGGTTTCATCAAAAATGAAGAGGAACCATGTGTTTTCAAAAGGGTCAGTGGGAGCGCTGTTGTCTTCCTCGTATTGTACGTGGATGACATCCTCCTTATTGGGAATGATATTCCCATGTTGACATCAGTCAAGATGTGGTTGTCCAAGGAATTCTCCATGAAAGACCTAGGTGAAGCATCCTTTATTCTAGGAATTAAGGTCTATAGGGATAGACCGAATAGGATGCTAGGACTTTCACAGAAGATGTACATAGAGGAAGTACTAAAGAGGTTTAGTATGGAAAACTCTAAGAGGGGATTAATACCCTTCAGACATGGTATTCATCTTTCCAAGAAGATGTGCCCCAGCACACCTGAGGAAATAGAACGCATGAGCAAGATCCCTTATGCTTCTGCAATAGGGAGCCTCATGTATGCCATGCTATGTACACGACCTGATATAGCCCATGCTGTGAGTGTCACAAGCAGATATCAGTCAAATCCAGGTGAAGAACACTGGACTTCTGTGAAATGTATCCTTAAGTACTTGAGAAGAACTAAGGATATGATGTTGGTCTTTGGTAATGGAGAACTCCAAGTTCAGGGATACACAGACTCGGACTTCATGTCCGATATAGATGATCGAAAGTCGACATCTGGAAGTCTGTTTGTGTGCAATGGTGGAGCTGTCAGCTGGAAGAGTTCCAAGCAAACTGTGATAGCAGATTCCACCATGGAAGCAGAATATATAGCTGCATCAGAGGCTGCAAAGGAAGCATTCTGGTACAAGAAGTTTGCTGCAGAAATTGGAGTAATGCCATCAGATGCCATTCCTCTTTACTGCGACAACAATGGCGCCATAGCCCTTGCTAAGGAGCCGAGGTCTCACCAGAAGTCCAAGCACATTGAGCGGCGATATCATCTCATCCGCGATTACCTTGAGAAAGGTTACGTTGAGGTCAAGAGAGTCAACTCCGCAGATAATGTGGCAGACCCACTTACAAAGCCGTTGGGCCAGCAGAAGATCGAAGCCCACCTTGAGAAGATGGGACTTAGACTTGTAGCCAATTGGCTTTAGGACAAGTGGGAGATTGTTAGATATATGTGCCCTAGAAGCCAGAATTGGCTGACACTTGTAATACACTTCTAGGGGCAAAATTATAATTTTGACTATAATTAATAAAATGGGTTATTTTCTATCACACCTGTGTATTTAGTGTCTGTGATACATCCTTTGAGTTAATGGTAATGATAATTCATATTTTCAAGAGTTGAAAATTTAAGACATGAATAATCATTATTAACTCATAAACAGCTCCCGACCATAGGATCATCACGAGGATGGTGATTGATCCGGAAGGTTGGTGTACGATCGCTTCTCTTTAGTAGATGAGTCTTGAGTCTACGGTGTGGAGACACCGGAGCGAGAGTACAGGTACTCGTTAGAGAACGAGGGCACTGAGCGTGACCACCTCGAGTAGTCATTAGGAAGTCTACCTTCTCGTCAATGACTGACTCGATGCTGCAGTAGTGTGTCTGGTTCTTTGACCTGAGATGCATCGGCAGTTCACCTTGAGGGTGTTATAGTTTGACTACACCATTACTCGGTCTCCTAGCCATATGGAACCCTGAGGTGTATGTTGGCTATAGCATGTTCATTGTAGGAACTGGATTGCATCAAGATGGGAATCTATCTACCTCGGTGGTAGAGGAGCAGCCCTATGATGAATCATGAGAATCAAGTCCAGAAGCCCATGGCCATGGTAGAGTGAAATAATAGAAAGAGTTTCTATTTAGATTTTCACATTGGACTCGAATCGAATGATTACATCATATGACAGAGACTAGGGTTTGACGAGTTCACCTTAACCCTAATCTGATCGGGGCTCAAGATAGAAGAACTTAATCACACAGGTAGCTGCACCAAGAGGTTCGCATTCAGCTCTGATGGGTTGCCACCATATACTGCTAGGTGTCACTGGTGGATTTTGGGAGCAATTAGAATGATTTAGATGATCGATCATTCTAGCTGTTCGAATCAGAAGAGTTCTGATCCATCGAAAGGAGTTTCGATGATGTCTATGATAGAGATCATGACATATCCCATTACCATACAGAACTGAACCTAACTGGGTCACACAAACAAGGGTTTGAATCTGGTGATCATCAATTGAACTGATCTAGTTCAATTGATCTGAATGAGATTCAATTAGGTTCAAGGAAATCGTGCTAGCACTCGATTGAACCTAACGTTCTTCTTTTACTATCATAAATAAGTTGTCCTGACTGAGCCAAAGGAGTTTGTGCTCAATCAGAGGCCTTCATATGGTCTGACTGGAGGTTGTCCAAGTCAGAATAGGTTGTCTTATTTGTAAGACATTACCTGCCATTTTTGGTCACCTGCCATTTCTTGTTCTTTGACTTTGGTCAAAAGTCTACCTTTGACTGGTCAAACGTTGACCATTGACCCTTTGACTTTTGACCACATGTCATGCACCTATTGGAGAGCTGGTGGGGGCCTGTCCCCCTGCCAGAACCTGGCAAGGAGAAGGGCGCACGCCAAGGGTGGCGTGAGCCCAAGTAGGAGGCGCCTAGGAGTCCTTGTTGGACAAGGACTCCACCTCCCTTTTGGATTCCAATCAGAGTTCTACTAAGAATCCAGTTTGACTGGTCTTAGGCGCCCTCTAAGGAGGAATCCAGGGGTCTCTATTCCAACCAATCAGATTTAGATCTTATTTCACAAAGGGTTGTGATTGGTTGAGAGGAAGAGGAGTTGGATCACAAGAGGTCTATAAATAAGACCCTGCGCCCAACCCTAATTCCAAAGTGAATTCAATTGAGATTTCCCACGCCCCAAGGCTGCCTCTCCCCTCCTTCTCCATGCCATAGTCTCTTCTCCCCTTGCTCTCCACGTCCAAAAGGTTTTTGGACTTAGGTTGGTGCGATTCAGATCAAGGAAAGGCGATCAAAAGCAAGAAGGCTGCGCTGCTGCAAAAGGACGACTGCAGATCTTCAAAAGAGTTTTGAAGATCCTCCAGATCAGATCCAGATCTGATTTTTGGAGGTGTGATAGAGAAGAAGAGGATCTCCAGATCCAACCCGAGTGGATACCGGTAGAGGCCAGGCGCTTGCGTGGCTAAGATCCAGAACCTTCCGCTGCAATCAGGATCATCTACAGGGTAATAGGATTACCCAAATCAGGTAAATTAAATTTGATTTAATTTATCTTATTTTATTTTATTTATTAAAATAATAAGAATCAGATCTGAAACATATCAAGATCTGATTGAGGATCAAGAGAAAATTTTTGAAATATATCTCTTGATCTGATCAGATCTGGACGAACCTGGACCGGGAAAATCAGGATTT
>QRFJ01003098.1:0-32133 GCA_006176705.1 Cocos nucifera | reverse complement strand
GAGACATTCAAGGCTAGACTGGTGGCAAAAGGTTATAGTCAACGCGAAGGCATTGACTATCAGGATACCTTTTCCCCAGTAGCTATGCTAAAATCCATCCGCACATTGCTTGCCGTTGCAGCCTATTTCGATTATGAAATATGGCAAATGGACGTGAAAACGGCATTCCTAAATGGATATCTTGAGGAAGATATCTATATGGAACAGCCGCTAGGTTTCACATCCAGTGATACTGATCACAAGGTTTGCAAGCTGCAAAGGTCCATATATGGACTTAAGCAAGCATCTCGGAGCTGGAACACTCATTTCAATGATGTGATCAAAAAGTTTGGTTTCATCAAAAATGAAGAGGAACCATGTGTTTTCAAAAGGGTCAGTGGGAGCGCTGTTGTCTTCCTCGTATTGTACGTGGATGACATCCTCCTTATTGGGAATGATATTCCCATGTTGACATCAGTCAAGATGTGGTTGTCCTAAGGAATTCTCCATGAAAGACCTAGGTGAAGCATCCTTTATTCTAGGAATTAAGGTCTATAGGGATAGACCGAATAGGATGCTAGGACTTTCACAGAAGATGTACATAGAGGAAGTACTAAAGAGGTTTAGTATGGAAAACTCTAAGAGGGGATTAATACCCTTCAGACATGGTATTCATCTTTCCAAGAAGATGTGCCCCAGCACACCTGAGGAAATAGAACGCATGAGCAAGATCCCTTATGCTTCTGCAATAGGGAGCCTCATGTATGCCATGCTATGTACACGACCTGATATAGCCCATGCTGTGAGTGTCACAAGCAGATATCAGTCAAATCCAGGTGAGAAGAACACTGGACTTCTGTGAAATGTATCCTTAAGTACTTGAGAAGAACTAAGGATATGATGTTGGTCTTTGGTAATGGAGAACTCCAAGTTCAGGGATACACAGACTCGGACTTCATGTCCGATATAGATGATCGAAAGTCGACATCTGGAAGTCTGTTTGTGTGCAATGGTGGTGGAGCTGTCAGCTGGAAGAGTTCCAAGCAAACTGTGATAGCAGATTCCACCATGAAGCAGAATATATAGCTGCATCAGAGGCTGCAAAGGAAGCATTCTGGTACAAGAAGTTTGCTGCAGAAATTGGAGTAATGCCATCAGATGCCATTCCTCTTTACTGCGACAACAATGGCGCCATAGCCCTTGCTAAGGAGCCGAGGTCTCACCAGAATCAAGCACATTGAGCGGCGATACCACCTCATCCGCGATTACCTCGAGAAAGGTTACGTCGAGGTCAAGAGAGTCAACTCCACAGATAATGTGGCAGACCCACTTACAAAGCCGTTGGGCCAGCAGAGATCGAAGCCCACCTTGAGAAGATGGGACTTAGACTTGTAGCCAATTGGCTTTAGGACAAGTGGGAGATTGTTAGATATATGTGCCCTAGAAGCCAGAATTGGCTGACACTTGTAATACACTTCTAGGGGCAAAATTATAATTTTGACTATAATTCAATAAAATGGGTTATTTTCTATCACATATGTGTATTTAGTGTCTGTGATACATCCTTTGAGTTAATGGTAATGATAATTCATATTTTCAAGAGTTGAAAATTTAAGACATGAATAATCATTATTAACTCATAAAATGCTCCCGACCATAGGATCATCACGAGGATGGTGATTGATCCGGAAGGTTGGTGTACAATCGCTTCTCTTTAGTAGATGAGTCTTGAGTCTACGGTGTGGAGACACCGGAGCGAGAGTACAGGTACTCGTTAGAGAACGAGGGCACTGAGCGTGACCACCTCGAGTAGTCATTAGGGAGTCTACCTTCTCGTCAATGACTGACTCGATGCTGCAGTAGTGTGTCTGGTTCTTTGACCTGAGATGCATCGGCAGTTCACCTTGAGGGTGTTATAGTTTGACTACACCATTACTCGGTCTCCTAGCCATATGGAACCCTGAGGTGTATGTTGGCTATAGCATGTTCATTGTAGGAACTGGATTGCATCAAGATGGGATCTATCTACCTCGGTGGTAGAGGAGCAGCCCTATGATGATCATGAGAATCAAGTCCAGAAAGCCCATGGCCATGGTAGAGTGAAATAATAGAAAGAGTTTCTATTTAGATTTTCACATTGGACTCGAATCGAATGATTACATCATATGACAGAGACTAGGGTTTGACGAGTTCACCTTAACCCTAATCTGATCGGGGCTCAAGATAGAAGAACTTAATCACACAGGTAGCTGCACCAAGAGGTTCGCATTCAGCTCTGATGGGTTGCCACCATATACTGCTAGGTGTCACTGGTGGATTTTGGGAGCAATTAGAAT
Organism: Cocos nucifera; assembly: GCA_006176705.1. Taxonomy (NCBI): domain Eukaryota; kingdom Viridiplantae; phylum Streptophyta; class Magnoliopsida; order Arecales; family Arecaceae; genus Cocos; species Cocos nucifera. The sequence continues at coordinate 29,818 of QRFJ01003098.1, read as the reverse complement.
GATTTAGATGATCGATCATTCTAGCTGTTCGAATCAGAAGAGTTCTGATCCATCGAAAGGAGTTTCGATGATGTCGATGATAGAGATCATGACATATCCCATTACCATACAGAACTGAACCTAACTGGGTCACACAAACAAGGGTTTGAATCTGGTGATCATCAATTGAACTGATCTAGTTCAATTGATCTGAATGAGATTCAATTAGGTTCAAGGAAATCGTGCTAGCACTCGATTGAACCTAACGTTCTTCTTTTACTATCATAAATAAGTTGTCCTGACTGAGCCAAAGGAGTTTGTGCTCAATCAGAGGCCTTCATATGGTCTGACTGGAGGTTGTCCAAGTCAGAAAAGGTTGTCTTATTTTGTAAGACATTACCTGCCATTTTTGGTCACCTGCCATTTCTTGTTCTTTGACTTTGGTCAAAAGTCTACCTTTGACTGGTCAAACGTTGACCATTGACACTTTGACTTTTGACCACATGTCATGCACCTATTGGAGAGCTGGTGGGGGCCTCCCCTCCTGCCAGAACCTGGCAAGGAGAAGGGCGCACGCCAAGGGTGGCGTGTGCCCAAGTTGGAGGCGCCTAGGAGTCCTTTGTTGGACAAGGACTCCATCTCCCTTTTTGGATTCCAATTAGAGTTCTACTAAGAATCCAACTTTGACTGGTCTTAGGCGCACCCTCTAAGGAGGAATCCAGGGGACTCTATTCCCACCAATCAGATTTAGATCTGATTTCACAAAGGGTTGTGATTGGTTGGGAAGGAAGAGGAGTTGGATCACAAGAGTCTATAAATAAGACCCTGCGCCCAACCCTAATTATGAATTGAATAGAGATTTGCCCCAAGGCTGCCTCTCCCCTCCTTCTCCATGCCATAGTCTCTTCTCCCCTTGCTCTCCACGTCCAAAAGGAGTTTTGGACTTTGGTTGGTGCGATTCAGATCAAAGGAAAGGCGATCAAAAGCAAGAAGGCTGCGCTGCTGCAAAGGACGACTGCTGATCTTCAAAAGAGTTTTGAAGATCCTCCAGATCAGATCCAGATCTAATTTTTGGAGGTGTGATAGAGAAGAAGAGGATCTCCAGATCCAACCCAAGTGGATACCGATAGAGGCCAGGCGCTTGCGTGGCTAAGATCCAGAACCTTCCGCTGCAATCAGGATCATCTACAGGGTAATAGGATTACCCAAATCAGGTAAATTAAATTTGATTTAATTTATCTTATTTTATTTTATTTATTAAAATAATAATAATTAGATCTGAAACATATCAAGATCTGATTGAGATCAAGAGAAAATTTTTGAAATATTTCTCTTGATCTAATCAGATCTGGATGAACCTGGACCGGGAAATCAGGATTTCCCTTCATATGGGTGTTCAGGATACGGGCTAGTAGGTTGGACGCAGATATTTTTCTATAGAGAGTCAAAGTCTCTAGTTAGATTTTATAATTAGACTTAATCAATTTATTTAAAAATTTTATTTTTAAATAAATTAGGTTCTCCCTATTTTCTCGGACTCCTACACTCACTGAGCAGAGATGTGAAAATCTTCATGATCAATTGATTTCTAGTGGATGGTGCAGTCCAATCAACTGGCTCACCGCCTCACCTAGCAGTTATTTATGATGGGTCAACCGATGAGTGAACAACTCTTATCTAATGATTCTCTAATCATGGTGCACCTAATTCTGATCTCTAATTCATGAATCTCATCATATCCAAAATATTGATCCACTCCTTAATTAAGTCAGACCCACCATTTGCATAAATTGGATTCTTGATTAGATTCCTCATCGTATCTAGAATATTGAGCCCAACCCAACCTCCAACCCATACCATCCAATGTCTAATAGATGTGGTTGCATCTTTCCGATGCAACTAAGCCACTGTAACTAGCCAAGAGCAATCAACCCCGGGAAGGGCCCGCACATCTATAACGATGGAAGACCAATTGACTTAATCTTTTCTTAGAAAGATTCAATTTAGATCTCTTAGACTTGACTCAGTCATAATGGTTATGACAAGCCTAGTGGCATGGGTTAGCTCAAATTATTAGCCACCTCAAATTAGAACTGGGTTGACAAAAATGGCTAGGTAAGTAAGACCGGTGGAAGAGATATACCATTAACTCGATAAGAATGCATTCAGATAGAGTAGCTCCTAATTAAAAATCAATCGATCATATTTGCCAAACTTACCTTAGACACCAAATTATCGAATCAGAACTAATCAGATTAGCTTACAATCCAGGCTCGAACCATGGAGCCAAATTAGATCTTAATTAGATCGATCATATGTGGCTGTGAGTCGACATTGACCCAGATTTACAACTATTATGCTGATCAATTCTAAGCACTCTTCATCCCACCTAACCAACTCTTGATTTGGTTTGATCAACCGCTAGACCTAATTAAGCTACCCAAGTCCGAACCTAATTTTATGAAAATATCTTAGATCTAAAAATTTTTAATTTTAGATCTAATTAGTTTTATTATCTTAATTCTTAATTATATTTGGGTTCATAAATAAAAAAATATATATCAAAATTTTAGGGTTTTAGGATCTAGGATTTTGCAGAAAATAAGTTCTGATTTCTGATTAAGGACGAACGCACAGCATCCCTACATGCCATAAGAACACCTCATCGAATGGGAGGAGAGGGCCTTTAAACTTTACTTTATTCTTATGACCGGACGGCCAAGGGAAATACCTTAATCATAAATATAATTAAAACTACAAGACTAGTTAGATCTAGATCATATATCACATATATAATTAATGATCTAACAAATACATGGTTTGCATACATCTCATGTATCATCACTAAATTAAACATGCATATTTTCAGATCTAAAATATCATATATAATATCTAAAAAATAGATTTAAATTTGATCATATCAAAATAAAACTATTCTAGATAATTTATAGAACTATTCTACAACTAGTCTAAATATGCATCTTTTCATAACACATATGAATAAATCAAAAATTAAAAACTTTATTTTCTATTTTTTAGATTTGATTATAATAATTATAATATCATAAAAATATAAATTAAATAGATCTAAAATTATATTTAATCAAATTAACAACATGATTATACTAGACTACACATAGAACTATTTTATTCCCAGTTTAGTCATTAATCTCATACATATTAGATCTAAATAATTTAATTTTAATTTTTTAATTTTAGATCTAATCACATCTGATGTGATATCTAAAATATTTTAATATTAGATAAAAAATAAAAATAAAAATAGATCTAAAATAGATCTTAAGAACTATAACCTGGCTCTAATACTAGTTGAAGGAAAAATCTATTTTTCCAGCACAGGATCGTTTATATTTGATTAGATCTAAAAAAATATTTTAAATTTTTTTTCTAAAATTCTAATTAGATTTGAGACTTTTTAGATTTGATCAAAAAGATCTGATATTAAAAGTTAAAAATAAAATAAAATAAAATTAAATTTTAAGTACCTAATTTGGTAATCTAATTATCCTATGATGATCCTATTGATTTCTGAGGTTCTGGAAGGAGCCACATATGTACCTAGCCTCTACTAGTATCCACTCGGACAGGATCTAAATGTCTTCTCCTCATAAATCTCTCCTCCAAAAATTAGATCTGGATCTAATTTGAAAAGCCTTCAAAATGACTTCTGAGGGCAGCCTGTTCGTCTCACAAACACCGTCGCATAGATGCTGGATCTTATGCCAAAAACCTTGGACCTTCAATTCAGATTTATGCCTAACTTTTTAGGCATGTAGAAGAGAGAGAGAGAGAGAGGATAAAGGGGGTGTGGATAAAAGAGCAAAGGCTCCTTTGGGTGTGGAAAAAATACATTACGTTGAGGCAATTTTGTGAGAAGAGTTCTTATACAAGATATAGCACCATAAAGAGTCTCTTTTTTACCAAAAACCTTATTAATTCAACTATTGAGACTCTTGGACCTGATCTCCATAAAAACCTCCAGATCCCATCAAGTTTTTATGCCAAAAATCCACCTGAAAGGTGGTGGCATGAAAGGATAAGGAAGAGTCCATGTGTGTCTAGGACTCTTCCCTCAAGAGTTTGATCCAAATCAAACTCTATCAAAACCCTGACTAGGCAACTCCAAAAATCATGACATTTTTTACACCCAAATTATAACTCATGCCCTATCACATATCCAAAAATTAGAGAAAAATAATTTCTACAAAAATTTCTATCTTTGATCACGTGACCCTCAATTCTCTCAATTGGGTCAACTATTGACCCTAGTCCAATTACACTAGGAATAAATTTAATTTTCATAATTAATCTGACCTAAACTTATTCTAGTCAGATAAAAATAAACTCATTCAAAATATAAAAATGAGTCAAATCAAATTTGACTCGATTGTGATGAATCAGAAAGATTACAGAAGGAGAAAGTCAGGCTCAATCGTGTGCTAGCACGATTACCTTGAACCTGATTGGATCTAATCCAAATCAATCAAACTAGGTTAGCTCAATTGATGAAATCTAGATCTAAACTCTTGTTTATGTGATCCAGTTAGGTTCAATTTCATATGGTAATGAGACATGTCATGATCTTCATCATCGACATCATCAAAACACCTTTCGATGGATCAGAACTTTTCTGATTCATACAATTAGAATGATTGATCATCAAAATTATTCTAATTGCTTTCAAAATCCACCAATGATACCTAGTAGTATATGGTAGTAACTCTCAGAATTAAAAGTGAACCTCTTGGTGCAGCTATCTATGTGATTGGGTTCTTCTATTTTGAGCTCCGACAGGATTAGGTTTAAGGTGAACTCGTCAAATCCAATATCCATCATATGAATTAATCATTTGATTTGAGTTGTATGTGAAAGCCTTATAGAAACTCTTTCTATCATCTTCACTCTATCAGGGCCATGAGCTTATGGACTCGATTCTCATGATCATCATAGGGCTACTCCTCATCTACCGAGGTTGATAGATTCCTTATTGGTGTAATCCAATTCCTACAATAAATGTGCTATAGCCAACATACATCTTAAGATTTTGAATGACTAGAAGATCGAGTTATGGTGTAGTCAAACTACAATACCCTCAAGATGAATTATCGATGCACCTCAGATCAAAGAACCAGACACACTATTGCAACATCGAGCCAATCATCGATGAGAAGGTAGACTTCCTTATGAATGCTTGAAATGGTCACGCTTAGTGCCCTCATTCTCTAACGAGTACTTATACTCTCGCTCTGATGTCTCCACATCAAAGACTTAAGACTCATGTACTCAAAGAAAGCGATCATACACTAATCTTTTAGATCAATCACCATCCTCGTGATGATCCTACAGTCGAAAGTAGTTTATGAGTTAATTATGAAAATTCATATCTTAAATTTTTAACTCTTTAAAAATATGAATTATCATTACCATTAACTCAAAGGATGTATTACATACATTTTAAATACACACTATGATAGAAAATAATTTTTATTAATTTATAGTCAAAATTACCTTTAGAAGTGTATTACAAGTGTTAGCTAATCTGGCTTCTAGGGCACACATCTAACATTAAGGTGGTAGTAAAAGGTATTCTAATTGTACTTACTAAGAAAAGATTTGCTAGAATTTTATGGATGCCTCAACAAGGAGCTACACTTATTGGACTAATAGATAAGAAAGTGGCACAAAAGATTGTTTTAGAAATAGTGGAAGTGAATGAGATTGAGGAGTTGTATGTGAGTCACCTATCTACAAAGATGAGGCTTCTCCACTACGTTATTGGAAGGATCATGTTCCCTAAGATCGAATGTTTCGACTTCTTATCTAGGAGAGACTTATGATGCATGTTGTTACAGTAATAAATAATAATTAAAACTAATCTTACTATTAATTAGGATAGTGGTGAGTCGAATGTCGATTTTCTCAAGGATTGAAGGCTGAGTTACGATCAATTTTAATTAAAAAATTTTAAATTAATTTATAAAATAAAATTTTAATTAAGTAAATTTAAAAAATTAATTAATAATTAGCAAATTAAAATAAAAAAATTAAGAATAATTAATTAAGATTTAAAATTATCTAAAATTTTGAATTCATTTTTAGCATGATTGTAGTAATTTTTTTTAATGTGAGAATTTAATATTTTTAAGAATCTACTTATGACCATAATCTATTTTCTTTGGGCATGAATCCTATCTCCAGATTATGATCCATTTCAATAGAATCATAAGCTATTTAATATTTTAATTCTTAAAAATTGATAACATGGCTTTTTAATGATTTTCTTTAATATAAACTATTAAATCAAGCATGGACTATATCTCTCAATCATAATCCATCTCCATAAATATAGCCTATTTAGATATTAATCAATAATAAGTATGTTAATACAAGATCTCATATATGAAGGATGAAATCTAAGATTGGATAGGAGAGCATGTTTGCATAAAAAAATATAAAAGATAAAGAAAGAAAATGTACAACCCATGCTCAAAGACTTCATCTATTTTTCTAGACTTCAGCTCCTTAGCCGCACATGATATGAAATTCTCCAGCTTTCGACATCTTTAGAACTCCCTAGAAAAGAAAAAGAAAAAGAAGAAAGAAAGAAGAAAGAAGAAGAGAAAAGAAGAGAGAGAGAGAGAGAGGAAAGAGAGGAGAGCTTAAAGAGGAGAGGAGAGGCTGGAAGAGGGGCTAATCACCCTGGGAGGGTTCTCTGTTCAGGTTTGTGGCTTAATAGGGGATTAAATAGAGGAAAACAAAGATTTTTAGAGTTCTATTTGAGGTTGTATTGGAATTTGGATCAAATTCTATCATCAACTATTTTTTGGCTGTCGAATCTTCATCAAATGCCCTAAAAATTCATCACTAACTCAAGATCAGTGCCCGGATTGAATAAGGGCCATTAGATCAACTTCATCAAGGGTTAATGGCCGTTAGATCATGCGTGGAAGCCTAGAGAATTCTTGATGAAAACCAAAAATAATGTCAACTGTTGGATCTTCTGATCAGCCATCGAGTGCTGTTGGATCACGTATGGAATGGCTCTCAGCTGTTGGATGGTGCTTAGAAGGCTAGAGAAGTCTGAATCAAAATAGGAATTATACTATTGGATTTTGACTGGCTATGATATTAGCCATTGGATCGTGCATCACTATGCTGGTGAACTGGATTTGTCGAAGACTCGCTCCAATCACCACCTGCCACATCGGATGAATATACAAAAATAACCCTAAATGCTGCATGGGTTTTCTATGGACTGTTCATGCCTATTGAGTCAGTGCGCAGTCTACCATGGACTGCACAGTTTCCTGATGTCACGATGACGTCGAGTGCTGAGTGATGCTGGGCTAGCTATGGGCCAAAAGCACTGATGCGAGCTGGGCTTGAACAGACTAGGCCAGGTTGGCTAGAAGCGGATTGGGCCAGCTAATGGGCGTGCCAGCTGAGCTATTTGCACTAGCTGAGCTGCATGTGCTTGCTGGGTTGGGCGAGCCGATTTCCTTCTTTTCTTTCATTTAAACTTCCGGCATTCGTAACTTTTTTCATTTTAGCCCCAATTTATGTTAAATTTGATTTGTTCGAATCCATAAATCAAGCTCTTCACACCAGTAAGGCTTTTTCTTATAAAATATCAATAAAAGCATTAATTTTTTAAATAAATATTAAAATATTAAATATTTTAATGCTTTTATTTATAAATTTGTGATAGTTATCATACCTCCAACTTAACTTTTATTCATCCTCGAGTAAAAAAAGGAAAATTAGAGGTATGTACCAACTCGATAAGATGTGAAAGTTTTTTTAGATTATCCTAAAGTTAGTTGATATCTGATTAAAAATTTAAGAAATACGTCATTGGATTATTAATTCTATCCCAAATAGTGGTTAAGTAAAGAACATCAAATTTTAAAGCTTTTTTTAACCAATTTTCTATCTTTATTCTTTAAATTATCTATCTTTAGTATGAGCTAGAGTTTTTTTTTATATATATAGTCAGCGTAATGTTTTAATCCCTTAAGCTTTCTATTTGATCCTTGTAGCGAGCTTTGAACCAATAACTCCCAAATTAGTTGGCTTTAGGGTATTAGATGTAGAACACCCCTAAGGCTTACTGACACGAGTTTAATAGGCTATAGGTTAAAACTAACTATATAACATGCTTTTTTACATTGCCAATTTTTTAATGCAAATAACATTACTTACTTAGACAACAGGATCTGATTACTCGATGGAAGACCAAAGTTTGAAACTTGCTTTTTATTTTTTTAATTTTTTTCTCTTTTTTTTCTACTTTTTTTATTCATACCCATATAAAGTAGATTCTTTATTGAATATAGGCTAGAAGAAGATTTTAGAATCACTCAAAAATTTATTTTATTATAAACTTGATATTTATCAATTTTTTTTAATAATTTTATCATTAGTATTTCAAAAATTTTCTAGATCATTAATTAATTATCGATTAAAATACTTAAAAAATTTTAAATTAAGATGAAATCAGGTACATAAGACTAATTATTATCATACTTAAGAACTTAATTATTTTTATTTATCCTCCTCAAAACTTAATATCCATTATGCTCAATGAAGAAAAGAATTAGAGTGTGATAAATGATAAAAAATAACAAAAAAAGAGTTCACCTGACTTAATATATTCTCAGCTCGGCCTGAGATTTTCTTTATTCTTCGTTCAGCATGGGTTTGTCCCCCAACTTAGTTATGAAAGAAAAGTAAACTAAAAATAAAAAGAAAACATAAAAGCAAAAGCTGTGTTACCTTCCAGTAAGCGCTAAGTTTAACATCTTTAGCCGGATCCTATGAAAGAGTTTTAAGTATAATCAATTTTAGTATATTTTTTAGATATTCAAAAAGATAGGATCAATCAGGAGGCCTTATCATCATGGCAATAAAATGTTCGTGAAATACTTTTTAGTGGTTAAGCGTAGCTCAAATCAATAGAGTATTTAGAGCAAGCATGTTATACTAGAATTTAAATTTATCATAGTTTTTATAATAACTAGAAAGAAATTATATTTGTTGGGCCAAAATTAGGGATGGTGGTTTAGAAATTACTTCAACTATAACCTGATTTACCTCACTCTCTATCTCGAGTATGATATGTCTTTGCATCAACTCTTCTTGATCTAAATCATGGCACTTTTTTTAAATTATTTTTAAGTCAGCATTTATACATTGTTTTAATATAGTAGATAAATTTTGGAGGCTATCCTCGAAAGTAGTGCTGAATATAAAAAAATTATTTTTAAAGTCATTATCCCTCATATCAACAATATCCCATCTAATAGCTTCTTCATGTACTTTTAGAACATCCATAAATTGATCTTCCAAGGTAGGTATCACTGATAGGATGTTAGTGGATGCATCAGAAAGTATTTTTAATTCTAAAATAGTTGGTGATTCTAACAAGGAAGCTATTGGTAGGCTAGGTGGTGGCTCAAATTTTTCAATTTTTAGTGGAATGATTTTGGGGTAGGGTGTATCTACTTGGGCATTAACTTTTGTATTGTACCCATCGTCATCAAAATCATCCACCTCATAATAAGCCAATAGGGATTTAAGGAATTTTGGGAAATAATTATGGGTGTAGCTTCCTCTATTATGTTGTTCACATGTGGTTCTTGGGAAGTCTCTATTAATTTGATCATCTCTTCAGTTTGTCCTCATTTCCCGCTAAAAGGAATGGATGATTCTAGGGCACTTAGAAATGGGTCCATAGGTAAGTAAGATGATGATGAAATTGGTTCGTCCCGCCATTCTAATTCTTTCCTATATTTTGCTGCCTTAGTTATATGGTCTAAAAGAGTCTTTTTAGTTATGCTAGGTTGTTCTCTGACTATATTATTTTCAAGAGTTTTACTTGATTGTTCAGGAAAAGCTATAGGAACATTAAAATTTCTAGCCAGCTATGGTCCCTTAGGGTCACTTTCGGGCTAACTAGGTAACTCTCTTTCCTCCTACTATTTGAATGTAAGTGCTTACTTCTCTAATTCTTTATAGGTTTACATACAGGAGTGATAGGTTTGTTGTAATGTCTGATATTAAGTTCTAACTCATTTAATACTTGCCAAATCTTCTCTTTAAAAGTTTACTCATTATTATTTGGAGAAGGTTGATATTGTGGGTAGGGCATATCATAATGTGTATCCATGAAAGTGGGTCCTTGTGGCACCAGGGTAACCACTGATTGTGATTACCAATGAAAATTCTGATTGAGCCTCTTAGCTTGGATTGTAAGTATTAAAATATGGATTATTTCATGGTCTATAGGCAATTTGGGTTTGATTTTGATGAACTTGCTCATACATATACTCAGAAAATTGGTGTGGGCATTCACTTGCATAGTGAGTGGGATTCGAACATATTGCACAAATTTATTTGTAGGAAAAAAAGATGGATAGAAAAAGTTTTTATTGGCTTCTAGATGATCTACTCTACTAGATAGTTCAGTGTAAAAATTCATATCTAATTATTATTTATTTTATTTTATCTTATTTTAAAGAATAAGAAAAGAGACGAGGAGAGATAATTCTAAAGATAAGAGCCTAGAGGATCCTAGATCTAAGGATGATAAATGCAAAGAATTATTTTAGTATTTGATATTAATTTCAATCAAGTTAAACAAGTATGCACACTCGATCCTAGTGTTAACATAGATCTAAACAGCTCCTAACTATTCTAAGATCAGCTTTGAGCACTCCATGTTAGATATGTGTACCCTACAAGCTCGAATTGACTGACACTTATAATACACATCTAAGGACAAAATTATAATTTTAATTATAAATAATAAAATGGATTATTTTCTATCACAGTGTGTATTTAAAAGTGTCTGTGATACATCACTTGAATTAATGGTAATGATAATTCATATTTTTAAGAGTTGAAAATTTAAGACATGAATAATCATTATTAACTCATAAAATGCTCCCGACCATAGGATCATCACGAGGATGGTGATTGATCCGAAAGGTTGGTGTACAATCGCTTCTCTTTAGTAGATGAGTCTTGAGTCTACGGTGTGGAGACACCAGAGCGAGAGTACAGATACTCGTTAGAGAACGAGGGCACTGAGCGTGACCACCTCGAGTAGTCATTAGGAAGTCTACCTTCTCATCAATGACTGACTCGATGCTGCAGTGGTGTGTCTGGTTCTTTGACCTGAGGTGCATCGGTAGTTCACCTTGAGGGTGTTATAGTTTGACTACACCATTAACTCGATCTCCTAGCCATTCGGAAATCCTGAGGTGTATGTTGGCTATAGCATGTTCATTGTAGGAACTGGATTGCATCAAGATGGAATCTATCTACCTCGGTGGTAGAGGAGCAGCCCTATGATGATCATGAGAATCAAGTCCAGAAGCCCATGGCCATGGCAGAGTGAAATAATAGAAAGAGTTTCTATTTAGAGTTTTCACATCGGACTTGAATCGAATGATTACATCATATGATGAAAACTAGGGTTTGACGAGTTCACCTTAACCCTAATCTGATCGGGGCTCAAGATAGAAGAACTTAATCACACAGGTAGCTGCACCAAGAGGTTCGCATTTCAGCTCTGATGGGTTGCCACCATATACTGCTAGGTGTCACTGGTGGATTTTGGAGCAATTAGAATGATTTAGATGATCGATCATTCTAGCTGTTCGAATCAGAAGAGTTCTGATCCATCGAAAGGAAGTTTCGATGATGTCGATGATAGAGATCATGACATATCCCATTACCATACAGAACTGAACCTAACTATGGGTCACACAAACAAGGGTTTGAATCTGGTGATCATCAATTGAACTGATCCAGTTCAATTGATCTGAATGAGATTCAATTAGGTTCAAAGAAATCGTGCTAGCACTCGATTGAACCTAACGTTCTTCTTTTACTATCATTAAAAGTTGTCCTGACTGAGCCAAAGGAGTTTGTGCTCAATTCAGAGGCCTTTTACTTGGTCTGACTGGAGCTTGTCCAAGTCAAAAAAGGATTGTCTTATTTTGAGATAAATTTGAGACAATACCTGCCATTTTTTGTCATATGCCTAAATCTTATCTTTTGACTTTGGTCAAAAGTTGACCTTTGACACATGACATTGGACCATGTGTCATTCACCCATTGGAGAGAGTTTTGATCTTTGTCCCCTTACCTAAAAGGAGGAAAGGGAGGGGGTGCATGTCCAGGGAGGCGTGCGCCCAAAGAGGAGGAGTTTGGAGTCCCATTGGACAGATGGGACTCCAGTTCCTTTGTTGGATTCAATTAGGTGGACTCCAAAGACTCAATCTTTGACCAGTCTTAGGCGCTACCTAAGGAGGTTTTGAGGAACTCTAATCTAAGGAGGAATTAGGATGACTCTATTCCCACCAATCAGATTTAGATCTGATTTCACAAAGAGTTGTGATTGGTTGGGAAGAAGAGGAGTTGGATCGCAATAGTCTATAAATAAGACCCTATCTGCCCTTCAAGGATTAATGATGCTTGGTCCCTTGCCCATGCAAAGGCCCCTCTCTCCTCTTCCTCCATGCCAAATCTCAATTTTCTCTCTCCTCTCCATGCCCAAAAGTTTTTGGGCTTCAGTTTGGTGTGCAATCCAGAGCAAGAGAAAGGCGACAAGAAAGCTAGAAGGCTGCGCACTGCTGCAAAGATGACAACTGCTGATCTTCAAAAGCTAGTTTTGAAGATCCTCCAAGATCAGATCCAGATCTAATTTTTGGAGGATGATAGAGAAGAAGGAGGATCTCTAGATCCTAGCCTGAGTGGATACCGGTAGAGGCCAGGCACTTGCGTGGCTAGATCCAGAACCTTCCGCTGCAAACAATAGGATCATCATAAGGTAATAGGATTACCCAATATCAAGGTAAAATTAAATTTAGATTTAATTTAATTTTATTTTATTTTATTAAAATAATAAAATTAGATCTAAAATATCTTAGATCTAATTTAGATCAAAGAGAAAAATTTTTTTAAAATATATCTCTTGATCTGATCAGATCTGAACGAACCTGATCCGAAGAAATCAGGATTTTCCCTTCAACTGGTATCAGAGCCAAGGTTCTAAAAGTATTTAGATCTAATTTTAAATTTATTTTAATTAAAAATAAGATAATTTTAGATGTCACATGAGATGTGATCAGATCTAAAATTAGAAAAAATTAAAAATTAAATAATTTGGATCTAAGATATTAGAAAATATGCATGACTAGTTCTAAAATAGAATAGTTCTATAGAATAGTCTTGCATGTTTCATAATTTTAATTTGATTAAATTATATTTTAGATCTATTTATTTACTATTTTTTTGATATTATAAATATTATAATAACATCTAAAAAATAAAAAATAAAATTATTTAATTTTAAATATCATATGAGATATGATTGATGCATGTCTAGACTAGTTGTAGAATAGTTCTACATAAGTTGTCTAGATTAGAATTTATTTTGATAGATCAATTTAAATCTAATTTTTTAGATATATTATGAGATAATTTAGATCTAAAAATATGCATGATTCGATACATGAGATGTATGCAAAAATATGCCATGATTAGATCTAATTTTATATATGAGATATATGATATAGATCTAAAACTAGTTTTGTAGTATTACATGTTCCTGATTAAGGCGTTCCTCTTGGCCGTCCGGTCATAAGAACAAAGAAGGATTTAAAGGCCCTCTCCTTCCATTCGATGGGGATGTTCTTATGATGTGTAGGGGTGCTGCGTGTTCGTCCTTAATCAGAAATTCCCAAAACTTACTTTCTGCAAAACCCTAGATCCTGAAATCCTAGGATTTTATTGTGCATATTTTATTTATGAACCCTACTTAATTAAGAATTAAGATTATAAAATATTAATTAGGATCTAAAATTGAGAATTTTTAGATCTAAGACATATTCATAATATTGGGTTCGGGCTTGGGTAGCTCAATTAGGTCTAAGCGGTTGATCAAATCGAATCAAGAGTTGGTTAGATGGGATCAACAATGCTTAAATTGACCAGCCTAATAGGATTAAGTCTGGGTCAAGATCGAGTCACATGAGTGATCGATCAAGCAAGACCTAATTAGGCTCAGAGGTTAGAGTCTGGATTGTAGGCTAACCCAATTGGTTCTGGCTCAACAATTTGGTGTCTAAGGTAAGTTTGGCACATACGACCGACTGATTTTTAATTGGAGCTACTCGACTCTGAATGCATTCTTGTACGAGTTAATGGCATATTCCCTTCCACCGGTCTCACTTACCTGGCCATATTTGTTGACCCAGTTCTGATCTGAGGTGGCTCAATAATTCGAGCTAACCCATGCCACTAGGTTAGTCATAATTGGTTATGACTATGACAAGTCTAGTTTAATGAGACCTAAATCAATTCTTCCTAAGAAAAGATTAAGTCTGAGGTCTTCCACCATTGTAGATGTGCGGGCCCTTTCCTGGGGTTGATTGTTCTCAGCTGGATACAGTGGCTCAGTTGCACCTGAAAAGATGCAACCATGTCTATTAGGCATTGGATGCTACATGGGCTGGAGGATGGAGTTGGGCTCAATATTTCAGATACGGTGAGAGACTCAATTAAAAATCCAGTCTATGCAAATGGTGGGTCTGACTTAACTAAGGAGTGGAATCAATATTTCGGAATACGGTGAGATTCATGAATTAGAGACCAAGTTTGGGTGCACCATGATTAGAGAATCATTGAACAAGAGTTGTTCACTCATTGGCTAACCCATCACCAATAACTGTTAGGTGAGGTGATGAGTCAGTTGGTGGAGACCGCACCACCCACTAGAAATCATTAATCATGGAGATTTTCGCATCTCTACAAAGAAAGTGTAGGAATCCAAGAAAATAGTGGAAGCTAATTTATTTTAAAAAATTAAAATTCTAAATAAATTGATCAAGTCTTAATTACAAAATCTAACTAAAAACTTTGACTCTCTACAGAAAAATGTCTGCATCCAACCCACTAGCACGTATCCTGGATGCACATAGACTGACCGAACTCAATTACAAGGATTGGCTCCAAAACTTTAAAATTATTTTGGATTTCGAGAAGTTAACTCATGTATTAGATCAGAATCCTTCCACCTTACCAGTCCATCCGTCAGCTGAATAGAGAGCATCTCTTGACAAATGAACGGATGAAGATAACAAGGTCAGATACTACATGTTGGGCTTGATGTCTGATAAGCTTCCACACCAACATGAAGATATCAAGACTGTCCGCTAAATATTGGCTCACCTACAAGAGATGTTTGGTGAACAGAGTCGTGCAGCCAAATATCAAGTCACTAAATGACTTTTTAAGGCTAAAATGCGTGATGGGACAGTCAGTCCAAGATCACTACAGATCAGTCCAAGATCATTATCTGATGATGATCAAGGACTTGGAAGAGCTTGAGAAGCTCGAAGTGAAGTTAGATCAGGATCTATAGAATGATATAATTCTGCAATCCTTGACTGATGCGTATGGGCAGTTTATCATGAACTACCATATGCATAAACTTCAGAGTACTCTGACCGAACTTATGAATATGCTGGTTACTATTGAGCTTTCTATGAAAGGTTCTAAAGGCTTAGTGCTTGCTATAGAATGGACTTCTTTCAAGAGAAAGTCTTTCGAAAAGAAGAAGAAGTCTGTGAAAAGGCAAAAGATGGAAGGTGGAAAGAAAAAGAAGGCAGAGCTAAAGAAGAAGGCTGCTGACAAAGAAAGTATTTTCATTATAATACTGATGGCCATTGAAAGTAAAACTGCCCTATATACCTGGTCATCTTGAAGAATAAGGAGATAGGTCCTTCTAGAGGTATGCTCGTTATTGAATCTAACCTTATGATTTTTTCTGCATCCAATTGGGTGCTTGACTCTAGTTTTAGTGCTCATTTATGCACTTCCATGCAGGATCTTGAGGATAGCAGGAGGCTGAGGGATGGAGACATGATCCTATGCATCAAAAATGGAGCAAGAGTTGCTGCAGTGATCGTGGAAACATACCTCTTCGATTACCATCTGACTTAGATTTAGTACTTAGGGATTTTGTTACTGTTATTATGTGCCTACAGCTAGCAGGAAATTTGATTTCTGTTTCATGCTTAGCATAAGAAGGCTATGTGATTAGTTTTCTTAAGGACCATTGTAACATTCTTTATGAAAGAAATAAAATTGCAAATGGTTTTCCTTATTAATGGTCTTTATCATTTACATATTTGATGTATCTATTTTTAACTATCGAGCAAAATGTGAATGCCATAAATCAAAATGATCCTAGGGATAGTCCAAATGATAGGTATCTATGGCACCTAAGAGATTAGGTCATATAGCAGAAGATAGGATTAACAAATTGGAGAAAAAATGGGCTATTGAGTCCATTGACTTCTGAGTCATATCCAATTTGTGAATCTTGTCTTCAAGGCAAAATGACCAAACTCCCTTTTGTAGGACATGGGGAAAGGGCCACAGATCTCCTTGCCCTAGTACATACTGATGTGTGCGGCCCATTTGATGTGCCGGCTAGAGGCAATTTTGTCTACTTCATTATCTTTACCGATGATCTATCTAGGTATGGGTATGTGTATCTTATGAGACACAAGTCTGAAGCTTTTGAAAAGTTCAAGAAATTCAGACATGAAGTAGAAAAACAAACTGAAAAATCCATTAAGGTTCTTCGATCAGATCGAGGAGGTGAATACCTTAGCCAAAAATTCTTAGACTATCTCAAGAAAAATGGCATAGTCTCTCAATGGACTCCACCAGGAACACCTCAACTCAATGGGGTTTCAGAACGGAGAAATCAGACCCTATTAGATATGGTCCGATCCATGATGAGCTTCATAGATCTTCCTAATTTTTTTTGGGGACATAGTCTGTTAACTGCTATATATATATTAAATAGGATTCTCTCTAAAACCATTCCTATCACACTGTATGAGATATGATATAGTAAGAAATCAAGTCTGAGTCATCTCAGAATTTGGGATTGTCTGGCTCATGTCAAAAGACAACAAGCAGATAAGTTAGACTTTAGGTCCTTTAGAGCTCAATTTATAGGATATCCTAAAGAGTCATTAGGATATTATTTCTATATTCTAGACGACCACAATGTGATTGTGAGTCGACATGCTATCTTTCTTAAAAAATAGTTTATTCAAGATAGCAGTATTGAAAAGTAGATCAAGCTTGAGGAGAAAGTCTCACAAGAGCAACGAGCTAAGGATCCCATGGAACCAAATCAGGTTGAGCCAATACAATCACTACCTCCTCCACCTCGTAAATCGAAAAGGATTTTCCATCTTTTTGAGAGGTACTTAGGTACTATTTCAGAGAAAATAGAGGAAATGTTGCTCATAGGTAATGGGATTCATGGTGATGATCCTAAAACCTATGATGAGGCAATGTCAGATATTGACTCTAAGAAATAATTAGAGGCAATGAAGTCAGAAATTAACTCAATGCACTCAAAATGAGTTTGAGTCATCTCAGAATTTGGGATTGTCTGGCTCATGTCAAAAGACAACAAGCAGATAAGTTAGACTTTAGGTCCTTTAGAGCTCAATTTATAGGATATCCTAAAGAGTCATTGGGATATTATTTCTATATTCTAGAAGACCACAATGTGATTGTGAGTCGACATGCTATCTTTCTTGAAAAATAGTTTATTCAAGATAGCAGTATTGGAAAGCAGATCAAGCTTGAGGAGAAAGTCTCACAAGAGCAACGAGCTAAGGATCCCATGGAACCAAATCAGGTTGAGCCAAAATAATCACTACCTCCTCCACCTCGTAGATCGAAAAGGGTTTTCCATCTCCCTAAGAGGTACTTAGGTACTATTTCAAAGAAAATAGAGGAAATGTTGCTCATAGGTAATGGGGTTCATGGTGATGATCCCAAAACTTATGATGAGGCAATGTCAGATATCAACTCTAAGAAATAATTAGAGGCAATGAAGTCAGAAATTAACTCAATGCACTCAAAACGAGTATGAACCTTGGTAGATCCATCAAAAGGTATAGTACCTATTGGGTGTAAATGGATCTATAAGAGAAAGATTGGTGTAGATGGAAATATAGAGACATTCAAAGCTAGATTAGTGGCAAAAGGGTATAGTCAGCACAAAGGCATTGACTATAAAGATACCATTTTGCCAGTAGCTATGCTAAAGTCCATCCATACATTGCTTGCTGTTGCAGCCTATTTCGATTATGAAATATGGCAAATGGACATGAAAATGACATTCTTAAATGGATATCTTGAGGAAGATATCTATATGAAACAGCCACTATGTTTCACATCTAGTGATGCTGATCACAAAGTATGCAAGCTGCAAAGGTCCATATATGGACTTAAGCAAGCATCTTGGAGCTGGAATACTTGATTTAATGATGTGATCAAATTATTTGGTTTCATCAAAAATGAGGAGAAATCGTGTATCTTCAAAAGGGTCAGTGGGAGTGCTATTATCTTTCTCATTCTGTACGTGAATGATATCCTTCTTATTAGGAATGATATTTTCATGTTGACCACAGTTAAAATGTGGTTATCCAAAGAATTCTCTATGAAAGACCTAGGAGAAGCATCCTTCATTCTAGGAATTAAGGTCTATAGAGATAGACCAAATAGGATGCTAGGTCTTTCACAGAAGATGTACATAGAAGAAGTGCTAAAGAGGTTTAGTATGAAAAACTCCAAGAGGGGTTTGGTATCCTTCAGGCATGGCATTCATCTCTCCAAGAAGATGTGCCCTAGCACACCTAAGGAGATAGAATGCATGAGCAAGATCTCTTATGCTTCAGCAATAGGGAGCCTCATGTATGCCATATTATATACACGGCCTGATATAGCCCATGCTGTGAGTGTCACGAGTAGATATCAGTCAAATCTAGATGAAGAATACTAAACTTCTATGAAATGTATCCTTAAGTACCTGAAAAGAACTAAGGATATGTTGTTGGTTTTTGGTAATGGAGAACTCCAAGTCCAGGGCTTTACAAACTCGAATTTTATGTCCAATATAGATGATCAAAAGTCAACATCTGAGAGTCTGTTTGTCTGTAATAGTGGTGCTGTCAGTTGGAAGAGTTTCAAACAGACAGTGATAGCAGATTCCACCATAGAAGCTGAGCACATCGTTGCATTAGAAACTATGAAGAAGAAATTCTAGTATAAGAAATTTACTGTAGAGATCATAGTGATGCCATCAGATGTCATTCCTCTATACTGCAACAACAATGGCACCATAGCCCTTGCTAAGGAGTCGAGGTCTCACTAGAAATTCAAGCACATCGAGCGGTGATACCACCTCATCCATGATTATCTCGAGAAAGGTTACGTCGAGGTTAAGAGAGTCAACTCCGCCAACAATAAGATAGATCCACTCACAAAGTCGTTGGACCAGCAGAAGATCGAAGCCCATCTTGAGAAGATGGGACTTAGATTTGTAGCAAATTTGCTTTAGGTCAAGTGAAAGTTTGTTAGATATGTGTGCCCTAGAAGCTAGAATTGGCTGACACTTGTAATACACATCTAAGGATAAAATTATAATTTTGACTATAAATAATAAAATGGATTATTTTCTATCATAATGTGTATTTAAAAGTGTCTGTGATACATCCCTTGAGTTAATGGTAATGATAGTTCATATTTTCAAGAGTTGAAAATTTAAAACATGAATTTTCATTAGTAACTCATAAAATGCTCATGACCGTAGGATCATCATGAGGGTGGTGATTGATCCAAAAGATTGGTGTATGATCGCTTCTTTAGGATAGATGAGTCTTAAATCTACGGTGTAGAGACACCGAAGCGAGAGTATAGGTACTCATTAGAGAACGAGGGCACAGAGCGTGACCATCTTGAGTAGTCATGAGGAAGTCTACCTTCTCATCAATGATTGGCTTAAAGCTGTAGTGGTGTGTCTGGTTCTTTCACTTAAGATACATCGACAGTTCACCTTGAGGGTGTTATAGTTTGACTATACCATAACCCAGTCTCCTAGCCATTCGAAATCCTAAGGTGTATGTTGGCTATAGCATGTTCATTGTTGGAATTGGATTGCACCAATAGGAGATCTTTCTACCTCGGTAGATGAGGAGCAGCCCTATGATGATCATGAGAATCAAGTCCATAAGCCCATGGCCATGGTAGAGTGAAATGATAGAAAGAGTTTCTATTAGAGTTTTGACATCGGACTCGAATCGAATGATTAATTCATATGACTGAAATTAGGATTTGATGAGATCACCTTAACCCTAATCCGATCGGAGCTCATGATAGAGGAACTTAATCACACAGATAACTGCACCAAGAGGTTTGTCTCAGTTCTGATGGATTACCACCATATACTGCTAGGTATCACGGTGGATTTTGGAAGTAATTAGAATGATTTGGATGATCGATCATACTAGTTGTCTAAATCAGAAAAGTTCTGATCCATCAGAAGGTATTTTGATGATGTCGATGATAGAGATCATGACATATCCCATTACCATACAGAACTGAACCTAATTGGATCACACAAATAAGGGTTTGGATCTGGATATCATCAATTAGACTAACCTAGTTCAATTGATTTGAATAAGATTCAATTAGGTTCAAGAAAATCGTGCTAGCATACGAATGAGCCTAATATTCTCCTTTAACAATCATTAAAAGTTATCTCGACTAAGCCAAATGTGTTTGGGATCACTAAGAAACTTTTACTTGGTCTGACTGGAGCTTGTCCAGGTCAGAAAAGGGTTATCTTAATTTATGAGATAAATTTAAGACAACACCTGCCATTTTTCATCACCTGCTAAATCTTGTCTTTTGACTTTGGTCAAAAGTTGACCTTTGACACATAGACATTTGGCCATGTATCATGCACCCATAGGAGAGAGTTTTGATCTTTGTCCCCCTGCTAAAAGGAGGAAAGAGAGGGGGCATATTTCTAGGGAGGCATGCACCCAAAGAGGATAGAGTTTGGAGTCCCATACGGATGGGACTCCAATTACTTGATGCATTCAACCTTGGTGGCGCCAAAGACTCATCTTTGATCAGTCTTGGCACCACCTAAGGAGGTTTGTGAGGAACTCTAATCTGATTGGATCAGATGATATCATCCTATCAATCAAATTTAGATATGATTGTACAGAGAGTCGTGATTGGCCGGGATGATGTGGCACTGCATGGCGCAATAGGATCTATATAAACCCTATCTGCGCCTAGGATTATGATGCTTGGTCCCTTGCCCATGCCATATAGCCCATCTACCCTCTTCTCCATGCCTACCTCTGATTCTCTCTCTCCTCTACATGTCCAAAAGTTTTAGGACTTCAGTTTGGTGCGATCCGAGCAAGAGAAAGGTGACAAGAAAGGAAGAAGGCAGCACTGCTGCAAGAGATGACATTAGATCTTCAAAAGCTATTTTGAAGACCTTCAAGATCAGATCCAGATCTGATATTTGGAGGATAGATTGAGAAGGAGGAGATCTCTAGATCCTACCCCAGTGAATACCAGTAGAGGCCAGACGATTGCCTGGTTACATCCAAAATCTCAGGCAAATAGCAGGATCATCATAGGGTAATGGGATTATTCAATAATAAGGTACAAATTAAATTAGATTTAATTTAATTTTATTAGATCGATAAAATTAGATCTAAAAAATCCTAGATCTGATTTAGATCTAAGAAAAATTTTTTTTGAAATATTTCTCTTGATCAAATCATATCTGAACGAACCTGATCCGAGAAACAAGATTTTTTCTTCACTCCAAGCCCAAAATTGACTAACTGACTCAGCCAGGTAAGTGTAAGATATGGGATATTCTCTATTTATTGCTTTTCTTAGATACCAACTGAGTTGGCTAGGTCAAACAATGGAATCAATTGAGAACTACCTTCTTAAACCACTTGCCTTGGACGTCTAGGGTTTTCTTGAGTTGGCTAGGTCAGACAACGAGCAATTAACCAATCCGAACCCAGTCCAATTTTAGGATTTTCTTATCCTATTGAGCTTGAATATCTTAGGACCAATGTCTAATTGATTTTAGATTATGATTCAGATCAATGCAATATGAAGGATAGCGGTTTGTGGGCTAGAGAAGGATGATCACATCTGAAGGAAAATCCTGATTTTTCGGACCAAGTTCATTCAGATCTGATCAGATCGAGAGATATATTTTAAAATTCTTTTTCTTTGATTTGGATCAGATCTAGAATATCTTAGATCTAATTTTTATTATTTTAATAATTAAAATAAAATTAGATAAATTAAATTAAATTAAATTTACCTTAAAGTGGGTAATCCTATTATCCGATGATGATTCTGTGAGCAGCGGAAGATTCTGAATCTAACCACGCAAGTGCCTGGTCTCTATCAGTATCCACTTAGGCTGGATCTGAAGATCCTCTTCTTCTCTATCATGTCTCCAAAAATCAGATCTGGATCTAATCTGGAGGATCTTCAAAACTTCTTTTGAAGATCAGTAGTTGTCCTTTGCAGCAGCGCAGCCTTCTAGCTTTCAGTCGCCTTTCTCTCGTCTGGATTGCACCAACCAAGGACCAAAAATACTTTTGGACGTGGAGAGGAGAGGCAGCCTTGGGGTGTGGAGATCTTAATTTTTTTTTTTTGAGTTGGGCGCAGGGTCTTATTTATAGACTATCTGTGATCCAACTCCTCTTCTTCCCAACCAATCACAACTCTTTGTGAAATCAAATCTAAATCTGATTGGTGGGAATAGAGTCCCTAGATTCTTCTTTAGAGGGTGCCTAAGACCAATCAAAGTTGGTTCTTAGGAGAACTCTAATCGAAATCCAAAAAGGAGATGGAGTCCCCTGTCCAACAGGGACTCCTGGGCGCCTCCAACTTGGGCACACGCCAAAGGTGGCGTGCGCCCTCCTCCTTGCCAGGTTTTGGCAAAGGGACGGGCCCCCACCAGCTCTCTAATAGGTGCATGACATGTGGACAAGAAGTCAAAGTGTCAATGGTCAATGTTTGACCAGTCAAAGGTCAACTTTTGACCAAAGTCAAAGGATAAGAAATGGCAGGTGACCAAAAATGGTAGGTAATGTCTTACAAAATAAGACAACCTTTTCTGACTTGGACAAGCTCCAGTCAGACAAAGTGAAGGCCTCTGATCGAGCACAAACTTCTTTGGCTCAGTCAGGACAACTATTTATGATAGTAAAAGAAGAACGTTAGGTTCAATCGAGTGCTAGCACGATTTTCTTGAACCTAATTGAATCTCATTCAGATCAATTGAACTGGATCAGTTCAATTGATGATCACCAGATTCAAACCCTTATTTGTGTGACCCAGTTAGGTTCAGTTCTGTATGGTAATGGGATATGTCATGATCTCTATCATCGACATCATCGAAACTCCTTTCGATGGATCAGAACTCTTCTGATTCGAACAGCTAGAATGATCGATCATCTAAATCATTCTAATTGCTCCCAAAATCCACCAGTGACACCTAGCAGTATATGGTGGCAACCCATCAGAGCTGAATGCGAACCTCTTGGTGCAGCTACCTGTGTGATTAAGTTCTTCTATCTTGAGCCCCGATCAGATTAGGGTTAAGGTGAACTCGTCAAACCCTAGTCTCTGTCATATGATGTAATCATTCGATTCAAGTCCAATGTGAAAATCTAAATAGAAACTCTTTCTATTATTTCACTCTGCCATGGCCATGGACTTCTGGACTTGATTCTCATGATCATCATAGGGCTGCTCCTCTACCACCGAGGTAGATAGATTCCATCTTGATGCTATCCAGTTCCTACAATGAACATGCTATAGCCAACATACACCTCAGGGATTCCGATATGGCTAGGAGATCGAGTAATGGTGTAGTCAAACTATAACACCCTCAAGGTGAACTGCCGATGCACCTCAGGTCAAAGAACCAGACACACTACTGCAGCATCGAGTCAGTCATTGACGAGAAGGTAGACTTCCCTAATGACTACTCGAGGTGGTCACGCTCAGTGCCCTCGTTCTCTAACGAGTACCTGTACTCTCGCTCCGGTGTCTCCACACCATAGACTCAAGACTCATCTACTAAAGAGAAGCGATTGTACACCAACCTTCCGGATCAATCACCATCCTCGTGATGATCCTATGGTCGGGAGCATTTTATGAGTTAATAATGATTATTCATGTCTTAAATTTTCAACTCTTGAAAATATGAATTATCATTACCATTAACTCAAAGGATGTATCACAGACACTAAATACACATATGTGATAGAAAATAACCCATTTTATTGATATTATAGTCAAAATTATAATTTTGCCCCTAGAAGTGTATTACAAGTGTCAGCCAATTCTGGCTTCTAGGGCACATATATCTAACAATCTCCCACTTGTCCTAAAGCCAATTGGCTACAAGTCTAAGTCCCATCTTCTCAAGGTGGGCTTCGATCTTCTGCTGGCCCAACGGCTTTGTAAGTGGGTCTGCCACATTATCTGTGGAGTTGACTCTCTTGACCTCGACGTAACCCTTCTCGAGGTAATCGCGGATGAGGTGGTATCGCCGCTCAATGTGCTTGGATTTCTGGTGAGACCTCGGCTCCTTAGCAAGGGCTATGGCGCCATTGTTGTCGCAGTATAGAGGAATGGCATCTGATGGCATTACTCCAATTTCTGCAGCAAACTTCTTGTACCAGAATGCTTCCTTCGCAGCCTCTGATGCAGCGATATATTCTGCTTCCATGGTGGAATCTGCTATCATGGTTTGCTTGAAACTCTTCCAGCTGACAGCACCACCATTGCACACAAACAGACTCCCAGATGTCGACTTTCGATCATCTACATCGGACATGAAATCCGAGTCTGTGTATCCCTGGACTTGGAGTTCTCCATTACCAAAGACCAACATCATATCCTTAGTTCTTCTCAAGTACTTAAGGATACATTTCACAGAAGTCCAGTGTTCTTCACCTGGATTTGACTGATATCTGCTTGTGACACTCACAGCATGGGCTATATCAGGTCGTGTACATAGCATGGCATACATGAGGCTCCCTATTGCAGAAGCATAAGGGATCTTGCTCATGCATTCTATATCCTCAGGTGTGCTAGGGCACATCTTCTTGGAAAGATGAATACCATGTCTGAAGGGTATTAATCCCCTCTTAGAGTTTTCCATACTAAACCTCTTTAGTACTTCTCTATGTACATCTTCTGTGAAAGTCCTAGCATCCTATTCGGTCTATCCCTATAGACCTTAATTCCTAGAATAAAGGATGCTTCACCTAGGTCTTTCATGGAGAATTCCTTGGACAACCATAATTTGACTGTTGTCATCATGGGAATATCATTCCCAATAAGGAGGATGTCATCCACGTACAATACGAGGAAGACAACAGCGCTCCCACTGACCTTTTTGAAAGACACACGGTTCCTCTTCATTTTTGATGAAACCAAACATTTTGATCACATCATTGAAATGAGTGTTCCAGCTCCGAGATGCTTGCTTAAGTCCATATATGGACCTTTGCAGCTTGCAAACCTTGTGATCAGTATCACTGGATGTGAAACCTAGCGGCTGTTCCATATAGATATCTTCCTCAAGATATCCATTCAAGAATGCCATTTTCACGTCCATTTGCCATATTTCATAATCGAAATAGGCTGCAATGGCAAGCAATGTGCGGATGGATTTTAGCATAGCCACTGGGAAAAGGTATCCTGATAGTCAATGCCTTCGCATTGACTATAACCTTTTGCCACTAGTCTAGCCTTGAATGTCTCCACATTCCCATCTGCACCAATCTTTCTCTTGAAGATCCATTTACACCCAATAGGTACTATACCTTCTGGTGGATCTACCAAGGTCCAGACTTGGTTTGAGTGCATCGAGTCAATTTCTGACTGCATTGCCTCTAGCCATTTCTCGGAGTCGATATCTGATATCGCCTCGTTGTAGGTTTTGGGATCATCACCATGAGCACCATTACCTACGAGGAACATTTTCCTCTACTTCCTCTGAAATAATACCTAAGTATCTTTCAGGGGATGGAAAACTCTTTCCGATCTACGAGGTGGAGGAGGTAGTGTTCTTATTGGCTCAACCTGATTTGGTTCCAATTGGTCCTTAGCTCGTTGTACTTGTGAGACTTTCTCATCAAGCTTAATCTGCTTTCCAATGCCGCTATCTTGAATAAACTATTTTTCAAGAAAGATGGCATGTCGACTCACAATCACATTGTGGTCTTCTGGAATGTAGAAATAGTATCCTAATGACTCTTTAGGATATCCTATGAATCGAGCTCTAAAGGACCTAAACTCTAACTTGTCCGCTTGTTGTCTTTTGACATGAGCCGGACAACCCCAAATTCTGAGATGACTCAGACTTGGTTTCTTACCGTGCCATATCTCATACGGTGTGGTAGGAACAACGGTTTTAGAGGGAACCCTATTCAGTAGATAAATTGAAGTTAACAATGAATGTCCCCAAAGAAAATCAGGAAGGTCTGTGAAGCTCATCATGGATCGAACCATATCCAATAGAGTCCGATTTCTCCATTCTGAAACCCCGTTGAGTTGAGGTGTTCCTGGTGGAGTCCATTGAGAGACTATGCCATTTTTCCTTGAGATAGTCTAGGAATTCTCGGCTAAGGTATTCACCTCCTCGATCTGATCGAAGAACCTTAATGGATTTTTTCAGTTTGTTTTTCTACTTCATGTCTGAATTCTTTGAACTTTTCAAAAGCTTCAGACTTGTGTCTCATAAGATACACATACCCATACCTAGACAGATCATCGGTAAAGGTAATGAAGTAGATAAAATTGCCTCTAGCCGGCACATCAAATGGGCCGCACACATCAGTATGTACTAGGGCAAGGAGATCTGTGGCCCTCTCCCCATGTCCTACAAAAAAAGGGAGTTTAGTCATTTTGCCTTGAAGACAAGATTCACAAGTTGGATATGACTCGAAAGTCAATGGACTCAATAGCCCATTTTTCTCCAATTTGTTGATCCTATCTTCTGCTATATGACCTAATCTCAGGTGCCATAGATATCTATCGTTTGGACTATCCCTAGGTCGTTTGGCATTCACGTTTTGCTCGATAGTTAGAATAGGTACATCAATATGTAGCTGATAAAGACCATTAATAAGGAAACCATTTGCAATTTTATTTCTTTCATAAAGAATGTTACAATGGTCCTTAAAGAAGGTAATCACATAGCCTTCTTGTGCTAAGCATGAAACAGAAATCAAATTCCTGCTAGCTGCAGGCACATAATAACAGTCTTTCAAAACTAAGTCTAAACCAGATGGTAATCGAAGAGGGTATGTTCCCACCGCCACTGCAGCAACTCTTGCTCCATTACCGATGCGTAGGATCATGTCTCCATCCCTCAGCCTCCTGCTATCCTCAAGACCCTGCATGGAAGTGCACAGATGAGCACTAGAACCAGAGTCAAGCACCCAACTGGATGCAGAAGAAACCGTAAGGTTAGACTCAATAACGAGCATACCTCCAGAAGGACCTTCCTTCTTGTTCTTCAGGGTGGCCAGGTAAGTAGGGCAGTTTCGCTTCCAAGTGGCCGTCGCTGTTGCAATGGAAAATACTTTTCTTTGGCAGCGGCTTTCATCTTCGGCTCTGCCTTCTTCTTCTTTGCTCCTTCCACCTTCTGCTTTTTCACAGACTTTTTTTTCTTTCCATAAGACTTTCTTTTGGAAGAAGTCCATTCCATAGCAAGAACTGAGCCTTTAGAACCTTTCATAGAAAGCTCAGCGGTAACCAGCATATTCATTAATTCGGCCAAGGAATTTTGAAGTTTATGCATGTGGTAATTCATGATGAATTGCCCATATGCATCAGTCAAGGATTGCAGAATAATATCGTTCTGCAGATCCAAGTCTAACTTCACACCGAGCTTCTCAAGCTCTTCCATGTCCTTGATCATCATCAGACAGTGATCTTGGACTGACTGCCCATCACGCATCTTAGCCTTAAAAAGTCATTTCGTGACTTGATACTTGGCTGCGCGACTCTGTTCACCAAACATCTCCTTACAGGTGAGCCAACATTTGGCGAGCAGTCCCGATATCTCTTCATGTTGGCGCTGGAGCTCATCAGACATCGAGCCCAACATGTAATATCTGGCCTTATTATCTTCGTCTATCCATTTTTTCCAGAGACGCTCTCTGTTCAGTGGATGGATGGAGCTGGTAAGGTGGGAGGGTCCTGGTCCAAAACATGGGTTAACTTCTCAGAAACCCAAAATATTTTGTAGTTTCTGAGCCAATCTTTATAATTGGGTCCGGTCAGTCTATGTGTGTCCAGGATACGTGCCAATGGGTTGGACGCAGACATTTTTCTGTAGAGAGTCAAAGATTCTAGTTAGATACTGTAATTATGACTTGACCAATTTATTTAGAAATTTTATTTTTAAATAAATTAGCTCCCACTATTTTTTCGGATCCCTACACTCCCTCTGTAGAGATGCGAAAATCTCCATGATTAATGATTTCTAGTGGGTGGTGCGGTCTCACCAACTGACTCATCACCTCACCTAACAGTTATTGGTGATGGGTTAGCCAATGAGTGAACAACTCTTGTTCAATGATTCTCTAATCATGGTGCACCCAAACTTGGTCTCTAATTCATGAATCTCACCGTATCCAAAATATTGATCCACTCCTTAGTTAAGTCAGACCCACCATTTGCATAGACTGGATTCCTAATTGAGTCTCTCACCGTATCCAAAATATTGAGCCCAACTCATCCTCCAGCCCATAGCATCCAATGCCTAATAGACATGGTTGCATCTTTTCGGTGCAACTGAGCCACTGTATCCAGCCGAGAACAATCAACCCGGGAAGGGCCCGCACATCTACAATGGTGGAAGACCTCAGACTTAATCTTTTCTTAGGGAGAATTGATTCAGGTCTCATTAAACTAGACTTGTCATAGTCATAACAATTATGACTAACCTAGTGGCATGGGTTAGCTCGGATTATTGACCACCTCAGATCAGAACTGTGTCAACAGATATGGCCAGGTAAGTGAGATCGGTGGAAGGAATATGCCATTAACTCATACAAGAATGCATTCAGGTCGAGTAGCTTCCAATTAAAAACCAGTCGGATCGTATGTGCCAAACTTACCTTAGACACCAAATTGTTGAGTCAGAACCAATTGGGTTAGCCTACAATCCAGACTCTAACCTCTGAGCCTAATTAGGTCTTGCTTGATCGTGACTCGATCTTGACCCAGACTTAATCCTATTAGGCTGGTCAATTTAAGCATTGTTGATCCCATCTAACCAACTCTTGATTCGGTTTGATCAACCGCTTAGACCTAATTGAGCTACCCAAGCCCGAACCCAGTATTATGAATATGTCTTAGATCTAAAATTTTTCAATTTTAGACCTAATTAATATTTTTTCATAATCTTAATTTTTAATTAAGTAGGGTTCATAAATAAAATATGCACAATAAATCCTAGGATTTTAGGATCTAGGGTTTTGCAGAAAGTAAGTTTTGAGTTTCTGATTAAGGACGAACATACAGCACCCCTACACGTCATAAGAATACCCCATCGGATCCGAGGAGAGGACTTTTAAAAACCCCTTCTTTATTCTTAATAAGCCGGTGGGCCAAAGACGGAACGCCTTAATCAGAAACATGCAATACTACAAAACCGATTTTAAGATCTATATCATATATGCTCATATATAAATTAGATTTAATCATGGCATATTTTGCATACATCTCATGTATGAATCATGCCATATTTTTAGATTAATATCCTTTTAATATCTAAAAAATTAGATTTAAAATTGAATCTAATCAAGAATAATTCTAACTAGATAATATGTAGAACTATTCT